>VWZE01011784.1:151023-193673 GCA_013396675.1 Eubucco bourcierii
GTGAACCCCTCAGGCCTGGAGCTTCTCTCCTGACAGGAGTGATGCAGATGGCTTCCTGTGCTCCGACTAAGACCAGCTCCATGCCCCAGTTGTATGGGACCAGGGCCAAATCCTGGAACCAAAAGCAGCTTCAGGAACTTGAAAAGCCGCTTCTAACAGGACAGGGAAAATGCCTACTGACGGGAGAAGGGGGTTTTGCCATGGGGTGAAGATGTATTATGCGAAACGAGTTTGGGTGAATCACACTTTGTACATCTTTATAAGGTAAAAGGTTTGTGCCTGTAATGCCCATCAGCCTCAGCTGTTTGACTTCATGGGGGCAATCCTCACTTAACACCCCTGTATGACTAATTACACTGATGAAAGGTTTGATGCATTAGCTCTGTAGAAAAGTGAACAGCAGTATTTAGCCATGGCTTTTGTGACAATGATAGGACATTTGTATTGCTGAGTGAATTCCCTGTCCTTGGAGAGCAGCACTGTGGGTGACAGCCTGTCCTACTCACAGCAGGGTAGGTATTGGCACGGTGGCACAAGAGGGCTGCCTGGGAATTTTGCACAATCCTGGTGAGGCACTATCAGTTAGATAAGCTGTGTGCCTCATGATCAGGTCAGGATAACCTGGGCAAAGTCAGCACAGACTGTAATAGCACATGAATAAGGATAATTGGTAGGTTTTTCTTACACACTAAGTATTTTGGCTTTAACTACATTTGAATACTTTTAAGCACTTGTTTCAAAAGGTACTTTTGGTGCATTCAGTTATCAAAATGGGAACAAAAGTGTTTATGATAGTTTTGGCTCAGCAGCACCAGCCAGTATCTTGTCCCCAACCCTCTCTCCCTCAGACAGTTTCATTGGTTGATAAAAAGTTGATAACTCAACAAAATCCACTGTGCCTGTTAACAGTTCCTCTATAAAAGCTGACCATTTCCCCTGTCAGTCTTCAGCTGCTTTCAGCATGAAAGGACTCATCCTGGCCCTGGTGCTCACCTTTGTGGGTAAGTTCAAATTTTCCCACCACTGCTGAGCCACTGTATGACTTCAGCTGTAAAGTATTATTAGATTTCTGTGCCTAAGCTTGGCAGCAGAGGAAGAGCCAAGTAAGTGCAGTGAGTGAATGGGGTTGGCATGGGCTTGGTATCCCAAGGGTGTGGGGTGCACACTAGGGGATTCCATTACTGGTTGTTTGCCAGCACTGAATACATGAATAACCAATTAAAGGATCCACAGAGACAGGGAGTTTAATTATTATATTTCTTCCCACACAGGAGGCCAGAAGCAGGACCTTGGTAAGTGTACTCCCATCACCAGTGATTAGCTCCTATGCTGCCCTCACCTACAGCCAAGGCTTGTCCACTGCTTGTACCTATCGCTGGCAGCAGCAGCCTCACCTTTCTTTGCTTGGGTGGTTCTTGTAAGTAACATCACAACAGTCACAGCAAAGGAGGTGTTTCTGTTACTTATTTCTTTTCAACAGAACCCATTTTTCATACTGGCAAGACCTATCTGTATGGCTACGAGAGCTTCATCCTGCATGGGCTGCCCAAAAGAGGCCTGGCAATGGCAGGGGTGAGACTGATCTGCAAGCTGGAAATCAGTCGTGTGTCTCACAGTGACCACCTTCTCCAGGTAAATCACCATGGGCATGGGAACCCACAGCCCCCAGCCACATCTTGTGCACTCAGACATTTGGCTCATTCCTCTAGGCTTGTAAAAGACAAACGAGACCCATGTCAGCCCAGGTTTCCTCAGTGCGGGCAGACGTGTGGACAGACACTGAGTTTTGCATCCTTTACCTTCAAGACATGCTGAGGAAGAGTTGAGGGTGCTGCTGGAGTGTCTGCAGCTGTAGCTAAGCTGCTTTGGGTTACTGGGAGTGGCCTACAGACATTGCCACCTGCTTCCTTGCAGCTCACACCTCTGCAAGAGGAAACCAGAGCTGTCCCAGCTCTGCTGCCATCAGTTCCTCAACCATCCTGACTTAATCTGCCTTAGGTTCATTTTCATGCAGAGATATGGCAGGCAGCTACTTTAAAAAAATATTTTGAAGATATTATTATGAAGCCAACACTAAGTTCGAGCACTGAAATGTCCACCCTGGTCCATAGCCTGAAAAAAGCTTCTCACTGGACTTCAGATATCACATGAAAAAATCTCTTGTCTCCATTATCCTCCTTTTGACAGCCTTACAGAGGCATTAATTCAAATGTGAAGAATTCTAATGGCAATATTTGTGTTTAGTGTCATAATATCAGATGTGGAAGTGTTGTTAGTCATTGAAAAAAATAAACCAAATTCTAGCATGGAAAAAAAGAGATCTAGAAGACGCCACATGGGGAGAAAGCTGTAAGAGGACACTTAGCATTCATCCTAGGAGTTTACTCAATCTGTAACTCTGTGCATATGTTATTGAAATACTGTAAAGGAACAGCTATTATTAAATTTATACACCTCTACAATTGCAGGGTCTGTGTAACCTCACTAAGTTCAGCAATTGAAGACAACAGTGTGGGGTAGGATTTAAGGAGACTAGAGACAAGTCTTCAGGGGTTGGTATTAGGTCCAGAGCTGATTAACATCTTTGTTGACAACATGGACAGCGGGATTGAATGCACCCACAGCAAGTTTGCTGATGACACCAAGCTGTGTAGTGTAGTTGACATGCTGGAGGGAATGGTTTGTCATCCAGAGGGACCTTGACAGGCTTGAGAGATGGAGTCATGTGAACCTCATGAAGTTCAACAAGACCAGGTGTAAGGTCTTGCACACAAGTAGAGGTAATCCCAAGTACAAGAACAGGATGGATGTTGAATGGTTTGAGAAGAGCCCTAAGAAGAACTTGGGGATGCTGGTTAATGAGAAGCTCAACATGACCTGGCAATGTGCATTTGCAGCCCAAGAGTCCAACCATATCCTGGGCTGCAACGAAAGAGTGACCAGCAGTTCCAGGGAGGTGACTCACCTCTCCTTGCTCCACTCTGTTGAAATTCCACCTGAAGTACTGTATTCAACCCCTGGGCCCTCAAGATAAGATGGACATGAATGTGTTGAAACAAGTCCCAAGGAGCATGATTAAGATGATCAGAGGGCTGAAGTACTTCTCCTGTGAAGACAGGCTGAGAAAGTTGGCATTGCTCAGCTTGGAGAAGATTCCAAAAAGAACTTACAGTAATCCTCCAGTATCTAAAAGGGGTCTAAATGAAAGCTGGAGAGGAACTTTTTACAAGGGCATGTAGTGATAAGATGAGGAGTAATGGCTTTAAACTTAAAGAAAACAGATTTATATTAGATGTATGGAAAGAGTTCTTCACTGTGAAGGTGGTGTGAGGCACAGGAACAGGTAGCCCAGAGACATTGTGGATGTCCCCTTCCTGGAAGTACTCAAGACCAGGTTGGATGAGGCTTTGAGCAGCCTGGTCTGGTGGAAGATGTCCCTGCCAACAGCAGGAACCATAAGATCTTTAATGTCCCTTCTAAAGCAAACCGTTCTATGATTCTGTGATTAGTTTGAGAAAATGTGACAAGAGGCAAACCACCCTTGCAGCACTGATTATAAATCCCTAAAATAAAACAGAGTAGTAAAGCCACACCTTTTCCTTCAATACAGGAACATGTACTTTTATGTCTGAGAGCGGGGAGTGTGTGTATGTCACTAGATATGTATCTGCATGCAGACATATTCCCACTAGGTAGCAGTCAAGGACTTGCAGCCAAGCTTTACAGATTAATAAACTCAAAATTATGCCAGCTGCTTCTAAAGAAAGAGTTGTCAGCTCATGTTGCATTATTTCCCAGTGAGGTCTCTTCCCAGAGAAGTCATCTCTGCTTCCCTATCAGCTGTGCTGAGGGTTTGGCATTCTGGGACACACTGGACTAGAAGCAGTAGCCAAAACAGTCCCTTTGTGTTTAGGCAGGCAGCTTAAGCAATGACCTGACTGCCTTGCAGAGTGAAGAGAGACATCACTAGGGGAAAAATGGGTGAGTATCCTTTCCACATAGACTGCTGGCAGCTGATGGTTTGCTCACCCAGCAACCTTCACCAGACTTCTGAAGTTCTGAATGCTGCTTGCATTATGTTATTTTTCTTGCAGAGACCCTTCACAGCAATTGTGTTTTCAAGTTCAAGTGCTTCCTAGGCCCAGCAGAAGAGTCTGAGGAGGAAAATGTTTCCTCCATGTTGGATAAGTGGCTTGCATCCAGGCAGGGACTGCAAGTGCCCAGTTTCTCTCTTACTGCACTCATTCAAATGGAATTAACAGGATGAATGCTTTCCTCATTTTGTTCACAGATTCAGTCACCAAAGCTGGAGGAATTCAATGGCTTCTGGCCCGCAGACTTCTTCACTCCATCTTTGAGGCTCACAGAGACCATTGCTGCATGTTTCAGCCAAGCCTTTAAGTTCGAATACACAGAGGGAAGGGTTGGAAATATTTTTGCCCCCGTGGACTGCCCCATCTTGTGCACTAACCTAGTGAGAGGAATTCTGAACGTGATGCAGATCACCATCAAAAAGTCACAAAATGTGTATGAAGTACAAGAGGTTTGTTGTTTCTATTCTTCCTTTTATTCTCATTTTACTGATACGTAGTAACTTGTCTGGATGTACACTTCCCAGACAATTTTCTCTGACCTATTTATTGCCTTTTCAAGTGGAAAATTCACTGTGTTTGACCAATAGGCTGGGATTGAAGGCATCTGTCAAACCAGATACATTATCCAGGATGACAGCAAGAATAACCGTGCCATCATTTACAAAAGCAAGGACCTGATGGACTGCCAGGAGAAAGCAGTGAAGAACATGGGAATGGCATACATCAGACCTTGCCCCACCTGCCCTCTGGTATGAGCAGCACGGAGCCCTGTTGACATGCTCAGACATGAACAACTGCCAACCACTCTTGCATCGCACTGAGCACATCATCTGTGCTCAATTAGCTACTGCCCGGCTGCGTTTGTGAGTGGGTCTCTTTGTGTTTCTAGAAAGTCAGAAACGTTAAGGGCACAGTGATGTTCACTTACAAGATGAAGTATGATGACAGTGGGGCCTTGATGATGTCTGCTACCTCCAAGCAGGTGTACCAGATCTCCCCCTTCAATGAACCCAATGCAGCAGCAACCATGGAGGCAAGGTGAGCACCATGTATGTCTTAGATTAACTAAGATTATCAGAGCCAGGAGGAGACAGCTAAAACATATTCAGTGTTGATTTGTGGGTTAAAAAGCAGCATCTGGCCTGTATCTGTGAAGGGCTGAGGCACTGTATGTCCCTCAGGACACCCAGGCAGGTCCTGTGCTCTGCTGTTTAGGATTTTGCTGAGCCACCTGGAACATTTGCCCCATGTCTCAGACACTTTGCCAAATCTAATGAAAGCTCTCTCCAGTCCTATGGTGTTTCCAGATCATCCAGAGCAACACACAAACTGAGAAGTCCATGACCTATTTGTGGTTAACAAAATGGTGCTGCTGGGCACTCCTCTGTCTCCTCCAACTGCTGTATATCTTCCATGCACACAGTGTGGTTAAAGGCTACTGATGCATTTGTTTCTCTCCCTTGAAGACAAGAACTGTCTTTGATTGACATCAAAAGGAGTCTCAAAAGTGCAATAAAAACACAGCTGCAAAACCAGGGGAGTCTTCGTTATCACTTCTCAGGAGAGCTACTCCGGATGCCAATTCCTCTAATAAGGATTACAAATCCAGATTTACAGGTATCAAAAGCTTGCTTGTCATACTCTGTCACTATTTATATGGTTAACAGGTCATCAAATAACTATTTCAGACATGTACCCAACTGTCTGTTTTCCCCCATAGTTAACAGAAACACTGCAGCAATTAGTTCAGAACAACAAGGCAGGAGAGACTAAAGAAGCTTCAGCCAAGTTCTTACAAATGGTTCAGCTTCTTCGCATCGTGACCTTTGATCAAATTGAGTTTTTGTGGGTGCAGTTTGCTCACAACCACCCCTACAGGTAACTGTAATGCCTTCAGCCAGGATTTCCAATCAGAAGCATACTGGGCAATGGGGATAACAAATCCTCCTCTCCCTGTCAGGCACTGGTTCCTGAGTGCCATCTGTGCTGCAGGAACTACTGATACATTCCAATTCCTGAAGCAAAAAATTCATGATGAGAAGCTGAACATCTGGGAAGCAACTGTGACTCTCCCTCTCGCCTACCATTTTGTTACACCCAACAAGCAAACCCTAGAAATTGCTTCAGTGAGTATGGCTCATTCTTCAATTTCCCTCTCACTTCTTTTTAAAGGTGAATTCATAGGATTCCAAGTGCAAAATGCAACACATTTCCTTCTAAATTCATAAAGTGCAAGGTATTCACAGAAACAGAGAATGCTTTAGAAGATTTTTCCAAACGTTTGTTGTCAACATTTTTAAATGGGTTTTGCAATGTGTTAAAATCAACAAATCCCAAGAAAACTGCTATTGATTTATTCTTGCCTTTTTTTTTTTTTTAAATTAGATAAATTCAAGAAAACAGTATCATGTAACCAAAATCTAAAGCACAAGCAGTGTAACAGGAGGGAGTCTTATTTACTTCTAAGGTAGCTGAATGACTAACATTTGATTTAACTTCTCAAAATATTTAGGGGGAATAAACAAAAGTAAAACCAAAATCAAAGCAGTTTTATCTATTTCTCAAATGCAGCTTTGATTAAATGCTAAATATCAGCTCTAATGATTAGAAACATTAAAGGCTGCTACTTCTTTCTTCTGCAGGCTTTTCTGACTTGCGCTCAAATCCAGAAAGTACCGATACATCGAATAGTTGTTTACCTGGGATATGGTAGCATAGTAAATAAACACTGTGCTCAGATTTCACTTTGTCCAAATGAACTTCTTCAGGTAGGTGACTCTCATTTCTTATTCATAAGGGGTGAAGAATTTTTTTAAATGCTTCTAATTTAGCTCTCACAATGCTAAAATTAGATAACTTGCTGTTTACCAGCCTCACTCTTAGATGTGATTGCCTGCAAAGTTGTAAAGGCAAAATGAAACACCAAGCTGATGCCTTTGAAAAATCTGGCCTTAACAGTTCAGAATTTCAAATGGAAGTGGTAGAAATCCTGGGGATAATGGATCCTATAAACTTGAAACTGAGTTTAGGTATGACAAATTTAAGATTAAAGCAAAATAATTGCAATTCTTCTCTCCACTTTCACATTAAGTAGTGTACTTTAAAAAAAAAAAAAAAAAAAAAAAAAAAACCCAACCCAACCAAAACAAACAAACAACAACACACAAAAAAACCCCAACCCCAAAACATTAAAAAAGCACTAAAGTGAATATAAGCAAAACTCCAGATAGGTCATAGGTTAGGGCTTCCAAATAGGTCCTTCTGCATATCACTGTCAGAAATATTCAGGACATTGTCCTTGGACTATGCAGCCCTGGCTTCTTACTCAAGAATTACAGCACTGAGATAGCCTGCTGATGTTGGATGTGTTTACATCTTCCAAAAGAGACTGAAACAAAGACGAGCTACCAGAAGCATAATTTTTCTTTTCAGCACAGCAGAACTCTTGAAGTAAACTTGCTATTGCTACAGAGAGCGAAAAACAGGCAAGTGTAATTCTGCAGCTGCACAGATGCTGGTGGCTGCTCGTGGAGGTTCAGGGAACAACTGAACCCTGCCTGGGCTTGGGGCTGCTCTAGAGCTTCCAACAGACTCTCTGATGTAGGCATCCACCTAAAACTATCTCGTATGTGCAGGGTCAGTTGTAATTTAAAATTAATTGCAACAGAAGGAGAAAGCCAAGTTTGCTCGTACATTCCACGTTTGGCACCCTGGTAACGATGGTGACATTTTTCCTGGGAGAAAAATCTGAACAGTTTTATTCTGGGCTGTGCACCAGTAGCAGTTTTGCTTGCTATGGCAACGTGTATCATTATGCATTCTTTTAAGATTGTTACCTGATGAGATTAACACAGTCTGCTCTGTCTTCAGCCACTCCATGACCTTGCTACTGAAGCCACCAGCAGAGGCGATGCCAAAGATATGAGCTTGGCCCTGAAAGCCATCGGCAACGCAGGAGAGCCAGCCAGCATCAAACGCATTCTGAAGTTTCTGCCAACATTTTCCCCGGCTGCAGCTTCACTACCAAACAGAATTCATGTGGATGCCGTGTTGGCCTTGAGGAAAATTGCCAGAAAATACCCTGCAAAAGTAACTGAAATTATGTCTTGGAGAATATGATTTGGGTTAACTTGGTGATTCAGGGATAACAAAGGCACCAGGGAGTGTTAGCTACTCTAAGTACCTTTCTCAGTTACTGGTCTTCCTCTTTCTCACACTGGAAAGTCCTGACATCAGCCTGTCCTTGCTGATATCCTTGGGAAGAGGTTGCATTAGTTGCTTAACACTGGATCCATTACTAATGTCTGTTTGTTCCAGTGCTGTCCACTGTGCATCCAACAATACGTTAATTTTCTCTGACGGATCCTGTGCTCAAGTCTCTGTTTAGGGTTTTGTTCTGCATTCATTGCAGATCATACATACATGGTTAAAGAATCATGTCTCACTGAGAGATTGAAGTGCTCACAGGTTGTAACTTCCTCCTCTAGGTAAGGGAGATCTCCCTCCAGGTCTTTATGGACAACACACTTGCTCCTAATGTGCGAATGGTGGCTTGTGTCGTCCTGTTTGAAGCTAAGCCTGCTCTTCCAACTGTAACAGCGCTGGCCATCTCGCTGCTGACGGAGCCCAGCTTGCAAGTAGCCAGTTTCACATATTCACACATGAAGGCTCTGGCAGCAGGCAGGATCCCACAACTCTATAGTCTGTAAGTGGAGGACAAAGTGCATTTTTAGTAGCAAGTGATGAATTTTTTTTTTTTCCTTGTAGTTTTTTAACAATTTGGTCCCAGTCAACTATCTTCATGTGATTTAACTTTTTGTTACTCAGATCTGCTGCTTGCAATATTGCCATAAAGCTACTGAGCCCCAGACTTGACAGGCTGAGCTATCGGTACAGTAAGGTCATTCATGTTGGCGATTTTTCCTGTGAGTACCAGGTGCCCTGTTCACTGTTTCAGCTTAAGTAGCAAAATCTCTCTATTGTGGTTCATGATTTTCACCCAGTATCCAATCATAGGCTGTGAGGCTAGTGCACCCTTGAAACAGCAAAAGCACAAGAGCCTCCTAACATTGCAAAATGCCCTGAGAGTGTTCTACTCCTCTCTGGGTGTTTGCTGGGGAAAACTGTGTCTGCACATGAATTTAAACCTCCTTCTTCAGTCACTGTGGTTGTGTTAACTTTGCTCTAGAATGAAGTTCTTTTCTTGAGATTGAAAGCTTGCAGATCTGTGTGACTGAATGCTGATAGAACCCTTTATGATCTACTACAGTATGTGCCTGAGGTGGCTTACATACACGAGGTACCTTGGAGACCCTAACCAAAACCTCTGCTGCTTTTTATTCCTGTGATAGCTGAATATCAGGCTGGTGCTATCTGGAGGGTCTATTTAATGAACAGTCCCAGCACCGTGATTCCATCTGATATAATCACAAAAGTGAGAGGATATTATTCAAACACTGCAACAGATATTATTGAGGTAAGTATTTCATTAAAGCAGCCAACTAGGTGCATGCCAGCTACCAATAGTATTACTTGTTAAACCATTTGGACTGTGTGTAGCATTCAACTCCATATGAGTCTGTTGGGACAGATGTGGAAGACAAAATTTAGGATAGGATTACAATTTTATTTAGGCTGCTTCTTTCATCTGGGCTTCTTGACACATACACTCATCAATGGACACATTCAGTATAGGCCTGAAAACCTAGGAAAGCAGAAGAAAGCTTAGACAGCCTACCTATAGTCAGATGGCAACTAGGGTGTTTTGCATAAGCACAGGGAAATAGGATCTGAAATTTCAGCCTGCAGTGCAGCCAGGGCAGCACGACGCTCCATGTAACAGCATGCAGGCATTTACTCAGCTTCTTGGGCAAGCTTTGCAGCCTGTGCTGTGCTCTGCACCACCCTAAAATTATCCCTGCTGACTAACTAAAAATTGGTTCGGCATGTCCTCAACATCCACAGCCATAGCCTGCAGCCACCTGTCAGGTAGATGTAGTCTTACAAGTGCTTCATGAAATATGTATTTAGAGCAGCTTTGGGGAGTTTAATACTAGGTACAAGGTTTTCTTTGGGCTGTCTTGTACTTGGGCTGCAACAACTGACTCTTGTTTCCTACAGGTGGCCCTCCGGTCACAAAGCCTGACTGACTTTATCAGGAAGCAGAATATTTCCTTTGCTGAGCATGATACACACAAGACAGTGAAGGAGCTCAGTCAAACGGTGTGTATGTCTCTAAGCACCCTTCTGATCTGTTTGCAACGCACAGTTCCCGCCAGCACCGGGGTTGCATCACCCACCCACCGAGTCATCCCTTTGATGTTTCAGTGAGAAAGGAGTTAGTCATACTGTTTGGTCATGGAGAGATGTACTTACATTGTACTTATGCTGTTAACAGAGGCAGCCTTTTCACACAACGTGTCAGCCCTTAATGTACAGTACAAAAGATGATTATGATGCTGACAGACAAAATTCATGTGTTGTAAAGTGTATGTTAAAAGGCAGTAAGTGGTTGCTCTTCTCTTTTAAAATGATTATTGAGTATGATTTTTGTTCATGAGTCCTCAGGGGTCACCCACTACTCACAGCAGCAGAAATTACAGGTCCTTCTGTCATCCTTATGTAGGGAAACTCCTGCTGAAGTCATTTAAGCAACATAAGAAAGGTCACACTGGTTCAGACCTGCAAGGTATCTATTCTGTTAAATAGTTTTTTGGCTGAGGAACCATGGTTAGCATTCCTCAGATGGGATCTATTCTTCACTAACACATTACCGTATTTTAAGTGACATTCTTCCCTTTTCCCACATCTCTTCTTAACACCACAGCTTCTGGGATGGAAAGAACTATCTCCTGAAGATCCTCTAGTGTCTGCTTATGTCAAAGTGTTGGGCCAAGAGATCGCCTTTGCTGACATTGACAAAGACGTCATTCAGCAGACCATGCTGGTACTGACAAGGGTGTTGCCTTTTTCATCTGCGATGTTGAATAATTTATCTTCCCTGTCTCTTCTTACTTACTTACTGAACCCGTTTCTCTCTTGTCAGAGCCTAACTGGCTCATCAAACTGGCAGGTAGTGATGAAAAAAGTGGTGGAAAAGGTCCAGCAAGGGATTTCAACCCAATGGACCCTGCCGGCGGTGGTGGCTGAGCTGCGGCACATTGTCCCCACAGTGGTCGGTGTGCCACTGGAGCTCAGTCTGTGCGGCACAACGTTGACTGGGGCTGTAGCCAATGGTGAGCTTGGGATGCCAAACTGAGCAGCTTCCCCAGAGTAATTGTGGCTTCAATCCCTCTGCTGAAATTATATTCCTCTATAATATTGAAAAATACTCCTGTAATGTGGAAACATTAGTGTCCGGCTACCTCCTAAGGGTGAGAGAAGAAATTAGCATGTTTATCTGGGACATATTTCTGTAATTCTGGTTTGGAGCAGCAATCTTCAACTTATCATGTCAAGTACTAAAAAACATAAAAGCACTGTCCATATTTTCACCACTGTGCTTATTGAAAACATTGCATCTCCAGCTTTTTATTCTTTCTCTGCTCATATAATTCTTGTCTGTCTTTTTCAGTGGATGTACACGTGTCACCACCATTACCTGACAATTTTAGACCTTCAGAGTTGCTGGAAACTAACGTGGATATTCATGCTGACATCAAGCCAAAGTAAAAATGACATATATTTTCACATGTGCACACAGGAGCATTTATATTTATAGCAAAATAGATACGTGATTGGATGGTGTTACATAGGGGTCTTACTTGTCCCAGGATTGGGGTGGCTGTGAAGTTATCAGACAGAAACAATCTTCTGAAGTGTTACAACCAGTGCTGTTTAACATCTTTGTCAGTGACATGGACAGAGGAATGGAGTGCACCCTCAGCAAGTTTGCAGATGACACCAAGCTGTGTGGCACAGTTGACTTGCTAGAGGGCAGGGATGCCATCCAGAGGGACCTGGACAGGCTGGAGAGGTGGGCCCAGGCCAACCTCATGAAATTCAATAAGGCCAACTGTAAGGTCCTGCACCTGGGTAGGCACAATCCCAAGCACAAATACAGGCTGGGTGGTGAATGGCTGGAGAGCAGCCCTGAGGAAAAGGACCTTGGAGTCTGGGTTGATGAAAAGCTCAACATGAGCCTGCAGTGTGCACATGCAGCCCAGACAGCCAACCGAGTCCTAGGCTGCATCAAGAGCAGCGTGGNNTCAGAGGGCTGGAGCAGCTCTCCTATGAAGACAGGCTGAGAGAGTTGGGGCTCTTCAGCCTGGAGAAGAGAAGGCTTCGAGGGGACCTGATAGTAGCCTTCCAGTATCTGAAGGGGGCCTACAGGAAGGCTGGGGAAGGATTATTTACAAGGTCCTGCAATGACAGGACAAGGGGCAATGGGCTTAAACTGGCAGAGGGGAGATTTAGACTAGATGTTAGGAGGAAGTTCTTTACAGTGACGGTGGTGAGGCACTGGAACAGGTTGCCCAGGGAGGTTGTGGATGCTCCCTCCCTGGACGTGTTCAAGGCCAGATTGGATGAGGCCTTGAGTGACCTGTACTAGTGGGAGGTGTCCCTGCCTATGGCAGGGGGTTGGAACTAGATGATCCTTGAGGTTCCTTCCAACCTTACCATTCTATGATTCTATGAACCCTGCATCTATAGCCATAGGCACCATATCCCCCAAGGTCCTATGTTGTTCTGTCATTGCTGAAAATGCACCATGTTGGTACCTGTTCAGTGACTAAAGATACTAAGCTGTGAAGATGTAGTTGCTTATGTACAGACAGGTTTTTACAAGCTCAGCAGAGAATCACATCACCACCTGGCACAAGCTGGGGGGATTTTAGGGTAAAACAAAAATGCTTCTGGATCTGCAAAATAAAAAGGAAAAGCAACAGTACTAATAATGACAACAGTAATAATGATAATTACAATAATAGCTATAATTAGACTCAGGCTGAAGCTAGGAGATTCTAGCATTAGCTTGTCCTCAAGCATTGTATCAGTGACAAAGCAGTGAGAGTGTTCACACTTTGTTCATCAAATAAATCCCTTCAGCTTTTCTAGGGGCACTTCAGCTTTGCTTCTGTTTATTTTAAGAGCCACTACTGATGGATAAAGTGATATATTGTAATAGGCTGAAAAAAAAAATCTGTGTGCAAATGCAATTTTGCACTTTGAAGTTAAATATGTACATATTAATCTGTAATTACACATGTTTTTATTTCTACTTTTTCAGGACTTATTTCCATGTGATTGCAATGATGGGGATTAATACACAATACTTTCAGAGTGGTCTTGAATTTCATGCAGAGTTCAGTGCTAACACTACAATGAAATTTGACGCCAGGATAAATATAAAAGAGAAGAACTTGAAGATTGAAGCCCTTCCCTGCCATCAGGAGGTTGAGCTCGCAGCTGTGAGGTACAGAAGATCTTGTTGTATTTGGCTCGTTATGTGTCAGTGATTGTGAGCTGTCTGTTATAAAATCAAAACCATACAATGACTTGTTAGGTTCTGCTGTATGTTGGCAGCTTTGTATTGTCTTTTTTTGCAGCAGCAGCAAAGAAAGGCAAGCCAAATCTGAATATGTTCCTTGTGTGCCGTTTATCAACTCCGCAGGAGTGAAGCTTATGCTATTTCGAGAAACATGGAAGAAGCAGAAAAGAAATCCCATCTTCTCCCCAAAGAAGTACCAAGTACCTCTGACCAGCCATTTGAGTCATCAGAGAGGACTTCAACACCTGACTGGAAGGTAAGGAGGCCTCTCATCACCTGTATTGCAGACAGATAGAGAACAAGTAGCTCCTCAGAGAAGGCAACCATCCCCAATACAGCAGCTGGCTAATGAGATCACAAGTGCAAACTGTGACGTTCAGCAGGTGCCTGTCATATTCCAAACCAAGGCTAACTTCAGTCCCAATGGGTTCAAGACATATCATTCACAATTTAAGTCACTCTTATCATCTCATGCAGGTAGAGTTATTTTGACAGTGAGTCTTCCTATTTATTTAGAGTCATGGGGAGGGTATGTGAAATTCATATCCTTGTACAATATTCCTTTCTTCTCTATCTCTGTGTGTGTGCGTGTGAGTGAGCCAAAACAATGTGGAAAAGATGGCTCCTGGGAAGGATATATGTTTTTCTTCCCAAATCCTGAGATAGATTTTCTTCCCAAATCCCTCCAGTGGATTGTGTTTGTGAAACACTACCTCGGAAAGGCTGGGCAGGAGAGCTATCACTCTGAAGGACAACCCACTGCTTCTACTGCTTGAATCTCCAAATCTAAGCAATGTTTTTTTGTTTTGTTTTTGGTTTTGCTTTTTTTAAATCAGCAAAGCAATACTTCTAGTGTGAGATCCAAAGGATACCAGCAAAGTTCAGAAGAAGGACATCACTACGATGTTGGAGGAAGACTGTCAAGACTTAATGTACGCAACTTCTGTAGAAAATTGGAGAGCTTAGGATGTTCTGCTTGCCTCAGCTTAAAGTCACAAAATTCTCCTTTCTTAAGAAACACCTATCTGCACAAATTAATTGGAGAATTTGAAGGCAAAATAGTTTTGAAGCCAGGTACAGTCATGAAAAGCTTTTCTGTTAATTTGTGAATGCTGCTCAAGTAGCACAACCCTGGAATGTAAATATCTTGACTTTAGTTCAAACAGATGCTGATATAGACAAAATAGAGCTGGAGATTCAGGCAGGATCCAAAGCAGCATCCAAAATAATAGATGTGGCAAGCTCAGGATCTAAGGAAGAGGAGGAGCCATCTCCATATGAGGAAATTCAAGCAAAACTTAAGAAGATTCTTGGCATTGATTATGTGTTTGAGGTAAGAGACTTGGAGCATCAGAGAGGGAAATATTTTCCTAAAAATGAAACCAAGAAATTGCAGAGTGGAAAACTAGCATGGGAAACCAAGGACTTTGCCTGCTAGAAATCGGTCTGGATGAGTTCTGGGGTAGCTTCTGCAGCATGTGGGGCCAGGAATTTTTATTTCCTTGAAAGCCTGTGGTAAGCAGCTTGTCTGACCAAATAAATGTTACAGAGCAAGTCATAAACTCATAACATTTTGAACTATTTTTGGAGGTTGGAAATGGAACACGGCACCGCAGGAGGCGGGTTCACAGGACAGAAAAGACTCCTGACACAGACCGCTGGATAGAGCCCAGGGGAAACCTCTTCTCCAGCTCATACTCCTCTTTCACTGCTTCATTTGCTGACGATAATGAACACAAGAAATATGAAAAAAAGCTTTCTAGGAAGAAGCGTGGCAGCAGCAGCAGGAGCAGCAGTGTCAGCTCTGCTAGCAGCAAAGTCTGTAGCAACAGTGAAGACCACTCTGGAGACAGGCACTGCAGCGGGGACAGTGAATATTCCAATGAGCAGGTAACTGACCTAGGCTGCACCTTTTTATATTTCTTGTAGTGCATGTTTTTGTACAGAAAGAAAATTGCACCTATAGAACATGGATCAAAGAAAGAGAAAAACTGTTGAGGGCAGTTGTTTGTTCCAGGATGGAAAAAGGTAGAGCAGAGATTTACGTAGCAGAGCTTGTCCCCCTTTTTAACCTCTCTAGTTCTCTGAAGCATTTTGGTGCAGAAGTTCCACATTTCAGATTTCAGTTTAAAATGTTTACAAAACTTGATTTTGCTTTACCTTTTTTTTTTTTTCCCCCACATTCAATACTGAACTTTTTAATGGATTTGTCAAAAGTAAATTATTTGTTTTCTCTTAGATCTTCTTACATACTATCTATTTTCACAGGTAAATATACCTGTTTACCAGTTTTGGTTCAAGCCAGCAGATGAACAGGTACATCTACTGCTTACACAGTGAGTTGAGCCTCGCTAGCTTTGCTGCAATTAAAGCCTAGTTCTCTGAGAATAAACATACGAGAAAATAATTATATAACAACTTCCAATGATAAACAACTTGCTTCAAGGTGATTCTGTTTTGGCAGGACGGTGGAAGGGAAGTCCTGAACAGCTCCTCTGCTTCAGCTAGTGGTGAAGGTACCTCTAGAGCCATGTCTCAGGTGAGTGTCTTAACCTACAAGAAATAAAGATGTTGAATTTATTCAGCAACAACTGCATGGTATGTAGGTCATGGTGCCTGTCCTTCTGTAAAAATTACTGCAAGAACTGAGAGAATCTACAGTAGATTTCTTCAGAACAAAATTTCACACATTTCAGACCTCTAAGTTTGCAAACAGTTGACGTTACTTTGCTGAGGCATCTCCCCTGCACCAGCAGCTCCCAGCTGTTGGTGCAAGCTGCTTGTGGAAAAAAACCAATGAGAACTACCTTCTCCCTTTGCCCATTTCCATGTAACTTGAATTCACCTCTCTTGTCTGTCTCTTCACCACATTACCACTTCCCCGAACTCTTCACAGTCTTTCCCCATGCTCTCACTGCATACACGTTCTTTGGCAGCCACAGTCTTGCTCTTTCCCCATTTCCCCCTAAGTCCCCACTGGCTCTGTCTCACTTAAATCTCCTGTGAGTCTCTGTCACCCAGACTTGGCAGCACAGAGAGGACCTACTGCCCCACAGCTCATCTCACCTGCAACTTTCCCCTGCCCAGGTTGGGGACTCCTGCCCCACAGCTCAGGTAGGATAGTCACAGCTGGAGTGGATGCTTGTGCCAGACACAAGGGTCTTTGAACTGGGCCATGTGCTGCTCCTCATGCAAGTACCACACTTTGGACTCCACTGAAGAACTGGAACTCCTCTGTCAACATAAATTATCACGTTTTTAAGCAGATGGTGCAACAAATCTTATCAAAAAGACTATTAGTTAAACTATAGGTTGGTAAGACAGCAGTGTCAGCTGAGTGACACTGGGTTTTTATACAATAGTGTCTTACTCCATACTTCCCTTTGTTACACTGAAATTTCTTAATTAAAAAAAAAAAATTAATTCCCAGCACTATTGTTTTACTTGCATAGGTCATGACAGCTCTCCCTTGAAAGACTGGAAAAACTGCATATGAACTGTATTCAGTGATGATCTATGAGGCTGTCTCATACTTCACATTAAAAGACTTTCTGAATGAGACTTTTTCTTTACAAATACTTTTATCTATGGTTTTCATATAGCTATTTTAATGCTTTGTGTATGACATTTGTCTCTATTCCCTCTCTGCTGACTAAAGCCTAAATTCTTGGGAGACAGCAAGCCACCAGTACTGGCCGCAGTCCTTCGTGCCATCCACAGAAACAAGCAACCAACAGGCTTGCAGCTTGTACTGTACACTGATACACAACCCATGAGATCCAGGATACAGGTGTTTGTTTCAAGCATCACAGGACCAAGTAGATGGAAGCTCTGTGCTGATGCTTCACTAATAAATTCCCACAAAGTAGTGGTAAGTTTTAAACAATGATCAGCTCAAATGTAAATGAACTATAATGACCTTGCTACATTTCATACAAAACCACATATATTCCCTTGCACTAGGGTTCTCTTAAATGGGGTAAAGATTGCAAGGACTACCACGTTGCTACGCAGATTGCAACAGGGCATTTTGCTGCTTATCCAGCCCTGCAGATGAAGCTGAAGTGGGCAAAAGTACCTTCAACAGTTCGAACAACCGCAGGATGGTGAGATTTCAGGGGTTTTAAAAATTCACAGAAGTCAGTGCCCCAGATAATCACAGATTGGGTTCTGCTGCTTCTGAACCGCAAAAGTGTCTCTTAATCAGTACATTATAAAACTAGATTTTCTGTTTATTCATTCCCATGCTATATTTCAGTTTGCATGGAAAGCACTTGAAACAAGGGGGGGGGTGATGGGATTCACTTAATCTATTGCAGACTTTCAATTTAAATTGCCTGAATTAATAAATTTGTCTCCTGGTGCTTCCTAATTGATGGATGCTTAAAGCAGAAGCCTAACTTTGGTTCTCTGAAGGAATCTGTTACTGACTGTACAAGGGAGGGTTAATTTCCTGAAGCAGGCACCTCTAACTTCTGAAGTAGGTGGTACAAATGCTTCCCATGTGGGTTATTGCACGCTAAACAGAAAATTATGTGTAATGCTGTAACTACTGGGTTCAGTCCACGTGTCTATCCATACACATACAGTACCTGTTGTATGCATTCATTTGTTGTGTGAATGCATTTGCCTGCAGTAAGATGCAGATCCATCTCAAAGCTTAATCTTTCTTCATGGTGCCACCAAAATACAGGCACATACAACAACTCAGTTAGTTAATTATGCATGCGATACAGGCTCTCAGATTAAAAGCATACAGGTGATTTGGTTAATGTCTACTGAAGAGAAGTTTTTATATTAGATAGTATTGTCCGAAGTATTCATGTCTGCCCCTATTAGAGGGGATGAAACCATCCAGTTGAGTAACCTGGAGCAAAGCTGCAAAACTCATCTGTTTTGTCTCTGAGACCATGTACTTTTAAAATGGAATATTTTCTGAATTTCTCTGTTTGAGTCCCAAGCCTGTAAGGGAACCCAAGCATAGAGATCCCTCTGGTAACCCATTGACTATCTCAGTGGGAAAAAGATTCTTGATAAAAATTACTGCTGCAGGACTGACACATTAGTAGAAGATAATTTTTTTTTATCATGTTGGTATTTTAGTTTCTATGTAAACTTGAGCCTGTTATTAACTGTATGAATATGTTTAAAACAAGTTGGCCATACTTTTCTTCTCATATCACTCTGCTCTTCAGTCAAGGATCCTTAAGATTACTTCACCCATTAACAGTAAAAATCTGCCTGCTCCTCCTCCCATACACACCATCATGTAAACCTTTGATACAAAATGTCTAACACAGAATGCATAGTGCTTTAGGGGAGCAGTTTATTCTGAACAAGTAATAACCATTTTTTTCAAAGACAAATCCTTTTAAACACTCTCCTTTTCCAGGTTCTATTCATTTGTTCCAGGAGCTGCATATGCGCTTGGGTATTCCCAGAAGCAACAGAGTGGTCCCTCTCACCAGGCAGCCTTGGTTATAGCTCTGACATCTCCAAGAACCTGCGATGTGGTCCTGAAGCTACCTCAGGTAACTGTTTCCACTCTCTTTTATCCTGGAGCATTCTATACTTATGAAATCAAAGGTTAATAGATTTTTAACCCATTGTTTGGTTGCTGTTGTTTGGGCTTTTAAAATTGTTAAACCATAAAGAAGCTCCGGTCAGAAGGACATTCTAGTAATGTATTTGATTCCATTATGAAAATACCTTACAACCCATTTATCTTCTTCATGTAGTATGCATACACGTGGATAAATAACTTATTAAAAAAGACAAATCATCCCCAAATCTTCAGGAAGATGATAGGGGTTCCTGTGTCCTGAAAAAGGTAATAAAACCAAGCTGTAACAAAGCACAACGCCCAAATAGTAGCTCTCAACGAACAGACATGGAGAAGGGGTGCATTTCAGGAAAGCAAACTGTTCAGACTCTGGGAAAGTGTGATGTACAACTCCCAAAAAGCTGCAAACTGATGAATATAAAGCTTCACACATAGCACTGCTGTTCTGCAGGTTGCAGATGTGTCAAACGGCAGAGCTATTTCATGCTGTAGGCAGAAGACCTGATTTCTTCTTAGCTCTGACCTAAACCTAGATCCTAGTTTAGGTTTCAGTCAGCACAGTTCTCTTTGAACACTATAGAAGAATGCCATCTTATCTCTACACTGTGTTTTGCATTTACATTCACATTTGCTTCCTGACCAACTTTCAGCTCACAATTTACGACAGAGCCATCAGGCTTCCCCTGCTGTTCCCTTCAAGCCCAGGTACTCCGATTTCAACACTGCCATCAGCAGACCAGAATGTCTTTTCCCAAGCAACACTTCTAATCGCTGAAAACTTCAAAGGTCAGCAATTAACTATCTGCACAAGCATTGATTTATTTTGCAGGTTTTGTAAATATGATTTGTACTTTAAACATAACTTGAAATAATTTTATATTCACTTAAAAAATCAGTTGGACCTGTGATAGAGATAAACTTTTCTCTAAGAAAACACATGAGTCTGCAAAGATGTAAAGAAAAGGAAGCTTAATTAGTAACATTAATTATTTGGTTTCATGCCAAATAGTGACTCCAAAGGCATCAACTTCAGCTCCATTGCAAAGGTTGCTCATGAAGAAAAAATATTGTAACATTTATGAGAGGGATATATAAGTGACTTCAGATTTGGGGTGCTGTGCTTGATTAGTGCTGTTATATGGAAGCTAAAATGGCTTCCAAAGTATTATATATATTATATTATATTTAAGTAGGTATTATGTATCCAAAGTATTATATATATTATATTATATTTAAGTAGATATTATGTATAAAAGTATCTATATTAATTTCAGTAAACAGGGACATAGAATCATACAATGGTAAGGTTGGAAGGGACCTCAAAGATCATCTAGTTCCAACCCTCTGCCATAGGCAGGGAAACCTCCCACTGGAACAGGTTGCTCAAGGCCTCATCCAACCTGGCCTTGAACACCTCCAGGGAGGGAGCAGCCACAACCTCCCCGGGCAACCTCTTCCAGTGCCTCACCACCCTCACTGGAAAGAATTTCCTCCTAACATCAAGTCTAAATCTCCCCTCTGCCAGTTTAAACCCATTGCCCCTTGTCCTGTCGTTGCAAGACCTTGTAAATAGTCCCTCCCCAGCCTTCCTGTAGGCCCCCTTCAGATACTGGAAGGCTACTATAAGGTCTCCTCGAAGCCTTCTCCAGGCTGAGATCCTCCATTAGATCAGGTTGTCCAGAATCCTGTTGAACCTGACCTTGAATATCCCCAAGAAGGGGGCCTCAACTACCTCGCTAGGCAATTTCAGCTCCTGCAATTGACTTTGAAGTGATATTTGTTTCATTAATGCTGTATTAAGAGAAAATCATATTATACTTACTTAGGGTAAATTTTAAATGGAAAAGCTTTATGTAATCCTGGGATAAGGAGTCACATTTTGATTGAAATCGGTGGGCTAATATCATATCTATACATACTTCTTTGGTAAACACCAGAACTAATCTGCATTAATTAACATTACTGTAAATTATTTCTAATCAGAACAGGTAGGATTTCCAACAAATTACCACTACAGTGAAAAAGGAAGAAGTTTACTTTAGTGTAGCTTTTCCTCCATCTCAGCTTCTAACTATTTCTAATCCTGGTTATGACTCAGTAAAGGTAGCAGCACTTCAGTGAGTTCCCTTAAGTGTTAATGATATGTAAATTGTTAACAACATTTCAGAAATTACTTTGACTACAGCAAAGTTAAGTTAAAAAAGTCAAAGGCCACAGAGTTGCACCAACACCAGCTGTGAGCAGAATTTATCTTACACAACTGAATCATGACTGGGTTGTGCTGCTCTCTGGGGACTGGCATAACTACAAATCCAGTATTCACCTGGAGGAAACAGCTTTTATGTGGGAATAGGTAAAACCAGAAAATGGGTTTGGGTTTTGTTTTGTTTTGTTTTTTGTTTTTTTAATTACAAACCTAAACCCAAATAACTTACTCAAAAAAACAAAAAAACAAAAAACCAGAAAGACTTTCTTATAACTGATTTTTTTCCTTTTTTTTTTTTCAGCTCGCTGTTCAGTTTTCCAGAGTGCAATCACAACTTTCAATGGAGTGGAATTCAACTATTCAATGCCTGCTAATTGCTACCATGTCTTGGTGCAGGACTGTAGTTCAGAACTGAAATTTCTGGTGATGATGAAAATACCTGAAGAGTCTGCTGACCTTACAGCAATAAATGTCAGACTTGCCAGCCAGTAAGTAAATGCTAACTTAATGACAAAGATGTCAAGCTGACCATGCTGTAAATGTGAAGACCAGATTGTTAGGGCAGACTGGTGCTAGCACAAGACTCCTGCAAAATCTGCTGAAGTGATGGAAAGAATTCAAGGAATGTCACTGGGACTTGAGACTTCATCTTTCAAAACTGCTTCTGAAATATATCTGAGGTTTATGATAACCTAAAATCTTAACTGCTCCAAATTCATTGGTAATTTGTTAGCATTTAACCATTGCATTTCAGTTCATAGTAATTAGGTTGACAAACTATAAAATCAAAAGGGATTTTTGCAATCATTTAGTCTGGCCCCTTACACTAACCTAATAATTAAAACTAATTAACGCCCACAATTATTTCAGCAGAGATGTTGAGAAGTGGACACAGCTTAAAAGGGAATTAGTTATCCCAGATTAGAGGCACTCTTAGGTCATCCCTTAGTTGTGCATAATGTTCTAAGCTATTTGAAATTAGTTTAGAACATGCTTTGTTTCATCTTGGAGCAATCACCTCTGCCATCAGAAGTTCTTCCTTGAAAGCATAGGCTGATATTCAAAATTGCATGAAACTACACATACCAAAAATCATTGCAGGGAGCATTCTTCAAAGCCTGTAAATAGGCTTTGATCTGTAATGTTTCATTACAGCTAATTATTTATTTCTGAAAACCGTGTGCCTAACTGAGCACAGAGAAACAGAGAAACTCGTATTCCCCGCACCTGTTTTGTGGAATAACAAAAGGATGCTTGTTTTATAGACTGTATCTTTTGTGATAAAGACGTTCCTCATCACTGTATCATTCCCAATCATTTCATACAGCTGTATGGATGTGCTTTTGATGTGCTTCAGTTTTGTATTTCTTCATTAGAGCGATCACTGCTCTGAAGAAAATACTACTGTACAGACACTATTCATGCTGTAAGAGAAGCGCTGTAGGGAATCTAATCTTCCTTTGAAATGTAAAACACCTTCAGTTTATATGAGCGCCAGAGCAACTGCATTGTTCCCCAGCAAGGGTCCTAGTAGCCTGGTGTCTTCCTGCCTGAGCCGTGGCCACAAGCATACACTCGGAGATGAGTAAAGCTAGGGAAAGGTCTATTGTGAGCACTCGTCCTGGCATGCATTTCTGGGTTCTCTCAATCTTCCTCTCAAAAGGTGGTAGGTGATTAACGTCAGAATGGTATAAGCACCCTGCAGTGTTGGTTGTATCAGGAGTAGAATCTGTGAGCTGAGTGAATGAGAAGCATTTGTTGATGCTCATTTCCTTTGCTTAAAGTGAGGTTGACATGTATGTTTCCAACGGACTCATACAATTGAAGATTAATGGTGTTCAAGCCCCAACGGATGTTCCATACACATCTAATTCTGGTAAGAGACTCATCTTTATATTTCATTTAAAATTCTCTGATCTCTTGAAGAAGGAGAGGACATAATCCTGCAAACACATCTAACGATAAAGATCACCCTAATCTGAGAAACAATTAAGTCATTATAACATACCTTCATTCTAGGTTGCATGAGCAAAGGACAAGATGTTGATCTTGTATGTCTTTGGGAAATTCGAATAACGCAGGGCTGTGGTACCTTGTGCTGATCAGAGATCTGCAGAACAAGCATCTAGATGTCCCCTGACCACAGCCACCTTTGTCATAGGGCTCTGGCTTGTCCAGGGCAGAGAGTAGAACTTTCTCATTTCCCCCATCTCTTTTGAGGTGTATCAGAACCTGCATTAGGTCCCCAGGAATTTAAGAAACAGTTCAGATTGGACACTAAAGTAATAACTTCCTTTTAAAAGAAATCTCTTTTTGCTTCCTTGTTGCAGATGCAAGCATACTGATCAGCAAGGAAAAGGAAGGCCTGTCACTAACAGCCCCAGACTATGGCATAGATAAACTATACTATGATGGGCATAGACTTGAGGTACTTTCATAAACTATTTTCAGTGGGTCTGTTTTTAGAAGAAAAGCAATTAAGTGCATCTTTTCCTTTTTTCCACAAAGATTCAGGTTGCTTTCTGGATGGCTGGAAAAACATGTGGCCTTTGTGGAAAATACGATGCTGAGAAGGAAAGGGAATATCAAATGCCCAGTGGATACTTAGCTAAAGATGCAGTGAGTTTTGGTCAGTCCTGGATAATCTCAGAAGACCCCTGTGCTGGAGGTACTAAAATTCTACAATATATTAATGCCATTGCCTTTGGCTAATTAATTAGTCATGTTAATAAATTTATTCTAATATTTGTAGCATAATCATCATATTTTTTCACTGGTTTTATGATTAATGGCCAGAGATTAGGGGGGGGGGGGGGGGGNTTTATACCAACTTCTTAAGCTACCTGAAGTTTGTGTGCTACAGATGGAAACTCCTTAAGATGGTAAGTTAGAAAGAAAAGTATACAGTTTGATTGTTGTCAAAAAACATTTTATGGCATCCTTAACAGCTCCATTATTTCCATTCTGTTATTTCCAGGCCTTTAGTTTTTCTGAAAAAAACAAACAAACAATATCTAGCTCTGCATTTATTAGAGGGCATTTGAGGTGGGAAATGCCTGTTTTATTTTTTTCAGCTAAAAATGATCTCAATCTGAAACGTTCAGCCTGGGAATGCTTTCTTACCATCCAAGTCCTATATAAAAACTGCATGGATGTATTGACTAACATTAAGGTGCACCACATTTTGTGTGTAACCCAGCTCTCTGGGCATGTGATAGTATTTTTTGGAATATGTTTTTAGATCAAGCTCCTCTGAGGGGACTGGTATGGGAAAGCCTGAATGCCAGAGGCTTAAGGACTAAGCTACCCAGCCATGGGAAGGCAGGCGGGATGCTAGGCACAGTGTAGAAGTGGATATGCTGATGTCTAGGAGCCACTACTGCCCCGACATGAAGTGCTGTCATAGTTAGGGTGAAAATTGTCAGTTACCAAGTTTGTCACATGTATCTTTTCTGGGGGGTTGGGGATCTGTGTGTTACCCAGATCCTATTTGGCAAGCCTTTGTCCTTACGACTGTGCTTCACATGCCTGATTTTCTCACAGCCTGAGTCACCGACAGAAAATCAACTCACTTCAAATTAGACTGGTTTCAAGTAGCTTGTGTCACTCGGTTCATTCATGGTCTTTGTTGCTCGTTCTACAAATTAATCCCAAAAGGTTGCGTTTATATAAATTCTGTAGGTACTTTAAGAGAACTCATGTTTTACAGCTTGTAAGCTGCAGCGCAGGTTTGTCACAACTGAGAAGCCAGTTGCATTTGAGAAGAAGGTAGCAAAATGCTTCTCTGTGGAGCCAGTTCTACGCTGTGTAGAAGGCTGTACAGCAACCAGGACTGTTCCCATTTCCGTGGGCTTCCACTGTGTACCAGCTGGTGAGTCTGCAGAACGGGTACCTGTGAAAAAACGTCACGTTCATTGCATCGATCCCATGAGCACCTCAATGTACACAAAAACCCTCAACACAATCTCTTCTTTTCTCTCCTATATAGACTCTGCTCTCAACCTGGAAGGACAGACTAGGCTAGCCAAGAAATCCGAGGACGTCGTGAGCTTAGTTTCTGCACACACAGCGTGTTCCTGCCAACGCCAGTCATGCCCGGCATGACACTTCACAGCAGCCCCTCGTTTCTGGGGGCCACTCAACCCAGCCAGCCTGCACAGACCCTGCGGACACGGCTGGTTTGGACAGTGAGGACATGGCTCTCCCCTCACATCATCCGTCTCTAGTTCTTCTAGAGATCCTGAAAATAATCGTGGCCACCTTCACTAAGTTTGATCTTTTAATAAACGGTTGCTCTGTAAAAGGAGTCAGGCGAGATCATTCTCCCGGCAACCACCGGCCCCCCAAAGCTGAGCCACCTGCAGCCTTCCCCGGGGTGCCATGCGCGCCACACCCCCGAGAAGCCTGCGGTTTTTCCCTCCCGCCAAGCGGCTGCCGAGCCTTACCCCCACCCCTCGGCGGGGCCACTACGGCATCTACCCGGGGCGCTCCCTTGCAGCCTGCGGGGCGGAGCTGCGCGAACCAGTCGGCAGCGCCGGGGCTGAAGCGGAAGCGGCGCAGCGCCATGGGGCGGCATGGGGGCTGGTGGCTGCTGCCGCTCGGCCTTCTGCAGTTGCTGAGCGGCCCCGCCGTCGGAGCGTGCCCCTGCCAGGATCCCCGGCTCTGCCACCCCGTCACGGGCACTGGCGGCTTCGAGGTGCGCGTCCCCCGGCGGTTCGGCCCCGGGGTGTGCCGCAGGCTGGGGAGAGCGGTCCGGGAGAGGCGTGTCGCTGCCAGCCGGCAGGGAAGGCCGGGCCCGGGGCGGCCTGCGCGGTTAGCAGCCTGTAGAACACTTCGTGCCCCATATTAGTTGCCTACATCAAGTCGAGTAGATTTTTTAGAAGGTGCTCGTGATGTACAATGAGCTGTGCGAGCTGCGGTGAGCTTGTTCTCTGTCCCAGCTGCGGGGCGAAGCGGTGCAGGCAGCTGCTGTGCACCGCAGCCGGCCCGGCCCAGCTGCCAGGCACCGCTACAGCCGCGGAGCTGTGGTACGGGCTGGCAGCCTGCGGGGAATAGCCGTGCAAGCTGCTTTGCAGAGATACGAGTCACGTACGTTTTTAAGAGACATGGAAAATAATCNAACCTGGAGATCCTATGACTGGTCAAAAATTACAACTGTGGCAGCTTTTGGAAAGTACGATCCTGAGCTCATGTGCTATGCTCATTCTAAAGGCTCCAGGGTAGTACTGAAAGGTTGGTTAACATTGCTAAAGTGTGGGTATCTGTGTGATACATGAATAAGAACATAGTGTACATGGCTCTTAACAACTTGACATTTCACATACACTTGTATGCACTGTATTAAAAAGCAGTAAGAGGATTAATTAATAAGAGGATAATGTCCTCAGCATTGTAATACCAACATGTGCTGGTATGCAGGGTGCCAAAAGTGAAACCACCAGCAACTTCAGGCACAGTAATAAAATCATTCCAGTAGCATCTAAATGAAAGTTATCTAACAGGGAATATCACAGCTGGGGAGGAAGACAAAAAAACTGTACAAGATACTTATTTGGGTCTGTATTCTGCATGTTAGCACAGTACCCAAAACACAATGTAGGGGAAGGAATTCTATGTAATTTTCAGTATTTTTCACTTAAACCTTCTGTGTTAGGAAGTGGTGAAGTTTTAAAACATGAGTACTTGGGAACTTGGTTCAGGTACAAATGCTGATTAGAAAGACAAAGTCCATTACAGCTTACATGGCGTAATCACATTTTGACTCTTGAGGCAAAACCGTAATCCAACACCACAATGTGGAAAGCAACAAAGTTAAACATAAAAGTATATCTGTGTAAACACTAAGACACAGTGTCTAAACACTAAGACACAGCCCCTCTGGCTCTGTGAAAGTACTGAAAAGTACCTCGATTGCAAGAAAGCTAATTTGCTGTGGCAAAAACAATATTAAGCAGAAGTGATTAAAATTACAGAAAGAAATCCAAAAGAAACTTAGATTTAAGCACCACTGTCTCAACGAATCTTGATAATTTCATCTGGGTTGGGTTGTCAAAATTATGCTTGGTGTGATGGTTTGGGAGCTCCCTGCCCTGCCCCCCGGCTTTGTAAAATGACCCAGACTAGAACTCAGCTGGCTGGAAGTTAAGAAATGAAGCTCTATTTACAGCTTAGCACAATATACAAGCAGATATATACACTATATACAGGAATATTTACAGAAATGTACAAGTTAAAGGTAATACAGAAACACAACTCCCCTCCCAGAAATCAGAGACCCCAGGAGGGGTTCCCAACCACCCTTCCACCTTCTCCCCACCCCTATACCTTACCCCAAGGTTTGCCTTATGCACAAGGTGAGCTTGGAGGATCGACCAGGGGAGTTAGAAGAAAAGTGGTTAGTGAGATTACTCAGCAGACAGGAGAAAGCCAGAAGCTAGACCACCCGAGATGCTGTGCCCCAGAGACTGACATATCTATGTTCTGAGTACTTAAACATCTCAGCAAGCCTATGAGTGGACATCACCATTGTTTCTTTTTCACAGCCTATAATATAATTTTCTCTATTAAAATATTACAATTAGCCTCAAACCAGCACAATTGGGAAAGAAGTTAAGTCCTTTGTATTTCACCGGTGTAGGGGTGGGGATTTGTTTTATTTTGTAGTTATGCTTGCTGGTTTAGTAAAGCCAAACCTTTTCTCCTTAACATTACTGTGGTCTAAATACGTAATAACTGTTGAAGTCCTCTTGTCTAGGTGATGTGCCTCTTAAGGAAATTGTTGATCCTGCTAAAAGAGCAGCGTGGGTATCCCAGCAGGTGGATCTTGCAAAAAAACAGTATATGGATGGAATTAACATAGATATAGAGCAAGAAGTTAATGAAACTTCTCCTGAGTATTATGCACTAACAGAGCTTGTTAAAGAAACTACAGATGCTTTTCACAGAGAAATACCAGGATCACAGGTAATAATAATGTACTTCATATAAACATTATGTTTATGAAATGCAAGTAGTTTTGAGAATACTGTTTAATATGAAGGTGAAGCATGTATGCAGATCTGAAGCATGATACTCTCATGAATAGTTAATTAGGAGTGTTAACTGTGATATGCTGTCAGAAGAATCATTCTTTTTGACCTGTATGAATTTAAATGGAAGACAAAACACACTGAGATTTGTAGGTACCATGTGTGAGCTGGCAGTTATTAGTGTATCTTAGTAAGTTTTAGAAAGTAGGGCAAGTAACAGCCTTCTGCTGCAAGAGCTTGACGATGTTTTGGCAAACCCATCAGTAAAGTTTTAAGGATTTGCTTCATGCTTCCTGGCTTTGATCAGGTGGTTTTCATGTTGTTTTAATTTCTTCAGTGTTTTGAATTCATTATTAGGGGCACTGTTTATGAGCTAATGTTTGTTTTATCAGCTGAGCACTGTCTCCTGTAGTTCATCAGTATCACGGTATGTTAAGCACTGCAACATTTGAGAAATGCCTTTAGGAGTTGCAGTTTTTTTAAAGAGAACTTAAGAATGCTGTGTGCCATAAGGGGAACCAACTTGTGCATTTTTCCTTCAGGTAACATTTGACGTGGCTTGGTCTCCAGCATGCATAGATAAAAGGTGCTACAACTACACTGGGATTGCAGATGTTTGTGACTTCTTATTTGTGATGTCATATGATGAACAGAGCCAGATCTGGACAGACTGTATTGCAAAAGCAAATGCTCCTTACCTGCAGACTTTAGTTGGTAAGGATAAAATGCATACCCAGAAAGCAGAACATTTCTGTTTGTTCACATGAATAGACAGAAAAAAAAAAAAAAGCCTTTTCATAGACAAGTGTTTTGGTTGTGTTAAGGCTTTTGAGTGTGCTTGAATATGTGTTGTCCTAATATGAAAATATTAGATCCTAATGACACTACAGGCAGACCTTTAGCAGTTGTGTAATGTTGTAATTGTTAACATTAATTGTCAATTGTAATTGCCCTCATGATTATGAAGCACACTTTTAAAGCAATAAATGGCAGTCAAAGCAATGGTGTCTGCCTGGGCCTGCAAAGAACCTGAAATATCTCTCATCCTTGTGAACTGCTGCTACGAATCACTGGTTTTGAACGTGAGCAGCTAGAGCAGCTACTAGAATCCGAATATACCTAGT
The DNA here is from genome assembly GCA_013396675.1 of Eubucco bourcierii. Taxonomy (NCBI): domain Eukaryota; kingdom Metazoa; phylum Chordata; class Aves; order Piciformes; family Ramphastidae; genus Eubucco; species Eubucco bourcierii. The sequence goes on from VWZE01011784.1 coordinate 180,529, forward strand.
CTAGGAGAATGCAGGTAGGAAGAAGACCTTGCATCTTAGCCTCTCTCTGTGGATTGTGCAAGTCCTGTATTGGCTTTGGCTGTAGGTTAGTTGTAAGAAAACAAAGCATGGGAAAGTGCAATAATGCATTTCAATTTTTATTTTCTTCAAAACTAGGATATGAAGAGTACATTAGCATGGGCATTGATCCTAGGAAGCTTGTGATGGGTGTTCCTTGGTATGGTTATGACTATGTCTGCCAAAACTTGTCTCAGGTAAGATGAAGATTATTCATTTGTAATCATACTTTTATTTTTTTCCATTGGAAAGAGATAACTAGATTTTGATGCTCCTGTCTTTGGATTAGGAAATACTGTGGTCTGATGGGTGAGAGTGTAAAGCTGGGACTCAAGACCTTTGTTTTTCTGGTCACTAATGAGCAGCATGTTACCAAATAAGGCATGTTACCTCTCCTAGGCAACCTGAACCCATGGTAGCCAAGCACCATGTTTGACTAAGGAGTTACACATGTGATCTGTCTGAAAAGAGATAAATGTCCAAAGGCACTACAGTGCTTTTATCTGCCTTCTTAACACAGTCACCAAACTGACTGCTTGAAGACTGGGTGCACCAAACCACAGCAAACCTATGACAGTTTATGGATAATCCATGGAGTGGCAAACACTTAGGAAAAATTTAAGAGTGAATTAAAAGTGGAAAAGATAGACAAGTGCTTAAGCTGAATGATGTCCATCCAATCCTGCATTACTAGAGAGTAAACAAAATTTGACTGGTTTAATTTACTTCTATCTACAGATGATGTGTCTGCCACAGCTACTTAAAGAGTTGTGATTTTTGAGGACACACCCCCCACACCCCTCCCCCAGTGTATTTTGGGACTTTGTTCTTGGCTGTGATTTTGGAATTCAGTAGATATAGGTAACACAAAACTCATGCCTTCTTGTGTTTTTTTCTTTCAGGATCATGTTTGTTCCCTTGCCAAAGTACCTTTCCGTGGGGCTCCTTGCAGTGATGCTGCAGGGCATCAAGTGCCCTACGGAGAAATCATGAAGCAGGTGAACAGTTCTCTTTCAGTGGTGCTGTGGGATGAGGAACAGAAGTCTCCGTTTTATGAATACAAGGTAAGTGTTTCTTCATAAGACACCATGTTGTGGAGTAAATGTTAATCATAGTTCCATGAATATAAAGTTTTCAGATTCTTCCATTTGTGCTTTCTGCTGCTTTTTTCCCTGTAGTAGAGGAGATGGCTGTATTTCCATGTCTTGGATTTCTACTCCGAAAGTGGTGAAGTTTCTTAAGACTACAGGAGTAATAAAGATATTTAATGCTTTGCAGTCTTCTTAACAGATTGTATCGCATCAAAAAGGATGTTTTGGCACAAAGAAATCCTGTTAGCTCCTTCCTTCACTGCTACAGAAACTTTTATGAATTGGTAACTGATGTAAACTAAAACAGATTCTGAGGTGTTATTTTTTTCTTACCCAGAGGCTTGCATGCATGTTCTTTTCTGTATTTGGTTTCTACATAGACATGTGTGATGGTTTGGGAGTTCCCTGCCCCCCACATTTTGTAAAATGACCCAGACTAGAACTCAGCTGGCTGGAAGTTAAGGAATGAAGCTCTGTTTACAGCTCAGCACAATGTACAAGCAGATATATAGACTATATACAGGAATATGTACAGAAATATACAAGTTAAAGGTAATACAGAAACACAACTCCCCTTCCAGAAATCAGAGACCCCAGGAGGGGCTCCCAACCACCCTTCCACCTTCTCCCCGCCCCTATACCTTACCCCAAGGTTTGCCTTATGCACAAGGTGAGTTTGGAGGATCAGCAAGGGGGGTTAGAAGAAAAGTGGTTAGTGAGATTAATCGGCAAAGAGTCTAGCCAGAAGCTAGACAGTTGGAGACGCTGTGCCCTCAGAGACAGGCAGACTGAGACTGCCTTATCTAGTGTTTTGAGTTATTTTTCCCAAACATCTCAGCAAGCCTGTGAGTGAAGTAGACATCACCATGTTTTCCTTTCACAGCCTATAGTGTAACTTTCTCTATTAAAATATTCCAATTAGCCTCAAACCAGCACAACATGGTGAAAGAAACCATGAATGATTTGGCCTGCATGAACACAGTGTATGCATGTTGTCTTGTTTAGAAATAATTGTGAAGTTTCACATATAGATGATAAAAACATTATAGGCAGGGACCAACTCAAAGCAACATAAATGACAGAATTTTATAACTTCCTCTACAAGTGTTTATTGCTAAAAGCAAGTACAAGTCTTGTAACTAAAGTCACTTGTTAGGTTAGATGGTGTACCTGAGTTTTTTGCTTTATTCTTAAATATTTCTGAAACACAAATCAGCAAAGTCTTTTCTTGTAACTTCAGTTAACATGTCACACCACTTTATAACTTAGATTCTACAAGTGAAAAAGTAGCCAAGTTCTTTCTATCATCCTGTGTGAATAATAATTTCTAAATGAGGAAAGTATTTAAATCTACATAGCCTGTATTTATCAGTTTTTAATTGTAGTTGAATGCATTGCTTTCAATAGAACTGTAACCAAAACTCAGAGAACTTTAATGTATCATACATATATAGGTGGGTAGATAATGACAATAATGTTTAAATGTTTTACTAGGATTCTTTTGGTCACTTTCACCAAGTATGGTTTGATGACCCTCGCAGCATCTCTCTAAAAGCAGCACATGTGAAGAACCGAGGTTTAAGGGGCATTGGCATGTGGAATGGAAATAGTCTTGACTATTCCAAGGAAGCTGTAGCAGAACAACAAACTGAAGCAATGTGGCAAGCCTTGACACCTTAAGAACTATAGGAACCCTTGACTTAAGAATGATGAAAATCTGTAATCTTTTATTACAGCTTATACTATCATATGCTTTGAATTGAGATAAATAGACCATGATTAGAAAAACTTTTGAGAACTAGCCAGATTTTTTTCTTGTTGTGTCATATGCAAAGCTGTATTATCATTCCTCAAAAAGTCCCAGTGTTGCTTTGGCGGTTTTGGAGGTTTTTTTTAAAGACTGCTCATCTTTTTTCAGTTTTCATAACTACCCTAAATTGGTTAAAGCTTGAATCCAGCGTGTATCTGATACCAAGACCAAATGGTGGATTTGCAGTGGCAATCTTGTAAAGATCCTTCTCTAATGCTGTCTTGTGCAGCAGATACTCATTCTGGGGTCACGTGGTGTGATCTCAGCATTCTGACTTCCCATCCCAACCAGTATTTTAGCTGACTCTTGAATGAGATTAAGCACGGAATACTGGAGAGACAGAGTGCTGCTTAGGTGCAACTTGGTGAAAATTGTGCTCTCTTCTAGAGATTAAAATATTTTATAGGATGAATTATGTCATGTGAAGTAGAGGCCATTAATACTTTTATTAGACTTCTTGTTAGAAAGGAATATTGAATGAACTCCAGTTTCAAGTGTTTATGTATCACATAAATTCCTAAGTTTCAAAAGCCAGAAATCTTGGACCTTATTATGAAGAGGTAACAATAATATGGAGAGCTCTTGGATTATGTTTTCTACCATTTCAAGCTTCTTTACTTCTTGAAAATGAACTTAGATTATGTAATGAAGTGCATATGTATTTTTTTCCACACTTTTAAGACTGAATCAGTAGCTGCTTCTTTGTTACTATATGGTGGTGCTTCAGAGATAATATGAGGTTGTATTTTCTTTCAAGTTTGTATTCTTCATAAAATAATTTGCCTGGAGAAATTGTGTAACTTTAAAAAATGTCTGTAGTGATGGAAAGATTGACTGATGTTTACAGGAATTTTTAATTTTGTTAAATAATTAAATGCTGCCTTCACAAAGGTTGGTACAGTGTTGTCTGCTTATGCTTTACTTGTTCCACAGCTTACAGCCCACATTGCTGCTACGCTTCTCAGAACTATTTCACAACCAGATTAAAGTGCAGCTATTCCCTGCTTAAGTGGCTCCATTAATGAAACAATTTATTTAATGAGGTACACCTAGTCAGGTGTGGGGTTTTGTTGATTGGTTGCTTTGGTTTTCTCCCTTGCTAAATAGTTACTGGGAAACTACATGGCTACTGTGGAGAAGACTAGAAGACTTAATATGAGTGTTCAACTGCTTGAATATGGCAGGTGATGGAAAGCAGAAGAGGAAGCCTTCTGCTCTCACATAAAAAAATTCTCTTGGAAAAGTAGAAAGCTTTTCACTAAAACTCTGGTCTGTAAGTTTTCGGAGAAACTGATACATATATCAGACACAAATACTTCAGAATTTGCTTTACTATTTATATTCATATGCTACAATACTGTTAGATATGTGAACTTGAGCAGTCTTTCAGAGCAGCTGATCTGACCTACAAAATCCTAACTGAAGGCCAGATAAGTTTATAATGAAACTCTCTTTCCTGTAGCAGTCACGACCATGAGTTGATTTTTTAAAGTTACTATTTTAGGTTCAGATTTTTCAGTAGGCAATTGCCTGCTCTTGTGTCTTAAATAAGACACAGTTCTGAAATATGTGGAGGATTCGATCCTGAATTGAGCAGAATTGGTTGTATTTTTATCACTAAATTCTTTGTTAAATCCTGTCTTTAAGAAAATTAATAATGGGTAGTTTGACTCAAGACATTTGAAAGTCCTTTGGAACGTTTAATTCGCCCCAAGTGTTTCACTTCCAGTAGTAAATACAGCATTGTCAGCTTTTAACTGCCATTAATTCCTAGCATGTTATTGTTCTGCTTTAATGGAGTAACATCTGGTACTGCAAAGAGCTAGAAAAAAAAACAGTATCAAGAAGTTTCTGATTACTCTTTTGGAGAATTGTTATGTAAGCACATGCATGAGCTTCAATTTAAAGAGTTGAATGAAGGTCACCACTACAGCTTCTCCAAGACAAAGCCTCTTAACTCTAGAAAAAGGGTATTTTCTATCTGGCTTTCCTAATAAGGGAACAAAACCAGGTAACATTGTCTGAGATTCTGTTTGTGCTTTGTAATAATATTGTAATAATACATTGGTAGTGTATAGATAGACATAATGACAAAACTATACCTCAGTAAATAGCTAAATAAAGGATTACTGATACTGTAGTTCTACAAAAGATATATTTTAATAGTGGGATTTTTTTTTTTAGAATTAATGTGTGTCTGAACCTGACAATAGAAGGCTATAGAGGATAGGTTTATTTGCCTAGTAGGCATTTTGTTAATGAAAGAACATCAGGATACCAGTGTGATGTTATGCAATTCATTGATTTGCACTTTTAAAATAGCTTGGTTTTGCTTTAGACACATAATTAGGTTAAACTGTATTTTAAGTAGCTGACTAATCTCACAGTGAGATGATATAAAAAGGAGTGAGCTGCAGTACCTTAGTAGCCTAGTGGATAAATTCCACAACATTTAAATAGTCAATGGCTTTTTACAAGATAACATCAAGACCATGCAAACAAATGTTCTGAAATTCTGAGCTTCTGCATGCATTACAGAGCTGCTGTAGACTTTACAGTGTTAAAGTTATGTCATCTTCAATTCCTGCTTTTCTGGATTGGAGAATTAAAGCTGAATGAATCTTCTTCTGTGTCAGTTCTGCTCTCAGTGCTCGTAAATCAGATGCTGCCTGCTTTCTCATCTGCAGAAGAACCAGTAATTTAAGCAATTGCAATTTAGGAAAGTTTGTGGAGTTGACACACATGGATTTATATAGCTAAGACAGACTTTTATACAGGATGGATGAACGCAGGATACATGTTTCATCTTCGAAATGTTACATGCCTAATTAGTCTAGTTCTTGCTCTACTTTGTTTTGTACTTAGCCTTTGCATTTTCAAGCACCAGCTGTGAAAGTCATTATTCTTTTCACTCCTAGTCATACAATGGACAAAGCAGAACAAGTTCACCCATCCTAGATTACCCAGTAAATAGGGGCATGGGCAATCTCTGTGATGTAGAGAACTCCTGTTTCAAGCATTCAGAGCAGAAAAGCTGTGCAACCTATTCCATTATTTTCCTTCTAGAGGAGACCATAGGCAGCACTGGTATGGCATAAAGCAGATAAAGAGGACTCACCTCTGCTTAGAGAGGTGTTATGCTTTTTTCCCTCTCTTTATGCCATTTTTTTTCTTAGATGTGGTCTACTACTGATCAGTACCTCACCAAATATGTCCTCAATTATCTTTTGAGTATAATGGGAATTCTATGAGATTGTGAAATTTAGCTTATACAATACCTTGGGAATCTGAGTTCCTTGAATGCCACACATTCAAAATCCTCTAATAACCTTGTGGTTCTGGAGTAATTTGGCTCAAATGATAAAGTTACAACAACTAGCACCATAAAACTGACAGCATAAACCAAGAACGCTCATATGTTTACATGATCTACTGTTTGGGAAGATTTAGGGGGCCTTTATGCATAATAACATTTTTTATTATTTTAATTATAAGACAGATTACCTTAATTTCTATTACAAGTTTCATTTTAGTATCATCCAGCTTCCTCCTCAGTTGATCGAGTTCATGCTGCACTGTAGTAATTCGGATGACTGTGTAATTCTATATGAAACAACAACACCACTTTAAATGCAGCATTGGTGCATCTCTTCATTCACTGGGTGTTACTTCACCACTCAGAAGTAACACTCCAAAATTCTTTCCAACTCACTTGCTTTCTTCCAGTCTTTAATGTGTTTGGAGGCTGTCTCTGATATGTAAGCAAGTAAGTGTGCTCTCCAAGAGAGGGCAGCTCCCATCTGCTGCTAGCCCTTCGGCTGGGGGCAGAGGTTCTTCCACTCTCTATTGCTTTAGGAAGGTAAGAGCCATATCAGATCTCCTGAGTAACAGCACAGCGTCTTGTAACTATCCTTTATGGCTATTCCCCATTTATAATAAAAAGGCATACTTCAAATATTTTTTTTTTTCCTCTTACAGGCTTAACATCAATCTCTTACATTTATTGGTGAGTTTGCTGTGCTCACATGATGGTCAGTGTAGATAAACTCCTGGTTATACAGCATCTTATTTCAGCATTGAGCTGTGGGTGGGCCTACTTTTTAATTAACCTCTACGACCAAAATTCATGTTTTCAAAATGTATGTTCTGCTGTTCAGCTTGTGTAAGTCAGTCAGTAACCCTGAGGGGTGGGTGTGTATGTGGCAATCTCTTGATGTTCCAAGCCTCTACAAATGCTATTACAGTGCCAGCTGAAGCAAATGGTGCGATAAAGTTGCCCATACAAGGAGTCTGTAAGTGGTATCTGTAGCCTCTCATCTCTGACATCCTGCTGTAAACTTCTCCCCACCCAGGGGTGTAGCTTCCTGCATACAAGGGTCCAAGTCCTAGCTCTGACACCACACAGCTGTGTAACCCTGGTCCAGACCACTGAGAAAGCATTGAAAGGTACAGAGTCATGCTGGAAAGAAAAAGTAGGCAGGGCTGTCAGACTACTTAGGGGGCTACTGTGGAATCACTCTGTTGTTGAGTCACCTGTGAGGCCAAAAATGGTGGAAGTGAAGAAACCAGCAAGGATAGGATCTGTTCCCCAGAGCCCGACTCTTCCCACCTGCCTGACGCCTGCATGATGCCTGCCTGGCCAGCACATAATCTTACTAGGGTTGGAAAGCATACTTGGGCATCCTCATAGTTCATTAAATTCTGGCTCTCTTCTGTGTGTGCTAGCCAATAAATAACTGCTGTATGCTTTTAACATAAGGCCTTTTTGTGGCTAGCTATAGAGATCTAACCCCCCCCCCATCCTCTCCCGCTTAATGAGCAACAACATCAGGGTGTAGCTAGTAATGTAACACCAACCCTGTTCATATTTTTATACTGTAGACATTTCTATTAAAATAGTTCTAACGATACACATTTGTATATAACACACTCTTAGGTTGTGCATACACTCTCCCACCTTTCAGATAGCTGCAAGGAACGTGATTTATTTTTCCTACTCTAGCTTCAGATTTGACAACAGACTTGCTTCCATTAATGCGTTTAGAAAATTGGCAGATACAACACTTGGGAAGGGTGTTTCCCATTTTCCTTTTATCTTGTTTTAATTCCCTCTCTGAACTTCCCATGATTTGAGACCAGCACTGTAACACAAGACTCACGGTTGCACAACAGTTCAAGTGCAACCACTCCAAAAGCCTCAGACATATTTCTTACCCTCCAAATTAGAATTCATTAATTCTGTACATGAAACTTGGGATGATGAGAAAATACAGAACCGAACAATTCATTAATCATAATGAACAAAAGGGATTTTGTTGTAAGAAGCTACTGTACAAACACTAAGCAGAACAAATCAAATGGTCACATTCCAAACAGTATCACAGTATCACCAGGGTTGGAAGAGACCTCAAAGATCATCAAGTCCAACCCCTTACCACAGACCTCAAGACTAGACCATGGCACTAAGTGCCATGTCCAAACCCACCTTGAACACCTCCAGGGACAGTGACTCCACCACCTCCCTGGGCAGCCCATTCCAGTAGCCAATGACTCTCTGTCAAGAACTTTCTCCTTACCTCCAGCCTAAACTTCCCCTGGTACAGCTTGAGACTGTGTCTTCTTGTTCTGGTGCTGCCTGCCTGAGAGAAGGTAACCTCCCCCTGGCTACAACCACCCTTCAGGTAGTTGTAGACAGCAATAAGGTCCCCCCTGAGCCTCCTCTTCTCCAGGCTAAACAATCCCAGCCCCCTCAGCCTCACTTCATAGGGCTTGTGCTCGAGGCCTCTCACCAGCCTTGTTGCCCTTCTCTGGACATGCTCAAGCACCTCAATGTCCTTCTTCAATTGAGGTGCCCAGAACTGGACACAGTACTCAAGGTGTGGCCTAAGCAGTGCAGAGTACAGGGGAAGAATGACCTCCCTGCTCCTGCTGGCCACACTATTCCTGATGCAGGCCAGGATGCCATTTGCCTTCTTGGCCACCTGGGCATACTGCTGGCTTCAGTCTTTCTGAGAGGAATGGGCTGTAGGAATTGTATACCTCATCACTGAGGGACATTCAGCTAGTTTACAAGTCACTGTTTGGTGATTAATCTGTTACTTTGTTTTATGCAAAAAACCCAACCAAAACAGGCTGTGTAAAAAGAGATTAAATAGTACAAGCAAATACCTTGGAGTTTGTCATATGGTTTGGTCGTTTTCTGCTATCTCTGGCTTGTAATTGCTTGAGTAATTTCTGGTGGTAAAGCTCTACCTGTTGTTGCAGTTTGCTTAAAGCCCCCTCCAGTGAAACCGTAGCTTTCTTAGTTTCAAAGTACTTCTTCTTCCATTCCTCACGAACTACACAGGAAAACAGCAATACTGGTTGGGCTTATACACCTTACCGTGGGATCTTTTAAAGACACTCACAACCAACTGATCTCACAAGACTCAGCTGGCCAAGGCACACATTAAAATCACAGAATCACAGAATTAACCAGGTTGGAAAAGACCTTTGAGATCATCGAGTCAAACCTAGCACCTAACACCTTCTAATTAACTAACCCATAGCACCAAGTGCTTCATCCAGTCTCCAGAGAGACTGGAAATACAAAATATGCCATATGAAAAACAAGCAGTTCGTGAAAAGTCTTGAAGTGGCACACACTGATTTTTCACAACAAAAGCCTCTGTCTGGCCACCAAGATCCACCACAAGGTCCAAACCCAAAAATTCACATTCACCCTGGCTGTTCTGCAGGTTTCAGCTGTACAGTAAGTGCTCCAGACTAGTGATGACTGGTATGCGGTGATGACTGGTGTGCCCACCACAGTCTGATGTCCATGGCTTTAGTGTAGCAGAGTATTTATCACTGTAAGCTTATGCAAAATTTGAGCTCTGCAGGATCAGTGATTTTGTACAGTTTAGTTTTGTACAGAAGCCCCAAAACTGTGGGAAACACTTTACACTTAACCACAATTCCCCTCCTATGTTGTTAACATGCTATCAAACAGCTGGCACGTAAATCCCCTTTTATCTGGTGTCGGTCTTATGACCACATATGCCCTCTGGCCTGCAAAGGGGCTTAAATGATTCCTTATTTCAAGCTATATTTTAGGAATTAGGACAACTGCTTCTCAGAAATTTACCAGAATGAACACAGCTGTTGGAGGACATGGTATGTAACTGACTGACTGCCAGCATGGCAGTCTTAGGAGGATATTAAATTCTGGATCTCTTATCCTACAGAAAATGCACATCCTTTCCTACCTTGTGAAGAAACGTGCTTGAAAATTCACTTACGAAACTCTACAGGTCTAATAAAAATAATTCAAACACAGAGACACTGCTTAAAGAACCTGTAAAAGCTGTTTGACTCAACCTTAAATTATCTTATCCAGTTATGTAAACTAAAGACAATGCAGGAGTTGTTTAGGCCTTATTTCAGTTGCTTCACAGCTCCATGTTACTACAAAAGTCTCTGCTTCAAGTACCCAAGATGATTTTTTTTTTCTTAAATGAAATTCACCATGCTGCAGAGTGCAGTGCAGCCATGCCTTAGAGAACAACTTGAAGAATTGGCTTGTCTTCTCCTTTTGAAAGAGCTACAAGTAATAGCTGAGACACCTAGTGATCTAGCTGTATTTAAGTACAAAGAGAATGCTCTCAAAACATCAAAGTGATTACACCTCATCTCTGTATAACTGGAATGTGACCTGGGGAGGACAGTTTAGGTGTAAACTTGAAAATGATTTTACAAAGAAAACCTGGGTGCAATTTCACTGAGGTTTTACCTTGTTAAATAACAAGGTTTGTTAAGCCAGTCACAACAGGTTGTAACTTCCATTCCCTAAGTTCAGTTAGATAGGATAAACAAAAAGGACTATGCTGGCAATTTAACTAGAAGTCCTACCAACACAGTAAAACCTCTACATGCACCAGCTAAAGGCAGGTTTAGAGTATGTCTGCTGTCCTGGGCATCAAATCAAAAAGCAGCCTGCAGTAGCTCTCCAGGCACTGTGTGTACAACTTAAGTGGTTTACAAAACCCAGGATATTTTTAGGTTTATAAGACTGCCACAAAAATAACCGCCAAAAAAGTTAATAGAAACATTTCAACCTTAAATCTTTCCAGCATGCTGTTATACAAAAGAGCTTCTTGGAGTTACTGGTTAGCAAGCTGATCTCTCTGCCATCAAGCTCACTGACAAGAAGACAAACATTTTCACATTGGTTTCAGTGTCATTTTTCTATCATTCCAAATTATAAAATAATTAAAGGTGTACCTTGGTATCTCCTCATCTTACTTTGTTCCAGTATCGCTTTAGCTTTTTTCATCAGTTCTTGTCTAGTTTTCTCCATGTGCCTTCTGTCTTTTTTCATTTGTTGCAACTGTTCTACCATCTTGTTTTCTAAAGATATTATAATTATATTTAGCAAGCATCTGGAAACTGTAAGTAGGAAGCACAGTCAAGATTTTTGTAACGCCCCCATCAGCAGTTATGCCAATAGCTCCAAAAGGCTCTGTCAGAGCAGACAATAAATTCTTTTATTTTAATTAACTGTAAGAGTTCAAAATGGCTGATGCAGTAGAAAAAGAGAAGATATCCAACACGCACCCAGACATTAATACACACACAAACAAGTAAACCCCCTTTCAATGCCTAGGCAATGTACCACTGGAACAATAATATATAATTATATACATATACACACACACACACACACATACATTGCAAAATCCTGCTGCTTGAAGCCAAAAAAGCCTCCAAAAGACTGTTTCCTGTTCAAAGTGCCCAGCAATATAAACCACAGTATATTTTGCCTTAAATTCCATCTGATCATAGACTGGACAGTATATCATATTTTCACTAGTCAATCACTTCTTACTATCCTCCTCCTGCAGCACAGTGGAGGATCCTTAATATTACTAGCAGTGTTCTTGAGGCAGCAGTATTTCATCCACTCTCCCTCCTTTTCTCCTTCCATCCCCAAGTCCATGAGCTAGGTTTTTCAGCACAGGGAGCCCACCTTGCTCTGTGAATAGCCCATCCAATTACAAACGCCTCGAACTCTCCAGTTAAAATTTGCAACAATACTGTGAATGAATGTGTGTACACAAGTTCTTTCTTCTGTCTTCATCAACTAATCAGTCTTAATAAAATGTTTACTTCCCTGCAATTTATTTGGAATCATATACTCACTTGCTGCCTGAGTTGCAGGAACTTGAGCTGCATTTACAGAAAATGCCAGAAAAGGTGGGCTAGGAGACAAAATATATTCTTTTGGGCATGTAAGATGATTTTGCTTGCTTTCACCTGCCTGGAGAGTCAAAAGACACAACTATAAGTGCATTACTCTTGAATAATTACATTAGCTATATGCCCTGAAGGGGGCCTGAGTGAATAGGAGGATAGGAGGGCTGAATTTGAATTCTGCATACATGCTTTTGTGTTCTGTCACCAATACATATTATTACTAAATTAGAAACAGCTGAACCTGTGCAAACAAATTCACAACATTGCACACACACACACACACACACACTCTGCAGAGAACATACAGACAAAAATGTCATACAGAAATGTATACTTTTGTTAACTGTTCTTGTCCATATCCAACACCCTACAAGCTACTGACACTTCCATGCAAGACCAAGAAGAATGGTCCTTGAAACTGCCATCTTGGCCTGAGAGAAGACAAATCTATGCCTAGGAAATATGAAATTATTAAAATGTCATGGTTAAAAAAATTAAAATGTTCCTATCAAGAAACAGTGATTAAAAATAGATAACACTGATAAGACTGAGATTGTTATTGTATACATAGCTCCTATTAAATTACGACCAGAGATGTAACTCATGATTATTTGTTTAGAAATATCTTTGTTTTTTCATTAGCAAGTCAAATAGAACCATAAAATCATAGAATCATAGAATGGTAAGGTTGGAAGGGACCTCAAGGATCATCTAGTTCCAACCCCCTGCCATAGGCAGGGACACCTCCCACTAGTACAGCTCACTCAAGGCCTCCTCCAACCTGGCCTTGAACACCTTCAGGGAGCAAGCAACGACAACCTCCCTGGACAACCGGTTCCAGTGCCTCACCACCCTCACTGTAAAGAACTTCCTCCTAACATCCAGTCTAAATCTCCCCTCTGCCAGTTTAAACCCACTGCCCCTGGTCCTGTCATTGCAGGACCTTGTAAATA
>VWZE01011784.1:194259-399943 GCA_013396675.1 Eubucco bourcierii
TCTGTAAAATAAGTTTCCAGGTATGAATTAATGTTATCCCTTATTTTAGCAGAACCATCATTTACTAACCTTTCCTTTTTGTGTGCATATTCTGTGGTTTGGTCTTCCACTATTGTAAGAAGTCTGGCATCCTGTGTTGTGTCTCTTCTTTCTTTGGTATCATTTCGGTGGTCATTCTTTTTTGCATTTGTTAGGTCTGTGACAGGATAGTGATGGTCAAAATATATTGATCACACTGACAAAATTCAACCCATTTTGACTGTCAATGCCTGGATTTTCCAAATTTGATTAAAAATTCAGTGAAACAATCCAATTAAAAAATGCTAGCACTGGGACCACTCTGTGGAGGAGGAATTGGCTAGTGATCCCACTCTAAGAGTGATGGTTAACAACCCAATGTGTAGGTAGATACAAGTGATGGGTGGTGGCCCTCAGGGCTCATTTACAGGACCATCACTGTTTAACATTTTTGTCAGCAATGTGGACATTGGTATTCACAGAATCACAGAATGGCTTGACTTGAAAGCAATCTTAAAGCCCATCTAGCTCCAACTCTAGTGGGAAGCAGGAACACCTCCCACTAGACCAGGCTAGTCAAAGCCTCATCCAGCCTGGTCTTAAATACTTCCACGGATTAGGTGCCCACAACTTCTCTAGGCAATCCATTCCATTGTCTTACCAACCTCATAGTAAAGAACTTCTTCCTAATGTCCAATCTAAATGTAGCCAGCTTTAGTTTAAAATCATTGCCCCTTGTCCTATTATCCTCTTATAAATAGCCCCTCTCCAATTTTCCTGTATCCCCCATTCCGGTACTAGAAGGCCATTGTAAAGTCTCTCTGGATGTTTCACTTCTCCAGGCTGAACAGACCCAGCTTCCTCAGCCTGTCCTCAGAAACATTCCATCCCTCTGGTAGTCTTTATTGCCTTTTCTAATATACTCTGCAGTCACATCTCAAAGAATACAATATCCAAAGTTTTGTTTTCTTACTCCAAGTACTGGATATTTTCTTAACTGAAATCTGTAAGGTGTGCAAACCTATGAAGAATTAAATATTCCCTCATTTATTAATTACTTGTTAAAAATGTCAATAAAGGTCATCATTTTTATATTAACTGTAAATTCTGCTAAAATATTAAGATTTGTCTTCCAAAAGCATTTTCTCAAAACCAATTTATATTATATTGCTATGTTGCTAATATAGCAGTAGTCATTCAAATCCAATTTAAATGTGTCAGTCTTTTCTTGGCAATCACTAAAATTTTAGGCATATTAAGAAGATTATATAACTATTCAAGGACTTAGGAAATGGTAGTTAATAGATCTCTCCCTAACATTTCCTATTTTGGCAGAGAACTCTTACCTAGTTAAAGTGTGCTTCAAACTCCTCCACACTTTTGTACTTTTTTCATTCTACTCTGCTCTAGGAGTTCTCTCACACCTGCTTTAAGAATGCCTCTGCTCAATAGAATATATGTAACCATTATACAGGAAGGAGGAGAGGAAAAGATTTCTCTTCAGTAGTAAAGTACCCATGGATAAGATGACAATGAAAGTTGAAGTAAATAAATGGTTTCCCTGATACACTGACAAGATTTTTTTTCATTTAAAACTGATGTTGAATTACAGGATTGCTATCCTCCAATCCTTACAGCAGCTGCTCAGAAAGTTTTTTTAATAGAAATAAGATTAATGTATCAACTATAGTGGACTTTTTTTCCTCTATCAGTACACAGTGATAAAGGATTCATTGAAAGTAAAAACAGAGGTCCTTGAAAGATATTATAATTACTTTTAAAATTAGAATACTGTTATGCTACTAATATTCCAACTCATGCTGTAACTACAGATTTCATAAAACTCAGCTTTACTCTGCCAACTTTCTAAAACGTGTGCCTTGGCAAAAAGACAACAATGAGCAGTTGTACCCTTTTGGTATGTGATGTGATTTTCATGTGTATGGTTATTCTGGCCCTGTTCATCACTCTGGTTTACATGAAGAGTGAGATGATTTCCTCTGGTTTTGTCATTCCGCTTAGGAGTGCTAGGCTCTTCTTGTTCCTGGCTGAGATGATTTTGCTGAGAAGTCTGTAATAGTGTGTCACTCTCTCCAGACTCCCAGTGTGCAGGATTTGAATGACTCTGTGTGAGGGGAGATCCACTGCATCCATTTTTATCTGCGTAATATATGATATTAGAAAACAGAAATATAATTTCATTGTAGATGTTAACCATAATATTTATTCTCCTCCATCATCCACCTTTACTGCATTGGTTAAACTCACCTTTTTCTCTAGATTTGATGTGTTTTTCTTGAACAATGTTGGTACAGTCTTGCCTATGTTTTGTGTGCAAAACTGGGAGAGGTTCTTTCTCACCCCGGTCCACAGGACTATGCGCTTTCTGATTTTCTAGCTGATGACTGCTGTCTATGCTTTCTAAAAATTGTTTGCTTTTTGGGGGCTTTTGTTGAAGAAGACTGAATAATCTTGATCCATGACCAAACCTATTATCTTCTGCATTAAAGTAATTTCTTTGATGAGTAGATGATGATAATGGATAAACATCTTCAAAGTATTCCACTTCAGGTAATAAATATAATTCAGGATAAAGAGCCTAAAACATGGAATATATTCATCAGACAGGACAAAAGATGAAATGTGCAATGCAAAAAGTTTCTGAAACTGGTACCTTAAAAGCTGTTCAATACATACATAAGGAGGAGCAAATGACT
Organism: Eubucco bourcierii; assembly: GCA_013396675.1. Lineage (NCBI taxonomy): Eukaryota > Metazoa > Chordata > Aves > Piciformes > Ramphastidae > Eubucco > Eubucco bourcierii. The sequence continues at coordinate 196,995 of VWZE01011784.1, forward strand.
TCAGTTCCAGTTCTATTTCTTGCTTTGCTTTCACCTTGGAAGACAAAGAATAGAAGTGTAATCAATAAAATAATTTTTTTTAATCAGTAATGTTGCATATTACTTAATTTCTGTATTATCTTATCATCTTTAGATAGTGCATTCTGTTCTAACCAGCACTACTTTCTGTAATGGTCTCATGAGGAAGAAGGAGCACAGACTGCCATTCTGCTTTCTGACATGGTAATGAAATTTGTTTTTCCTGTCTTTCAAAATCTCAGTCAGACCCACAAGAGCACGTGAATGTACTGAATACTCCTTTCTTTTATTATCCTTTGCACTTTCTCTTATGGTTCAAAGGATATGGTCCAATGCTCACAACAGAAGAAAGTCTTCAACTTCACTAAAAATTGCTTCGAGCTGCATTGAAATACTGAGTCTCACAATTTCCTATATTTGCCTGATACAGTAATGCAAAATATTTATATATATAAATACATATAAAAAGATATTACTCTTTCATGTATTCTTGTATTTCTAGCTTGTCTTGATATGCTCCAACAGAGAAAAAAAAAAAAAAAGAAAAAAGAAAAAAAGAGAGGGGGGAAAAAAAGAAAAAACTGAAAAAAAAAAAAGAGAAAGAGAAAAGAAAAAAATGTTTAAAAGAAAAAAAAGAAAAAGAGAAAAAAAAGAAGAAAAAACTTTTTAAAAAGAAAAAAAATTAATCTGAGTTAAATAATGAAACTGAACTAAAACCAGGGCCAAGTTATATTGTCAGTAATGGCCAGGCAATGGCATTGATTCACTGCTGAAGACACAGGCCATATGAAAGGAAAGGAAGAGCAAAAGAACATGATTTTGGTTGGTTTGGGGTTTTTTTTTTTCATTTAAAGGCCCTTACTTGCAAGCAGGGTATAGCTCTTAGTCCTGCTTACATGGTTACTGTTGTGAAACAGAAGACCAGGGGGGAAAAAAAAGCCACTCAACAAATATTTGTTCATGGAGATGTAATTCAATGAGGTTACCATGACCCTAAACTACAAATAAATGAGTTAGTTGGTTTATTGCTTTACACTTGGTTATAAAGTTATATAGCATCAGCAACAGTAAACACCCCAAATTAAAATTATATATTTAATTTGTGGCTAAAAATCTTCACTTGTATCTACTAATACTTCTAATTCTTTATTAATGTAAATCTTCTAGTAATTTCCTGGTATTCTAAATGAAGCTTGAAAATGCCTCTGTTTATCTCAGAACTATCAAAACAGAAGAAAATAAACCATCTTACTTGTTACCACACAGTTAAAAATACCTGAATTCTTTGAAGACATATGCACATTTTCAGATTGAGAGTGTGCCATAGTCTTCACATTTTTCTTCATGTTTTTCTACCTAGTTTTTGCTTATTACTTAGTATTCATTCTAGACTTTTGTGTAATTCAACTACAAAAGAAATAAAGAACAGCACCAAATAATCAGCTTGTAAATAATTTCAAAATCTGTCATAAACAGATGAAATGAAAGGTGAAAGTAGTCCATACTTTTGTACAAGTCTTTGTGTAATAGAAGAACAAACATTTAGTTGACCTGATTTTCAAGTTTATTTAATGTTTAGCTATAGTTTCTAAGATATACAGAGAAGCAATTGAAGGAATTGTTATGAATCAGAGAAGTAGGGTTTTGATTATGTTCATCTCAGGTTGTATCACTGGATTAATTAGTGGAACAGAAATGTACATCCAGTGAACTTTTCATTCATAGACTAATGTTTTAGTTAGGTCACAGCAGGAATCATTATAGCAACTCTAATTCGGCTTCCACAACTGCAAATTCTTCAACTGCCATATTCCCAGCCATGTACTGATAATAATTACCTCAGGGATAAGTATGTGTGTGTGTGTGTGTATATCTATCTATCTATCTATCTATATTTTTTTTAAATGAAACCAAATTTGACATATTTAATCCACTGACTTACCAAAACTAGTGACTCTTCATTGGACAACTACTAACTACATCTGATGCTTTAAAGAATGTTTTTAGCATACCTGTCCCGCTGTGCCTTTGTATATAGCACAAGATCTTGTGCTCCAGCAGGTTTAAAAACAAATACTAAGAATGTTCCTAAAGCTACCACTGTTTTCCTGTGATATTATCTATTATCTGCAAGAACAAAATGTATGATTTACATTATAAAGCAGAATAGTATTAAAGAGAAACCCAAAACTCACCACTGCTAGTTTTTTCCCAATGCATTTTAAAAACTTGAATTTCTCTGCAACTTTAACTCCACCCAGGTACTCTCCAAGCTTCTCCCGCAGCACTCTTAGTGTGATGTCAGGAGACACCCTAGAATGTTGTTATTTGTTAATACATCTGTAAGATGAAATAATGATGGCTAGTTAGTAAGAGGGGGAAGAAAATGCTATACACATGCTGGCTTGTGTGGGCAGAATAACCAACAATGGAATCTATGTCCTAGAACTGAATCCTATTACATGTAAGCCAGACAATCTTGGTGTGTTAGAACACTGTAACACTTCATGGTAGACTATATTACAAGTACTACCATAAAATTAACTAGCAATATTACTATTTTAGGAACCTTATACAAAGGGAGAATATGGAAGTAGCTTAAATTTGAAAATGACTCCTTGAGAATGCTGTTGTTCATCTGCAGAGGAATAAAAAAAAGACATTTGAAACTAGAGTCATGGATTCCCATACAGGTGACAAAGTTTCATGGGGCCAGCCAGGCCTTACGGAATATATCCCTTTAAGAACTAAGGGATAGAGGAGATGTCGTCACTGTCTGCTTTAATTAGCAGGCACATTCCTTGGATTTTGTCTTATTCAACATAAACTTACAGCTGGCTGCATGCATGTATACATGCAAATGTATTTTGCATGAGGACAGACTGAGAGAGCTGGGGCTCTGCAGCCTGGAGAAGAGAAGGCTTCGAGGAGACCTGATAGTAGCCTTCCAGTATCTGAAGGGGGCCTACAGGAAGGCTGGGGAGGAACTATTTACAAGGTCTTGCAATGACAGGACAAGGGGCAATGGGTTTAAACTGGCAGAGGGAAGATCTAGACTAAAAGTTTGGAGGAAGTTCTTTGTAGTGAGGGTGGTGAGGCACTGGAAGAGGTTGCCGGGGGAGGTTGTGGCTGCTCCCTCCCTGGAGGTGTTCAAGGCCAGGTTGGAGGAGGCCTTGAGTGAGCTGTACTAGTGGGAGGTGTCCCTGCCTATGGCAGGGGGTTGGAACTAGATGATCCTTGAGGTCCCTTCCAACCTTACCATTCTATGATTCTATGATTTTAAACCAAACCCAAACACCACAGTGTGTATACTTCCAACACAGTTTGAGGATGACAGAGCTGATGCAAATACTGAATAGCATCACTTAATGCACTACTGGAAACCATACAAATATTAAAGTAATGAGCTCAGTATAAAAATCACCATAGAATAAAAAGCACCTCCACAGAACAAAGCCAAATGTGCAAGAGACACATAAAAGTTCTGTAGCACAACACAGGCAATTCTAGTTGCTTCCATGATGCCATAGAAAATAAACCAAAGAACAGATTTAGGCCTGAGATTATTAATCATGCATCCTGATCAAGTGTTAATATGCTACCTTGCATGATTCTGGCCCAGGCAGCTATCACTCTTCAAGCAATGCACAGACATAGAATGACATACATGTCATTCTCAGTCATCAGTATAGACAAGAACATGCCATCCTTTCAGGTTTGATGGGTCTTCAACATTAGCCTGTCAGGGTTTGTTCACACTTTCAAACAGCCCTGTATGGATTCATTCCACACCCTAGGCGTGTAAAAACACCCTCAGTTTCATCTCATGCACACACGACTTCAGTGGACTACAATGCTTCCCTTGCATTATTTCAAACATTCTGGACTTAGAGGACCCTCTTGAGATCATAAATCTGTCTTGAAGCACAGACATGTAGCAGAGTGGACACATCTAGGCTGTGCTTCTTGGTCCCTGTACATTTAATTCTTGTTTATTTGTTCAGCAATGTTTTGCCTACGCCTACAATAGATATTAACCCTAATGTTCATTATTTCAAATGCATAGAGATATATGTGAAAGATGGATACATAATTCAACACACATCCTTCTGAGGTCTTGTGTGAGAACAGAGATGATCTATACTTGAAACATCTCTCACTCCATTTCTTCAAGGTGATGCCTCAGAGAAGATATGTCCTTTGAAGGGTCTTTGGAAATTAAATAAATGCAAGCTCTTTCAGAGGAAATTCTAACATTGCACATCCCTGACTGATAATATCCATCCAAATCAGCAAGGCAATCTAAATCTAAGGCATTTATGAACAGCAGGGAAAACACAGAATCACAGAATGGTGATCTGACCTCTGTGGATCACCTAGTCCAATCCCCCTGCTAATGTGGGTTTGCCTAATCAAGAGTTACACAGGAATGCATCCAGACATCTAAGTAACTACAATGTATGTAGGAGATTGCAAAAAAAAAAAAATCTAGAATGAGATATAGGGCACAGATTTATCTGAAAATTATTTGCCAGTGCAGCTGCTATGAACATATAATAATATAGTTTTACTTGCTGCCACAAGCTAGCAGAAGACTAGTCACATCCAAGTCATTTGCTTCAGGGCTTTCCTTTAAAAGAAATGCAAACTAGAGTTCATTGCAGCCATCTCATTTAGAAACAGCAAAAGTATGGCTTCTGTGGTGAGGAATGGGGAATATATATAAGATCACAGAGGCTGAGAAATCAAGTTCATAGCAACAAGAACTCAGAGCCATAGACAATTACGCACTTCATATTTTCCTCTAATTTCATGATTAATAGAAGCAGCCTGTACTTAGACCTAGGAACCCTTTGTTAAGCTGACTCAAACAGTACTAGGATTGTCAAGCTGAGTAGACAGTGCTATAAACAACATCCAAACAGCATCAGTACCAGCAAGGCTGCCTCTCCATCTTCACAAATATAATAAAGGAAGGGGTTTAAAACATTTTTGGGGTTTTTTAGAGACTCTTATACACTGGACAGGTGCTAGTTATTACTAATGCTAATGTACTGCAGCACTGCCTAGTACCTATAGACTAATTAATGAGCAGTTATTTAAGACTCATTAGCAAGAAACAAATACCCAAAGAGATATAAACCCAATGAAATCAGTGAGAATCTTAATTTAAGTTTATGCCTCAGAACTGACCCTTAGTGAAACAAATTTACACTAGAGAACAGAGGGTAGTGACAGATGCCCAATCACATTAAATGGTTTGAAGTTACCACTCCAGCAGTGCATTTTGCACTTCTGGTGGTTACTCCAACAGCAAAGAAAGTGGTTACATGAACTTATTTCTTCTGGGTTTGAGAAGCCTTTCAACAAAAGCAGCTTTGAGAATTAATACATTCTGCTGCACATCTGACTGTGATCAATCTTTTCAGCTACAGTATATTGTCTTAAGCAAACAACACAATCCTAAATTTAAATTAGCTAAACTCCATATTCTTTGCAGTTTAATTTAAATTGGCAGGTTTTGCACAGGAGCAGATGAGGTTCATGTAAAAGCTCTGTTTTAATGCACATCCTTGCATCACATGATTTTTTTTACAATTTCTTCACCACATTAGATACACATGGATTTGTTGAGTAAAGTATTTAGGACTACAGAACAAACTTTGCAAGATGGGAAATACTAGAACTGCAAATCTTTTTTTCAGGTTTGGGCCTAGAACTGGGAACCAGGGTATTCTCACTAAGTGCTAAGAACAGATGCCCAAGAGTGCACATAGCACATGGTGTTGTGTGCAACCTTTCAGAAATACTACTGAAGAGGAAAGATATGCTGATGGTTGTAATGCTTCCCCTAGAGAAACATGGCTTAAGCTCTTTATTCAGATCATCATTGTATCCCTGTTCCTGGGAACTGACAGGCTACCCCATCTTCATCAAGTCTTGAAGCTGTCACATTGCTGAGAACATTTTGATAATCAGGCTCGAGCAGACAAAAAGAATACAAGACTGTGTTTTAACTAAAGAAATTGTTCTCCAGAAATACTAGTCTGGAAGTGCATTTCAATGTTCTACATTAAGAGTTGCAATGGAGCTAAGCCTGGTACAGCCCGAATAAACAGAACACTAGCCATGGGCACCACCTACCCTTCAGAAATTACTAGAGAACAACTCTCTTCTCTCAGATGTAACTGTGCTCTTTAGAGCAACAGCTGGACTAAGGACCTACCATGTACACAAAGCCTAAGACAATACTCACCTTATAAATCCAGCTGAGACGAATTTGCTAGCAAGAGCTATAGGGACTGTATTCAGCTTGAAGTTCCACACTTCTTCTGGGACATAAAAAACATGAAGCTCCACCAACTAAATAAAGAACAGATGATCGTAACTGTAGGTATAGCATAACCCTCTACCTTTACACTTTGACTTTCAACTCCTGAAGACAGGAGTGGTTTCTTTGATGTTTGCAAATGCACTACAAGTGTGAGGCTTTATCTGACAGTGATGACTAGACAGTAGGAACAGTGATGAGCAGGGCAATTTGTGATTCAGTATCAGCTGACAGCACAAAATAAGTCACATTATAACAAGCTCAACAATGGAGAAGACAGAAAAGAGAGCCTGTGCTACTGCTGTATGTCACTGTGACAACAATGGACAAAGCTTACAGAAACAGTTGATACACTGGAGTATGTCAGGGTAACAAGAACACTTCAGCTGAAACTCTACCTTTGCTCATCTCATAAAAAATGCAAAGCCCTGAAAGCTTGCTCCAAACAGCACCACAACTTGACTTTGCCAACAATAAATAAGTAAATAAATAAATAATTGCATTTCACAGTTGTTATTACATAGAAATGCTCTTGGTAGTGTCTGGGGAAAAAAAAAAACAAACCAAACACCAAAACCAAAACCCTACGCCTGCTCTGAGCATAATTCACTGAGATTGTGTTCAAAGTTATGGTAGTTGTGGGACTTTTAATGTCTAGTCTTGATATTTTTAGTGACAATCAGATGGTAATAACAAGGACAACACACTTTCCTGTAACTAGAACCCCTGCAAATAACCTATATTAAATATTTCTGCAATTGCTGAGTTACTAAACATAAACTAGAAAATAATGGTTTATATATATGGTAAAAGCACTTATTTTCCCCTCTCAGGCCTCCTAAGAAACGATGCAATATCATTTATTTTACTCTTTTATTTATGAAAACTAAAAAATCTTTATGAAAAAGTACAAAACCTCACCTGTGATGTTCGAGGTCTCATCTGACTGAATGACATGTTGACCCCTGTACTTGATCAGAGTGAATGCCAGGTGGGCTTTCTAAATTTTTTTTTTCATTGAAATATTCTTTAAAGAAAGAGTTTTATGGTAATCTGTTACAAGAGAAATGAGTCCATTAATATCCTTTATTTTCATTTACTGTTCTCCTTTCCTCTTAAGAAAATGGAGAAGTTGTTTCTGTGCTGAGGCAGAAAGCTTCCAGCTAACAGCAAAGAGATTCAACCACACCTTCTACACAAGTTATCACCTAAGTAACTGGGGGAATTGCTAAATCACAGTCCCGCAGCTCTGAGAGATCTGCCCTGGAGTATTTCCTCTTAACATTTTATCCCCTTTCATAAAAATACTTCAGTTGTGCATAATTACCTAGACGGTTTTAGTGTTTTCCCAATGTACAACACAGGCCTAAATCCCCACAAAATGTGATTGTTGTAGGGTCTGGATCTATCTCTGATAAAAGGACAGTTACTGTGAACTGCAGCCAAGCTGCTTGAACAGCACATTGTGCTGGCCAAGCAGTGTTTCAAGGAAACCTAACTGTGCCAGGCAACCATGTCAGAAAAATCTTATCATAAACTAGAAACCTTGGTTCTCTGCTAACCTTGTTACAACACTGCCCACTGCTCTTTTCCATCACTTTAAGATGTTATAAATCCTCTTCTGATTTTCAGCCTGTTGAACATCCTCACTATTCTCCTGATCATCTTACCAGCTTTCCTTCAAACCTCTTCTACTTTTAATTCACCTTTCCTTGAGTTCAAGTGACCAGACATTCCAGACAGCCTACCAGGTCTCACTGTGCAGTAGAATTAGTATGTTCTCACACCAGTGGGAAGCACCTACTTGAAAGTGCCTCCTCATAACTCCATTGCAATTAGCTCTCACAAATGACCTGACCAACATCTCATCACGCTTTCACTTATTCCTAACCAAAGACACAGCAGGTTACAGCACAAGTTCTCCCCTGTAGTCCCTACATATATGCAGTATGTTGCTGTTTGTATCACAGCACACGACCCCATGGCATTATTCCAGGGTTCATGGTCATGCCTGGACACTTTCTGCAAACACACCTCCTCTAGGCTGTAGTCAAGACACAACTATGTTGGCAAGAGCATAGTTAATAACTTAATTACATCTCAAAATAAGCTCCAAACTAGTAACTTTCTAGATATTATCACCAAGATTTAACACATTGGTCTTCACTTATAACCCATTTTATGGAAAACTGGAAGGGGAGGAGTGGAAATCAAGGTGGGTGTTGTTGGGTTGACCAACTTACTCTAACCACTCTTCCCTGCTGTCTGTAACTTAGTAGGATTGCTCCTTTCTTCTCATAGAATGTTTTGGGTAGGCAGGGACTTTAAAAGTCATACACCCCTACCCCAGCAGCATGCAGGGACATTAACTAGAACAGGTTTCTCAGAGCCTCTGTCCAACCTGACCTTGAATGTTTCCAGGTATGAGGCTTTCACCACATCTGGACAACCTGTGCAGTGTTTCACCGTCTTTACGGAGTTTCTTGTTTCGGCGTTTCCAAGCGGTTCCCTGCTCCCCAGGAGTACAGAGCTCGAGTGCAGACAACCACGATCCGCAAGCGCTAGGATGAAACCAGGGCAGTGAGCCGGCTTCCCGCTGGCTTCGGACTGCCATGGCCCCGCAGCGCCCCCCGCGACGGCGGCGATCCCGGCCCTGGGCGCGGCGGCGATTGCGCAGGCGCCGCAGGGTCGGAGAGTTTGGGACGCGCTGGGAAGTTTGGTCTGGGCGCGCTGCCGTGCTTGCCGCCGCTCCCACCATGTCGAGCTCTTCCAACGTGGCGGCCATGAAGAAGGTAGTGCAGCAGCTGCGCCTGGAAGCCAGCGTGACTCGCGTGAAGGTGAGAATGGGAGCTGGAACGGAGCGGACGCGCCGCCATTACGCTGCCTCTGGGGCCGCGCCCTGTGGCGTGCCTCGGAGGCGGCCTGGCCGCCCGTCGGGGCGAGGACCAGGCCGGAGCAACCGGCTCTGTCGTGCCCCGCCCTGCCGACCCTTCCTGGCGGCGGCACCTCGCTCCCTGGCTTTAGCCCCGGGATTCCCTTGCGCTTCCCCAACCGCTGCTGCCGTCGCCAGGGCCCGGCCCGCCGCAACCTCAGGCTTCCTGCTGCCTCTCGGAGACCCCCGGGAGTCACTCTCAGGGCGAAGCGCTGCCCCACGGGGTGGGCGCAACCTCGCACGCCCCTTTCATTTACTTACTTTGAAGAGTATCGTGTCCCACCACACTCTGATGAAAAGGGCAGTCCCCGTCGGGTTTACAACAGGTTGCTTCGGCTTGCCTGGCACTGACAATATAAAATGGAGACTGTCCTGGAAGACATCCTAAATGCATTTAACTTGTGCATTTTGGGAGTGAGACTTGGCCCTGTTCGGTTAAAGTGAACAAAGTGCTAATACAAGTGAAGATGCTACTTCCTGAAACTTTGATTGTTCGGTTTTTTTTTGAGAATCGACAGTTAAATCAAGTTTCTTGGTTTTTTTTTTTTAAAGTAGTAGAGCTTACCAGGAACCCCAAACTATCTCATAATGAGGATAGCTTTCCAACACGTTGCTTATCTTTCACCCTTCAGGCTTCAAAGTTTAACGTGAAAGTTTTCCAAATGAATTCTTACTCTATATTGCATAACTTCTTGTTCTTTAAGAAACCACAAAAGGATGATGAAACGGTTGCATAAAATCTACATAAGCTGTATTGCAGAATCATTTAGCAGTGTTGTTTATAATTTTGATGTAGTTATATCTTCAGTAAAGAGTGTTAAATGAATTCTGATGTCAACTTTTTTTATGACCAGGTTTCTCAGGCTGCAGCAGACTTGAAGCAATTCTGCTTGCAGAATGCACAACATGATCCCCTACTGACAGGAGTATCGTCAAGTACAAATCCCTTCAGACCCCAGAAAGTTTGTTCGTTTTTGTAATTATGTAAACTACTTCAGTATCTTTCGGTGGTAAGTTCTTTAAATGCTATCCATAAACTGTTCTATCATGAAAAATAGCTGTCCTTAAATGAGACTGTATCGAAAGAAAGAGACATCTGATTTCAGTAACTGGTGTTGGTCTGGGTCCCCATTTTGGGCCCCTTCTCTCTGTTCTGGTTATAGCTCTGTGCTGGATATAAGTATTGTGAGTACTTAAGTATTAGGAGTAGCATTTAGCTGTTGCAGAGCTTCCAGAAGCATCTGTTGGTCCAGCAAAGTAGTAGTGGGGCCAGCTACTACTGAGCTATTATTTCAACGAGCCTGGTTGTATAGTAATTCTGTTATCTTCCCCTGTGCAAGGGAATTATTTGCCTTTTCTCACACAGTATTTATTTACCTGACAGCATATATGGTGAATCCTGATGGTGGAGGATAGAGAGACTTAACTTAATAATCTTGTAAAGACCACTTCCAAGGATGGGTTAGTGGTGGTCTCCAAAAGCACTGTCCCCTATAGGACACACTCTCTAAGCCAAAAGAAAAAAGCATGTAGTACAAGAATTGGCCCATACTCCACTCAAACAAGCTACTACATGGGTAGCAGTTTAAATAGAAACAACCGAAAACTCATTTGTATTTCCATTCCAAAACGTACAGGTTCATTAGCACTACTGTTACCACCATGAAGACTACTAATCTGTCATTCCTTGAAAATTCTGTTGATTAGTTTAGACTAACCTATCCAGAAAGGTGAATTTTAGATCCACAGTCTTGCCAACACTGAGTCACAGTAATTTGGTATTTTGCTCACAGTAAATGCATGTCAGTTTTTACTGTATCCCTCTTCCCCACTGTCCCTTGACTTGGATCTGTTGGGGGCGAGAGCATAAACAGGTTAATGTGAAGCACATGATACACAGTTAACCGTAGTTCACGATCCTCAGAAATCTTACAGCAAGTCTTAACCTTGAATTCTGGTTTTGTAGCTGACTTAACGTCACCCAAAGATTGTGGTTTGCTAGGTTTGTGTTATTTTGGCAGCTTTATAGAATGGTGACCACAGGCAGACTGAGTTGCTAAAATTTCTTCAGAACTGTTCTCCCCTCAGACACACTGTTGAAAACATCCAAAAAGCTTATGTATAAACTTTATGTATAAGGTAGTTCAAGCCAGTAAAAACCAGAGCAGTATCAATGTAGCAGTTGATTCTTAACTGTTTAACAAACAAAAACACTTTCCCTATTGTTTTGAGCAATGAATTACAGCACTATAACTGAAATGTCCTTTAGAGTTGTGGCTTTTAAAGTTATTTCTACTGTAAATTTAATTAATGGTTCTTATTTAAAAGACACTATTCTGGGACACTGACTTGTGTTCACTACTGTAGCTTCAGCTTTAAGCAGTAATTAAAGGAAAAAATCAGATCTGTAAACATTATAGTCTGGTAACCTATAAAAGCCAAATAAACTACTTTCATCAGTGACACATAGAGTTCCTCACTGAGCTTTGCCACCGTCTGGTAATTCTTGGGTGTGGAAGTCAGGAAGTAACATTTCCTCTGCCTGACACACGTACACATACACAGGGCATAAAAGGCTTAATACTGTTTTTCTCTATTAAAGCTCTTTTCCACCATCTTTCTCCTTTTGGAACAGAGCACTTCTTTGTGCTGATTTTACAAGCAGATTATATTAGAACAACAGTTTTGGTTACACTACCTATGTGGGAAACAAATCCTTCACTGTTACCTCTTGCAGGCATTTCCTCAAAATAATCAATTTCTTAATTGTAATCTAGGTGTTTCCATAAGCAAATGGAGTTCACCTTTGCAGAGGCAACACCATCTCTGTGGAGCAAAGTGTAATTCATTACACAGGCTCCCTGAGCTTTTCAAAGGCAAAGTAGATGCTTAGTGGTTCTGTAGGCACCAGGTGCTTGTTCTGCACTTCACTTTGGCTGCCAAGAGACACTAAGATTCAGTGCTTTTATAACAGCTTAGATAATCTTACTCTACCCTTGGGGATAGCTTCATGGTTTTAAAAATTCATTTAATGAACTAGTAATTTTATAAAACAAATGTGGAAAAAGGGTATTTCTTTTCTAAATGGCTATCCATGGCAGAGTCTAAAGGTACATGTTCTAAGACACAGAAAAGTATCCATGCTAAATGAAGCAACTCTTAACTATACTTTGGGTTTTGTTTTTCAGATCTTTTAGCAACTTTTCCTAGCTGCTGCTGTGTGTATGGGCAGAGGGCCTCAAGGAGCAGCCTGGATTGAAGTCTGTACAAACGCTTATCTTTAACGTGCCAAATCTAACTGTAAAATTGCTACTGTTGTCAAGCCTTTTACCATCTACCTCTCCAAAGGAACTGTATGGTAGTTACAATACTTGTTTCATAAGGGAATCAGTTTTATATGCCATGCAAAAAATAAAAGTGTCTTGATTTAGTCTGGTCCTGAAATTACTGTACCAAGTTGATTAACTTCTGGATATGCTGACACCCTACCAGTTACTGCATCACTCTGCAGCAGCTGGAGAGCACATACAGGAGCCTGCCTTTAAACATTCTATGCTGCTGCAAGTTTGCCTGGTGGTTGACAGTTGTACAGAACAACACTTCATCAGTACTATGCTTTGAAGTGTATTAGAAATAGAATTCAACTATACAGCTGTCCTGCATCATAGACATCATGTAAAGGGGTAACTTAATTATTATTAAACAAGACAGCTTTACATACTTCCTGTAAGCTCACCTTATGAATTCTTTCCTATGAGTGTTTGTTTCTTTTTGATACAAGAATATCAACTGCTTTGGGAATACATCTCTTCTAAACAGGACATTTACAGAAGAAATAGCTATAGGAGTCAAGCATATTAATTTTGTAACTTTCGCAACATGGCTATTTTATGTAAGTTGTTGAAGAAATAAAATATTACAGACTTCCTGGATTGCATACAGCCTTCTCAATGTTCCCTAGAGAGGAGCCCATTTTTTGAAAACTATCACCATACTATCAGGGAACAGTATACTGTAAGTTAGAAAGAGATGCAGAATTATGTTTTAGTTAATGGAAGATGTGAGCTCAGGTGCTTAAAAAAAAAAAGGCTGTGTAACTAGAAATACTTTATTTTAAAAATATCTGTAACCAGAATATTTACTGTCTTTACTGTTGCAAAACTCATCTCTATGGCATAAGAGCAGTCATGGCAGATCTTCAGCAACAGCTAAATTACAGGCTGCTCTGACACTGCTGTTGTTTTTCCTGCCAAACTGTAAAAAAAGTCATAGTTCTTGTGTTGGATTTAGCTACAAACAGGAAGAAATAAGCATCCTACTTCATGTCCTCTGGTAGAAAGTTTTCATGTTGGCATTTGTCTTTCTGCTGACAGATACTGTTCAGTATTATCATTAGTTGGGAGTTTGTGATAATCCACAGTTCATAGCAGTTGTATTTCTGGTCACCAGCAATTGGCAGACAGCTGTCCCTCATAAGTGGAATTTTCTTCTACTTGTGTCCATTTCTCGTCGCTGAAATTTACAAGAGAAATTAACCAGCAAATTCATGCAACAGGATATAAACAAGAGTGACAGATTTAAAGTAGGGTAGGCAGAGAAATGTGTCACAATGTAGTCAGCTTTTCTAGGCTCATGAGAGGAGAAGAATAGGTGTAAGAACTGAAGAACACTTAGCAGTTCTCTATCTCCTGACAACAAAGTGTCTTTAAAACAAAGTTACCCATCTCATGGATTACATACACCAAGAGCATTAGAATTTTCCTCCTGGTGTAACTTGGCTACTTGCCCCTAAGTTTTGCCAATCAATAGCAGTTCACAGTAGAAACAACTGGAAAATTTATCGTTGCCTAGGGGAATACTTAGAGGAATACTTCAGTTTCACTTGAAGCTGGTTTTACTTCCTATTCACTGTTAAGAAGTGACATTTATGAGAATAGCTTACTAGCTTTTACATGATTCTTGCACAAAAATAGCTCTAATCAAGTTACTAGGCTTCCAATAATAGCTCATACCAGGGGAATACTTTACACATCTGCTTCTATGTGTATATGTTAAAGAAATAACATTCTGCACATAACTAATCTTGGTATATTGATACTTGTCATCCTTGTTATTTTTGACTTGCAGCATAGCAGAATGTTTCCATTTTGCATATTTCTCAAAATATACCCCTAAATATTTCCAATTAAATACTTAACGTCTTGAGAGCTGCATTTATACTGATTTTTAGCCTAAGATTTGTGGCTGTGTTTTGTGTCACATGTACTCTCCCTTCCAAGCAGGCATACTTAAGACATACCTTATGAATCCATTCGTATTCTCCAAATTTAGAATCAAAAGTTCCTTTTTGAAGAGACCTCAGCTTTAATGTAAAACGTGGCCCCAGTTCTTGAATTCCCACTTTCTTTTCACTCTTGAAGATGTATCTTGGGGAAGAAAAAACAACACATAAATCAGGAAGTCACAAAAACACTCTCTCATTTGTGAGTTTTGTGAAAACCATCACCTGTGGAATCTGAAGAAGATGTAGTCTCGCTGGTTGTGAAAGGTAGCTACTTGTCTTCCAATGAACTGAGGATCATGTGGGAAGAGAGAAGCAAACATACGACCAATAGAATGGCCAAGTCGTGTTGTGAAATTATTCAGGATTACTTCAGGTACATGTTCCGTGGGCTCCTTCCCTTTTCGCTGAAATTAAAATATTGGAGCACAAAGAACAGATAAAATGCAAAAGGATTTTCATCTACTGTCAAAAGAGTTTGACATAACATAGGGGGAAGACAACTAAGGCCACCTTCTTCTAAAAGGGCTGATAAGTGCCATATTTTTCCAAACAAGTTTCTATGCAAGTAAAAGAGCAGCTGGTAACAAGAATCTTTGATTCAACAGCATAAATTGAATGAAAAAAAAATTTACATTTCCTCTCTCCTGACACAAATCACAGCAAATAATTGTCTCCTCTCTATTACTGCCAAGCATATTATTTGATTCTTCTTTAATAAGAACAGATAAAGTTTAAAAATTACTTATTTTAAAAGGGAAAGAAAACATTGTAATGCAAATTATTTAGGGCTAAGTAAGCCATATTTACTATAAAAGAGGCAACAGGGCTGTAAGCCTTAGAAAAAAACAGGTTTTATTCAAGACAAGGAACTATAGCTATTGAAATCCTTGATACTCTGATTTTTATATACCCTATTGTGCATCTACTATATTATTATTATACCACTGGGTATTCCCTATTGATGCAGGTTCTCAGCTGCTACTTACTAGCACAACTATAAAAATATTTGGCATTTAAATTTACCAAGTAACTACGAAAATATGCTGCTTATGGAAGTAGATTATATTACTTTCTGGCCTCCTCTTGGCTGATAAAAAAGCACAAGATCAGCTGAAGCATACGTAAGTTCAACCAGTTTTGTAAGTTCAAGGAGACTGAACATATTCACCATTAGACAACACACTACCCATTTAAAAACTGTTGGGATGCTCACCTTTATTTCTTTACGCAAACGGACACTACTCATTCTAAAATGAGCTGTTGGACCTTCAGGCAGATGACTTAATACAAGACCATCTGTTCACAGAGTTAAAAAATAAGGCCGGTAAAATTCCATGTTTACAGAGGAACATTTCTTGCAATGAGCAGTATCACAGCACAGTATTATACCCAGAATCTATGCTTGATTTACAAGGTTTCATTATATTTCTGACATACATTCATAAACTAGTTACCTGGTGTTCTGAAGTATGTCAACTATTCAGTTTCAATACCTAACAAGAGTTAACATCTATCACTTTAATTAGTAATGTTTTACCTAGGCAGCAAAACTAAATAGAACTTCCTGGTCAGAAAAACTTGTTAATTAATCAAACTCTTAAATTTACTGAAACAAACGTTTTTTGATGCAAAGCCAAGCTCTATTAGCCATCAGATACTCCAGCTGCCACAGTGATTTTTAACTCTGTAGCTACACTGTAAACTGCACAGTGAAGAAAAAAAAAATCCCAGAATAAAGCAGATTTTTGATGCACACTAAAAAATTCTTCTCTTTCCCTAATAAGCACAGAGTTAGTGCATCTACTTCAATAAAAGCACAGAAGGATACTTGGTATTTTGCGATCTTCGTTAATGACAATTAAATCTGTGAAGTCCCTTGCAATACATTGTGGAATAATCCTTTTCAAAGCCAATCCTCTTCGATAGTAGACATGTGAGTTAGGTATAACAGTAGACAGCTGTTCACAGAATCTCACTGTTCTCTGCAAAACAGGTGTTAAATCAAAACGTGGTAAATGCAGTGCCAAATTCAAGTATCAGGGGAACAGGGGATTGCCCCTTCCAACTGCCCTCCTTGGTGATACATTAATTTCCCCTCTCTCTATAAAGACTTGAAGACAAGCTATTGAATTACAAGAGTCAGTGGGGAAAAAAAATATTTACAGTAAAGACTGGAGCATACTGGGGACTTTTCTTATTATTTCTTTTAAAGGATGTTTTCTCCTTCCTCAATCATAGAACAGCAGGAAAATCCAGAAAGCATAACCTCAAAACTCATTATTTATTAAGACACTGATTTACAAGAAGCTTGTAACATTTCAAATTACAACTATTATTTCAGGTATGGTTAGGTAAACAGTTAGGAGGTGCACTTCTTTCTGTTCTCTAAAACAACTTCCTTTATGGATTTCACAAATGTCAGCAATCTCCCCAGACAGGTAATGCGGATCACTTCAACACAAGAACATACACATAAGGTTTTTGTTAAGAAGGAAACAAAAAGTGCTGGAGAAACTAACAGATCACATATATGTACAAGTTCATCAACAGCCACTAAATAAAAGAGTTGGAAAAAAAGCCCTGTGATAGCCACTATTTTCAGCTTTAATTTACCAATCATAGTATGAAAACCGTGGTATCTCATAACCAATTGATTGCTTAGGACTCTCCAGGTAAATGGTACATACCCCACGAGGTCTGTCTGATGTTGTAATGAGAATCTTGGGAACTGTCTGCCTGTTGAAGTACGGCGCAAATTCATCAGTCGCTTCATCAAAAGCAACCTGGGAGAACAGACAACTTCTTCATCCACCATACATAAAATAATTGTAGAACAGTTTTTGAATCTCATCTAAATTTCGAGGAAATGAAATTTAGTTGTAAAAATCTCCGTTCACAAAATCTGTCCTAAAATTAATTATCATAAAGTGTGTGGTGGTCTTTATATTTTTAATAATCCAGTGTGAAGGACATCAGCAAGTCTTACTATCAACAACAGTAAATGCAAATGACAATTATCTAATGTAGATATTAAAAGAATAACTTAGTGAACCCATCACATGTAAAAAATAATGCAATAACACCCTAACAGGAGAGTGGTGAACATCATGCTCCATCAATCCATTTTACGCCTCTCCTTGGAAAAAAAAAAGGTTAACTTAAATAGCATATGCAGAAATTAAGCAGTTACCTCTTCATCATTGGGATCTACAGTAGTTTCATCATACACTCTCTGATTTTCTATAGTCTTTGGTATGGCTTTTGGAGGTGCCTAAAATAAATAGGTTTATTAGTATAACAAACTCATGTAACTTTGAAGTGTACTGCAAAAAATCACATTCATACTGCCACAATATTGTGTATATTCCTATACAGAATTAGAACTATTAGAAGTAGAATCCTAGAAGATTATTCCAATGTCTAAATGTTCTCATGGTGAAAAAGTTTCTCCTGGATTCCAACCAGAATTTTCCCAGGAGCAACTCATAGCCATTATCCCTTGTCTTCTATAGATTAGCATCTCTAGAACAGTGACACTAATTCCAAGCTAACTAAGAAACAGCATCCCAAACTAAAAAAGTGGAACTTTTCATCCACTTTTCTTCCATGGAAGAAAAAGTGTTTAGTGCTTACCCTGTTTAATTACACTACTCTTGTAAGATTAAGATTACACAGTAACTCACAGTTGTCTTCAACTGTCAACAGACTTCTGAACAGTTCAGAAAAAGCAGCAAACCCCTTGTTTGTGCCTAGGCTTAGAAACAAGTAGACAATTGCTCTGGGCAGGGTTTGATGAGATTTGGTTGTTTTAACTTACAGAGAAATCACTTATTAATGTATAATTCCTAATAATATCAACACAATGCCTTTGCATTTGCGTTGGACAGAAAATACTTTTTGCCTTTACACCATTATTAGCTTAAAACTCACCCTGCTCGACTACAGCATCGTTTAGAATAGTACCAACATTTCTAAACTCAGCTGTTGGCTGCCTTCGCTAACACAACAGTGTCTCAGAAGGCTACCACGGCACCCAATACGGAGGTCACTGCTCCACTTCACTATAGTCTGAAGAAACCGTTTCACTCACGAAACTTAAGCACCCCCAGCACTAGACTGAGCCGAAGAATCATCACCAAGAACTGTTGCTCCTTCGCCGAGGAGCACCACATCCCTAGAGTGGGAACTGCCTCGCCACGACACGGGGCCGCAGCACGCTGCGGTCTGAGCCCTTACTTTGTCCCCCAGGGCTTCTCGCTCCTTTCTTCGCTGCTTCTTGGCGGCGAGTTTCTCCTAATGGCAAAGGGAGAGCGATCCGTTATTCAGACCCGCCGCCCGGCCGGAGCCTCCCTCCACTCCCCGGTAACGCTCACCGCGCTGGGCCCTCCCCCACCTTCCTTTGCTGCTGCTTCCAGCGAAGGAACATAAAGTGCCGCCGCTGCTTATTTTTGATCTCGGAGACGCTGAAGGTCGGTGGAAAGAGAACTCGCTCTGGGGCCGGCTGCCCGCCATGCTCCGCAGCAGAGGCCTGCGGGGCGCTGCCATCAGCCGCCATGCCGCTGCCGCCGCCGGCAAGAGCCGACCCCTCACCCCTGACCTCTGTCCCCCGCCCGCCGGCGAATCACGCGCTGCGCCTGCCCCTGCCGGAAGCACGGGCTCCCCATCCCAGCCCGCGCATGCGCGCAGGGCAGAGCGGAGGGGAGTGGCTTCGCGCTGTGCGGAGGGCCACCGGTGTCGCGCGCCTGCGGAAGAGGCGCGTTCGGGAAGGCGGTGCCGTGGCGCGCCGAGTGGCAGAACTAGTGGCAGAAGGGCCCAGCCTCTCCGTGGCCGGGACCGCGCCCAGGTTCACCGCAGGTAGCTGCAAAACGGCCAAGCCAGTTGCTCAGCAGGCGGCAAACCATGAGATAACGCCAGAGTATTTAACACATAATGTCACTGCGTTGGAATTTATAATCGGGATTAACTATCAAAATGGGAAGCGTTGAACAAACGTGACACTCCGGTGGGTTTCTACTGAGCATAGCAACATCATCACCTAGTAGTGTGTTGCTAATGTGCACACGTTTCACGCTCACGGAATCGCACCCATGGAGTGATAGGGGTTAGGAGTGACTTCCGAAGGTCCAGCCCCCCTGCTAGAGCAGGACCATTTAGAGTAAATCACTCAGAAACTCATCCTCAGAAACTTGGCAGGTTTTGAATGCCTCCGGAGATGTGAAACCACAATGTATGCTGACAGCCTGTTTCAGTGCCTTGGCACCTTCAGAGTGAGGAATTTTTGCATTATGTTTACATGGAATTTTCTATGTTCCAGTTTGTGTCCACTGCCCCTTGTCTTGTCTCTGGGCACTGGGAAAACTGTCCCCTTGGCACTCGCCCTTTAGATTTTGATGAGCATTAATGAGATTCCCACTAAGTCTCCTCCAGGCTTCAGGTTTCTCTCAGTGACTTACATTGTGTGAAGTACAAATACTATTTTGCATTACTCAGTTTCTTTCACTAGAAAAGTAAAAAATAGATCTGTTAACATGAACATAAAGATAATGGAAAGTGATCTAGAATTGACGTGAAGTAGACAAAGTCTTAAACCTACTTCTGTCATATAAACTAATTTAGCTCCTCTTAACTCATCTTGATTCACTGAGGTTATTTCTGCTTAACATAGATGCAAATGAAAGATCAACGTCCTCATTATGTACATATCCATATTTTTCTGGCTTCACTCCCATTTTTGTCAGAGAAAATACTTCAGCTATCCATAGTGCCTTAAGGAAGTAGTTTCCATGGTAATTAAGATTTGGAGGATTTAGCTGAGAATATGCTAACCAAGGACTTTCTGTGACTGTATCACACTGGCTGATTCAAGTATCCAAGATTGCAAGTCATTAGCAGAGATTTTCATTGCTGCTGTTGGCAGAGCTAATAGGGTGTTCTAAGTTATTTCAGTTCCAGTTTGCAGTGGTGTTTTTTGTTGGGATTACTGCAAATTGATATGCAGCATAATTGTGTGAAGCTCAGCGAGTGCTTACATGTGGGAAAAACACATCAGCCTTCCTTCCAGCAAGAGGAAAGACAACCCCTAATATTATTCAAAGATTTTTCTTCCAAGAACTCACAGGAACAAAATAATGATACACAATAATACAAGAACTTCCCAGGACAGAAGAAGGACAATAAAAGGACACCAGAATCCCATTGAAGCCACAAGCCTACAGTTTCTTGAGAGGTGAAAGAGGTCTTCATTTCAGCTGAAGCTACTGCTGCATGCAGAATAAGATACAGAAAGTGCTGGACCAAATAGATACTGTCTGGACGACTCTCCCTAAAAGGAAGGATTATGGGATTCTTGGCCAGGTCTCAATATTCTCCCTATAGTTAAACAGCAAAGCAGAAACGAGCTGTAGAGCACGGTCTGTAACCAAGTTCATTCTTCAAGTGTGTCCCCTTATCACATGACTAAAGAGTCTGGTTCCTTTTAACACTCCTGGCCTGATGCTTTATTGGGCTTTCTGCACAGTGAATGTGATCTCACCAGTGTGGAATACCCAGAGCAGTGGGAGATGCTTGGTGTGGCAGGGGTATCTGCATTTGAGCTGACATCTTTTTAACTGAGGAAAGATTGAGCATGGCCCCACCACAATATGCTGTCATAAGAAAGACGGACATTTTTTGAGAGAAAGCCTGCACTGTTTATGTAGAGAGCTGAGGCCTGTGATGCTTGCTATGTGTTACTGTACCAAGCCATCTGGGATCTCTGCTATAGAAAAGCCTCTTGTTCAGCCAGCCAGGCATAAGCATGAAATCAATGCTAAACTACTTAAACTCTTTTCAGACTGTTCCTGGAGCTGTTTCTCTAAAGGCGCATTATGTGGAGGAGTGAAGTAAAATTACAAGGTGCCAATGCACAAATCACGTGAGTAGTTTTCAAGATCATCTTTTGGGGCTTACAGGCTTGCATTCCTTAGTGTATCTTGTTTACATTCTTTAATTTCAGCATTTTCAGTCACCTAGGGCAAGCTCTCTAATGGATAAAATGGGGATCGTGCTCCATAAAGTTGGGTATTATTTAACATTTCAAGATGAACACAGTCTTACTGTGTGCTCCCAATGCCTGTCCTCATCCCATGACACAACAAAAAAAATAAAAATTTTTTCATATCCTTTTCTGAGTTACTCTTCCTAGAGTATCTGAGGTGTCTACAAACATTAAGGTGCTTACTGGAAATAGGATATTATTGCTGAAAATTAAATGAGTTTTTCAAAACAAAATCTATCAAACATATCTATGAGTTTAGAATGCTCAGACACCCAAAGCTGGATATTCTGAGAATATTTAGCACCATACATTCAAACCACAAGAATGTTCAATTGGGTTCACAGCTAACTTCACTGTCCTCAGGATCATTCTAGTTACCAGATTTGAGACATTTCAAGTTCAGAACCCAGCAAATGAGGAGTGCAGACATAGTGTCTGTCCCTAGAATGAAATTAAAGTTTGTTACAGTACAGGTGACTGATGAGACCAAATTCACTTAGTCAGTTTTCATTATGTAATGCCCTCACTTTGGGGAGTTTCTTTACAGTCTTCATGGGTCTTTTTAATAGTTTTTGTGTGAAAAGTCCTAGGATTAAATAAGCAAACAATGGTAAAAACCCATTTGAGTAAGCAGTTTTATCTTCTAGACTGTTAAGATCTCCATGCCCAAGTAGCTACCAGAACTTGCTGAGAGTGCACTGTGTTACCTGCTCTCAGTCATTAATAAGGACACGAGGAGTTTGGGGTCCTGTATGGATCCCCGAGGAACACCAATAGTTATCAGCCACCTTTTTACTGGATCTTGCACTGCTTTGTACACCCATTGTACTCCACAGCCTGCTGATTTTCCATCCACTTTGTGGTACATTTTTCCACTCCATATTTCATCCGTGTGACTGTAAGGGTACTGTGGGAGACTATGTTGAAGGCATCCTTTAAGTCAAGGTAAGCAGCATGCAGTGCTTTTCATTCTCTGCTGAGAGTCTTCCCATCCAAGGTTTGCCCTTAGTAGAGCCACAGTACACTCATCCACCTTTATGTCTGTCAGTTGATTGGAAATGCCTTCCAGGACTATTTGCTCCATGATCATTCAGGGAATGGAAGTGAGGCAGACAGACCTGTAGTTACCTGACACTTCCATCCTTCCTTCTTTAAGTTGAAGCACTTCAACTTAGTGTAACCCTCTTGCTGCACTGTGTGAAGAGCACTGTTTACTGATGCATTTAAATGGTTTCACATCTCAGTGTGTGTCTGTGCATGTGAGAAAAAAAACAAGAGCAAACCTTAAATAAACCAAGGAAAAATTAAGCGAAGAAGAACATTTAAAAAGAGGAGTATTTTGTGTGCTATTCTTGCAAAACAACTTTGCAGATGTTTTACTCAAAAATTATGGAAATTCTATAGTCTGCTGAATGTGAATATTCAGTTTTAAACCCCATGAGAGTTAAAAAAAAAAAAAATTACAGCTACTTTACACGTGGATGTCAACACAATCTTAAACATGTAGTTATAACTGACATTACAATAATTCCTTCCCACAGGACCTATCAGGATGGCTTACCGAGCCATTATCTTAGTCTGGGCAGATGAGCCTGATGAATACTGGGTGTCACTACATGTCTGTCAGCACTTGTGGCTAGTTAGTAGATTAAAACTACTGCATAATGCATTCATTGCATGTTAAAAAAAAAAACAAAAAACAAAAAACAAAAAACAAACAAACAACAACAAAAAAAACAACAACAACAACAAAAAAAAAAAAAAACCACAAAAACAGCTTCCTGGAGCTTTAAAGTGCCCAGGGAAGAAAACTGGAATATTTCCCCCAAAGGGAAATACTATAAACAAGAAAATTATTTGATACCTTTAGACTTTTTGAGACAATTCTCCAACAGGTACCCATGGCAAAGTACCGAGGAAACATTCACTCTTTTCAGCCTTGTATTTTGCTGAATTCATCTTGCTGCTTCTGGAGGTCACTGTCCTTTTCTAAAGAATTGCCCTGCAAAAGGGAAGGCAGTCAGTGGCAGTATTTCATCAGTTTCGTGGGTATGGAGAAAACTTGTGCTTCTTGGGATGTATGTGGACCTCTTTGTAGGAAATAATGCTAGTGTCTTTCTGCTGGTGGCAATTACACATAGCTTTGGGTACCTTAGTAAAATGTTCCTTCACATACTGGAAACGTTTAACTATCATTAGAGCATGACTCATTTGTAAGCCAGATACTTTTCAGAATATGCTACTTTATGTTTTAATTTTATCTATCCGTGTTACCTTAATATTAAGGCATATTTATGCTGTAGTGGAATCTTTCTTCTGAAGTATACAGAACTTGGTATGGCAAATAATTAGCTTCTTTTTCTGCCTGCAGGTTGCCTACTTATATCTTAAGAATTTTCTCCTCTTTCAAAATTATTGCAATGTAATTTGTGGGTGTTACTATAAAAATAAAGTAACTGTTGTGTTACAGAGTAAAATACCTCAAATGAAACCGATGTTCACCTTGCAGATCACTCTTAACTCCATGGTAACCACACATGGCATCAACACTTAATCAAAGTATATTGCTTAAATATTCTATTTTAACACATTTCAGTGTCTGGCTATATTCCTCGTTAGATCTTAGCAGATGCTTTACCTTTTTAATTGGGAAAAATAAGGATCCTTTTCTGCTTGGCATTATTAATAAAGTCATTAGTATTTATAAATGGCTAGTAGCCCATATGAATCAGTTTACAAATTTGTGCAATAATATTTGCCTAAGAAGCAGAAGTTGTGAAGTGATGAGTGATAAGGATTTATGCCATGGTGCTACCAGAATCCGTGGTAGATGAGCTAACTTGGATGGTGCACATTTTAATATGGCCAAGTGCAGGCTAGTATTTGTAGGAAAGAATAATGCAGATGGAGGACTTCAGTGTGAAAAGTGGTGATACAGAAATGCAATTAAGAAGAGCATATAAAAATGCTACCCTGGTGGATAAATGTGGGGAGCACACTCCAGCAGTAGGGATTTCTTTGGTGGAGCATACTGCCATGTCTTGGCCAGATACCGAGACAAAAATTGAGAAACTGGTTAAGCAGACCTATATGGTTGATCTCAGATCTAGAAACCCTTCTTCCAGAGAGACTTGAAAAGCTCAATCTCTTTACCCATCAATGAATCATGTAAGGGATGTCTCACCTGGCATTACACAAATAAAGAGAATAATTGTAATCATAGAAATCTTCAGTTTAGGAGACAAATCTTCTTAAAAAATAGTGTTTCAGAGTTGAGCTAAGAGACAGTTTTTTATTAAAACTAAAATCAAATTAAACAAAATAAAATTGTTAGATTAGCTATGCCTTGGGGGAAAAAATTAGATACAGAGGGTTGTGAAGAATTCTCTGTCACCCGAAATCTTTAAATCAAGAAGGTAATTTTTTTTCCAAGGGAAATGTTCTAGCTCCACCAGAAATTATGTGCACATTGTGATCTAACTGTCATCTCTGCTGTACAAAAGGTCAGAGTGGAGAATCATGGTGCTTTTTTTCTGGTATCTGTGATGCTATGAAACATCAAAATGGAGCAAAAAACCTCTTTAAAATATTTTAAAATAATTTCAAGATATCTGCCATGATTTTCAACAGTATGTGGTTAGAGATGCAATGAAAGGGTTACATTGCAGGGTTTTTCTTCTACTTGTATTGCTAAGCTTTGATGAACAGTCACTAGAATTGCAGTATCTCTTTTGTTGAAGGCTACCCACCACCTTCCCCCTGATAGGACTTTGTTTCCTTTCTTCATTGGTTTATCAGATCTTTTAAGACTGGTATTTCCATGATAGGTGTTCACCTCAGGATAACTTTCTGGTACCCTTAATTCTGTATTTGGTAGTGATTGTAACCAACATCAAAAACAAAATGACCCAAGCTAGTAAACCCAAATTCTAATGGAAGAAGTAGCTTCAAAATATTACACAGATTGTTGGGATACTTTTTGGGAGATTTACCAGGAGATTTCCTTCTCTTTTATATGATAAAGTTTCAGTGTCAGAACTTTTTTCTTACATGTTGATGAAATGTGAACATGATTTTGGATGTTTGTAAATGCTAATCACAAAATAACAAAGGTAATGAACATTGCAAGGCACTTAGCTGGCAACATATAATAACCTCAGTGTCAGATAAACTTTTTTTTTTCCAGTATGCATATGTAGCTCTTATTAATGAAACTCAAGCTGCACCTAATTACTAGTAACAGAAATTCACTGGCATTTACCTCCCACGTACAGAGCCACACCTTGCCCTCCAGGAAATCCAGAGAGCTTCCCAAGAACTGTCCCTAGCTCTGGCCTAGATTTCAGCCTCTCCTGTAACATTTTACAGTAAAAGCTTATCAGGGCAAAGCTTGTCTGGTGCGCAGGGTTTGACTGAACAACTGAACAAAGAAAAGAAACTCATAATGAAACCTGGTCTTAAGCTAGATCTTTAATTACTGTAAGGATCTTTTATTACTGTAGCTGTTTTTCTTGGTCTACGTAGTTCAGCAAGTTTGGTGCTCTATGCAAGAGACTGATGCTGAAGACTATCTCTTCCCTGCATTAGGAGACAGATGATATGTCTCCTATTTTTGGTAAAGCACTAGTCCAGTAAAGGTCACTGTACAAGATGATGAAGAAGATTTAGCTAAGATAGTATTTTCCTTTGTCTATATTTCCAATTCGATCATATTTTCCTCCAGATTGGGAAAATATTTTACTTCCTAAATATGGGGTTTATTTATGAAAGAGGAGGTATGACATGGTTACCTTTGACAGGAGAAGTTAGGCTAAAGGTTCAACCCCTTTTTTGTTAATTTCACCAGGAGAGTTTTAAATGCGTCTGAAAAGAAATGACAGCATTCATGCTGGTACTGAGATTGTATCAATCAGCTGACAATGCATCTGGTCATGGCCTCCACAATTCAACTCCAAATGTACAGTACTTAGTGCCAGCATAGGATTTCTTCAGTTTCCTTCTCCAAAAATGATTCACAGTAGTTTCTGGTAAGTTCTTTTTGTGCCTTATTCTTCTACAAAACTAGTGTGAAAGTGGGTTTGCCTTATATGGATTAATAACCATACCATATATTCTAGAAAGAAGAGCAAGGGCTGAGTGAATCTCTCAGGGAGTCCTCTCCTGGGAAGCAGAGTCACTGAAGAGGAGTTGGAGGTTACTAGACCACGATTACTCCTTCTCTGACATGGAGTTAAGATTAGGGAATCTTAACTCTTGATTGCCCAAGCAAATAAATATTGAGCAAGAATAAAGAGGTTTACACTTCCTCTGTATCTGTCACTGATGTAAGGCAAATTGGAGTGTTGTACATGGTGCTTGTGTTCTAAATTCAAAAAGAGGGCAGAAAAGTTAGATTTCACAGAATAGACATGAAACATGATTAAAGGATTGGGAGACCATCCTTCTAATATGGGGCTCAAGGAGTTCCACCTATTAAGCTTATCAAAGAGGAAGTTAATGGGGGCCTTTTATGTACCTTTCTGTGGAGTAAATATCCATTAAAAATATATATAACTTAGCTCTGGCAGACAATGATCCACAACCTGCAATCTTAATTTATAGTTACTCATAATTAGCCATTGAGAGTTACCCATAATTAGACATTTACCAAGAATTGTGGTAACTTTTGTGTGGATATTTATATCAAGATGCGACATTTCCCCCCTAAAATGATATAATCTATTTCAAACAGGAATTAGGAAGGATCAAGGAAACGTGCTCTCCATTGTACAGGAAGTCAGACTAGGCAGATCACACAGGTCATGTCAGGATGTCTAATCTGTTAATTAGTTTATATTAATTCAATGTAATTAGTTCTATGATTGTTAATAAACAGTATTTTTAATGTTTCATGTTTGACTGCAGCCTCACCTTATCTTCTTTCTTACTGTATGGTGGTGGTGGGTGTTTGTTGTCCTACCAGCACTTCTACCTTCATCCCTAAGGTTTACATCATTATCTTGTTATGCAGCCTTCACGGTTGATACCGTTGATAGGATTCCAACCACACAATTATTGAGAGATGGAGGGATGGTGTTGCTGGAGATCCTAACCAAACTGCACACAAGTTATTTATCAAGACCAACTTCTACTGTACTTCTCTAGCATAACCAGAATACACTGCTCAGATGGTTGTAGTCTCTTTGCAGAGGATTTTTAGCATATAAATCTAGGTTTATTTACAATGAAGTGTAGAATTTTCCAGGCCGAGGCTGATATTTAAAATGTTGTTCTCACTTGCTCATTCATCTGCATTTTGCTTGGAAGTCCTGGGAACAGACTGCCACCCTGACAAGGATGAACTGCATCCATTGGCCATGGTGTTGTTTCGCTGAGCACCCCTCAAGCTCTGCGTGGAAAGCAACCTGTCTGATGACACAATTACTTGCTTTCCTTTAGGCTCAAGATCTCACATTCCGTTATGCCTGTTAGCAGAAATTAAATAAAGGAACTTTGTTGTTTCAGGTGAAATGTCAGTTTGGTACCCTCACCTGCTGGCTCTATTTCTAAGTATTACAGAATCACAGAAACATCCAGGTTGAAAAAGACCTCAGGGTCACCAAGTCCAACCTAGAACCCTCTTCTACAGGATTCACCTTAAACCATACCCCTAAGCACCACATCCAAGTGACCCTTAAAGACATCCAGGGTGGGTGACTCCACCACCTCCCTGGGCAGCTGATTCCAGTGCCTGACCACTCTCTCGGTGAAAATCTTTTTCCCAATGTCCAAACTAATCTTCCCCAGTCTCAGCTTGAGGCCATTCCCCCTTGTTCTGTCTCAAATTACCTGTAAGGAGAGCCAGCATCAGCCTCTCCACAATGTCCCTTCAGGTAGTTGTAAACAGCAATGAGGTCTCCCCTCAGCCTCCTCTTTTTCAGACTAAACAGCCCCAGCTCCTCCAGTCTCTCCTCATAAGATTTATTCTCCAGGCCCTTCACCAGCTTTTTTACCCTCCTCTGGACTCCCTCCAGCAGCTCCACATCTCTCTTCTATTGTGGTCTGAACACACTGAACACAAAACTGAACACAGACTCGAGATGTGGCCTCACCAACGCCAAGTACGAGGGGACAATCACCTCCCTACTCCTGCTGGCCACAGCATTTATAACACAAGCCAGGATGCCATTGTCCTTCTTGGCTGCCTGGGCACACTGCTGGCTCATATTCAGCTGCCTGTCTATTGCAGCCCCCAGAACGCTTTCTGCCAGGCAGCTCTCCAGCCACACTGCCCAAGCCTGTAGCATTGTTTAGGGTTGTTGTGACCCAAGTGCAGCACCTGCATTTGGCCTTGTTGAAACTCATCCCATTAATGCTGGCCCATTGATCTAGCCGATCCACGTCCCTCTGAAGAGCCTCTCTACCCTCATTCAGATCAACACTGTCACCTAACTTGGTGTCGTCTGCCAACTTACTGCTGACGCTCTATGCCTGAATCAAGCTCGTCAATAAAGATGTTAAAAAGAAGTGGTCCCAACACAGGTCCCTGAGGAACACCAGCCACCAGCTGGATTTAACTCCATTGACCACCACTCTCTGGGCCCTCCTGCCCAGCCAGTGCTTTATCCAGGAGACAGTGTGCTCATCCAAGCCACGAGTAGCCAAATTGTCTACAAGAATTTTGTGGGAAAACAGTAGGCTTTTCAAAAGCCTAGGAATGCAGCATGGACAGCCTTTCCCTCATTCACAAGCTGAGTTATCTTGTCATAGAAGGAGATCAGGTTGGTCAGGCAGGACCTGCCCCTCAAACCCATGCTGACGTGGTCTGATCCCCTGATTGTTGTCTATGTGACATATGATGGCATTTGAGATGACCTGCTCCATGACCTTCCCTGATACCGAGGTCAGACTGACAGGTCTGTAGTTTCCCAGATCTTCCTCTCTGCCCTTCTTGTAGATAGACACTACATTTGCTACTCTCCAGTCCACTGGCACCTCCCCAGATAGCTAGGGCTTCTGCTAAATAATGGAAAGTGGCTTAGCCAGCACATCTGCCAACTCCTTCAGCACCCCTGGGTGCAGCCCATCCAGCCCCACAGACTTGTGTGCGTCTAAGTGGTCAGTGGCCACTTCCTCATTTAATGTGGTGTCCTCAATCCAATTCCCCTCCCTGATGCCTGCTTCATGAGGGTGGGTGCCCACATGCCTTAGGAAGAGGCAGGGATTCCACAACTCTCTGCAGTTCAAACCTCTTGAAAAGTGCTGTCCCCTTCATGTTTGCATTCATAGATTGTTTCAAATTTTCTCATTATGAAAATACAGATAACTCTCTTCACTCTTGTCTCACATTTTGGTGCCTGTTAATCTCCTGTTCTCTTCCTGAACCATTTAGTCTTCAAACATTTATTGTTTCAAAGAATTTTTATCAGTCACTGCCTGAAATACCAATGCCACTGGACATCCCAATACATTCTCAAACAAGTTTCCACCTATTGTGCTTTGGAAAAGACATTGTGCATGTAATAGTACTAGCAGAGGATTGTGTGGCAGAATCAAACTACGTACTTGGACTGAAAAGCATTTCAACGGGTTTTGAGAAAATCTTTGTTACTATGTAAAGACTTAGCATGAAGTCAGGATAATCTTGTGATTAATAATATATTACACTCAAAAAATTGCTTAGGAGAAGAACTTGCTATATAATATTGTAAGGGAACCTGTGGAAAGCGGGAAATGAAGACTTTCAGTCTGTTAGTAGTAAATACTTACTATCCCTTCACTCAGAGGCACACATCTTACTTGTGCCTACTACATACTACATGCTACTACTACTACTACATACTACATGCTACATGTTACTACATACCCTAAACCAGTGTGAGAACCATAATACTTCAGGAAGCTGAACATAAAAAACTCCCATGACAGAATTAGGTTCAGCGATAGAGGTGGCTAACGAGCAATAAATAATATCAGAAGCCTACACTTAATAAAAGCATTAAACCCCAGAAAACCCCATATCCATCACCTGAGAATGCTGTTGATTTTGTACACGGTTGTAAAGGATACCTATACACAGGCCAAATCAAACTTGCACAGGCAAATGTAGTAGTTCTGTATTTCCTCACTTTTGAATGCTTTACAGTATTAGAGCTCTTCAGGTTTAAGTTTCTCTTTGCAGTACCTTCATACATCACCCATACACAAGCTTTACTGGAATCCTTTTCAGTATTAAGCCACTTGGGACATAGTGCTGTGGGAGCTTGGAGTTAAAGGAATTCAAATATAACTTATGGTAAAAATTATTTCATTTCTGTCCAAGAGTTGATTTGCAATAATCCTAAAGAAGACAAAACCCCCACAAATTGGAGTTACAGTGAAGTAAGATGGGTCATCTAATAGCTGGTGTGGAGGGAAATGGTTGCACAGAAAGGCAATCATTTGGCAGAGTCGGGGGCATCTGCAGTGACAAGGTTCTTCTGGGAGTCTTCAAAACAGAAAATTTAAATCAGCAGTAGATAGTAAACTGTATAAGCAATGAAGCAAATAGCATGGGTTTTGGTGGTGGTGTTGGGGGGGTTTTGTTTGTTTATTTGTTTAAGAACAAAACCGTGAGTTCTAATTGAAAATACTGGCATAAAGTGTCTACGTGTGAAATACTTTAAAGGCATGTGCATTTGAATATAGTAGGTGCAGCTTCCAAGGCTATGGAGAATTTCCCAGTTGCATCATTTCCAGATGTAATTAGGAGAGATTACTGTCAGAAAAAGCTGACTTTTATTTTTGAAGCCCAGTCCTGAGAAGATACTAGGAAATCGGGACTCACCCTCAGTATTTCTGTTTATCCTCTAACAATTTAATAATGGCAACATAATAGCTTTACTAGAGAGCTTTTGAAAACTGGTCTCTCAAGCTTAGAAAATCTGTGTGAAGAAAGTAATAGCTATCATTCAAACTTGACGCCAGACTCTAATTATTACTTCAAACACCACAAGAACACAGGATCAACAGGATTTTTTTTTTTTTCCCCCTAATCTCTTTGGTACACTGCAGTAGCCACACCTACATCCTCTTAGAGGAAACATTTATCTTCTCCTGAATGTTTTGCATAAATCTGTATTAATTTGTTCAATGCACCCATAAATTTGTCCAGAGTTTAGCTCTCTGGGTTTTTTACTTATTGTTATGCTCCATACAACGCTACATTTAAATCACATTCCTCACTTCAAATGCTGCCAGCCCTTGCAATTTCTTTTGCTTAGGGAAGATACCAACACTGTGCCTATGGTATACGTGGTAAGGGCCATGAAGCTGCGCTGTGCCTTTACCACATAGGTTTAACTGATCAGATCGAATTGGTTGTACTCAGTAGCATTAAGTTTCACATGACCCTACAAAGCAGTGGGCTCATATACTGAGGGAGGATGGGTGCCATGAAATAGCTATCCGGTTTTTATCTGCACTACTGCATTTTGCCATTACTGCACTGTATGTCTAGCTGATGGTCATTTTATTTGGGGTTACCAAGCTAAGCCCACAAACTGAAAGCGCTTCTTTGTATGATCTTCAAAGCAGCCAAACCATGTGTCTCATTCCTTGTTTCTTAGACTGATCTGCCATGTGTTAAAAGTGAGGNCTGAGCAGTGCTCTTTTTCTAAAAACTGCAACTGCTCTTTTTCTGCAACTGTGTATTTTCACATATAGTATAAGTTTGATTTTCAAAAAGCACAGGTTTTGAAATTTCTTTAGTTTTTCAGTAGAGGCATAGGTCATCTTAAGAAATACAATGTATGGAAAGTATGTTTGAATGTGTATTTTGTAGTCATATGTGTGGTTTTCTTAAAGGCTGTCCATAGACCTCTCTGCACCCAGGGACTGAAAATCATTGCTATACAGTACACAGACATATTAGCATACAGTAAATGTATTTCTCTTAAAGGGGCTTTTCTGAAGGTGGTTGTAATTTTTCTCTGGAGATGACCTGCGGTGGACTGATTGTGCAGATTTCATATGAAATATAATTTGGAATTAATGAAGAGCCCTTAGATAGGGTACACAACCCCAGGGAACATTTTCCTGAAACACCTATCATTATTTGGAATTTGGAATTTGAAAGAGTCTATATTGTCAGATTTATTTTGGTGACCAAAATGAAGGACAGAGGAGAACTTTTTCCTTAAAAAGGCTAAAATTAGAACTATGAGGAGCTCTATGTTTGTGGGACAGATGGACTCACCCGTAACGAGTGTAATGACCTCTCTCCAGGTTGTACTTTCCACAGATTTTCATACAATGTCTTGCTACTGTGTCCTATTGCATAGTCCTGGGAATAGAAGAGGTGTAAGGAATCATCCATAGGAAGGAGGGGGAAACTAAATCTGCTGTTCGCAGAATAGCACCTCTGTTCTTTTAATTTCTGCTTTGCTGCATGGTGCCAGTACCAAAACAAGATCTACAGAGATGTTTGGGAATTAGCTCACTCATTGTGGCTTTCCCACACTGGTTTTTCACAGCATCTGCAGGCAGAGTGCACCAAAGATGTGTTCTTAGTCCTGAAGGAAGATCTTGAATCAATCCACACCACTCATATTCCACAGTGCTAACAACACAAGGTGGGACTGAGGAGATACAGCTTTCAGTCTTCATTCTTGCCAGAGAATATCTTAAGTTAGTGGAGCATATATATAAAAAATACCTCTGAAGGTGGGGATATCACTTCTTCCTGATTTGGGCATTGAAAGTAAACCCATGAACACCAAGAAATACAATGTTTACCAAGAGGATATTTGTCTTCTTACATCTCCTGCATGGTCCTGTCTTAGAGAGGTTCTTCTGTCCAAGAAACTGTCCACACTCATGGCCTCTGACACGTTCTCACTACCACCCTGGTAGTGCCAAGGACAAGGCTGTGGTTGAGCCAAGGATGTGAAACTCCTGCTGGGAACATTTCCACCATATTAGACATTTCTGCTACACTGCCATCCTCTAAACATGGATTTTATTACAGACCACTAAAGATTCTGTTTTTATGGATGATTCCTATGTCTTTGAAGTTCTGTTCCTATTGAGGATGAAGGCAAATACCCACTGATATTAGCGGGCTTAGGACGTGTCCTTGTCTCCATTCTTGCTGTTGTTTCCTTTGTTGCATTAAAGCTTTTGCCTGGGGGGCGGGAAGAAAAGCCACATTACTAAATAAATTATGCAATATTTAAATTTGTGAAGCCAGCCCTTATGACTAGCTCCTCCTCTGATATTAAGATGACACTTTTTATAGAGCTACAGCTTCTACACTGCTATTACTCCTCTGTGGGATCCACGACCAGGAGGTGACAAAACATCAGGCCACCATGAGCCAAGTGACAGTAAGTAATATCTAGGAACACTTTATGATTTCGACTCAGTACGGTGAGAAACAACTATATTGGACTGCTAGTAGTTTGGTCAGTGCTGGAGAACAAAGTAGGATCAGAGATGAAACTGAAGAAAATAAAAAAACCCAGGGAAATTTCTAAACTAAGCTTGATTTTTACCTGACAGCAAGAGGCCATGTTGTAGATATACCTGTAAAAGGCATCAGTTTGTTTATCACTATTTATGCTCTGGTGATGTTCTTTTGTTTTTATGTTTTTGCCTGCAGCTCTTCCAATGCCACGAGAATGAATGAAGCTAGCTTTAGTATTGTGATCTGTAATGAAATGCTCTGCCGTTAGTCTTGTGAATGTTTTGCACCTTCTGTTTTCATTGCATTTTTGAACTGGCTTTAAACTTTAATAGCAGCTTCCTTCTTTTTTAAAAAAACATGTTGTTCAGGTATGTGTGGTTCAAACTGTTTAGCTTATGAATTTCTCATTTCACCCTCCTACTTGTACATATTCAATGCTTTTGACTTTGCTTTGCCCCATCTCTTGTAGGTTTGGTAACAGGCAGGTAGGACCTTTCCTTCTAGGTGTTTGTCAACTTGGGGTTTTTAATATTTGGCTAAATCACTTCAGTTTATGTCTTTCATTTTTATCTCTCTGTGGCATGGCCTATGGAGAAAACATTGGTAAAATAGATAAATGTTAAGTAACTACCATAGGACATTAAATATCTTGGATTTCTCCACAGTTAAACTCCTCATGGTTCTCTGTCACCAAACTCAAGGTCTCAGACCTCCCGATGTTGCACATCTTAATGTTCCTTCTGTTTTTCCCTTGCTTTTTCTTTCTTACCTTCATTTGCCTTGTTCTCTCTTCTCCATTTCTCCTGCAAACTTGCTTTGTTCCCATTTCTCTGGTTCTTCATGTCTTTTGACAGTCAAGAGGAAGGCATGTTGGTAAGTGGCACAGGTGTACTAATTGTCCCTATTTGCTGTGCAGCATTTCTTCCACGGTCTTTCTTTGAAGAGTGCTCCATGCAAAATCATCACTTCCCTCATTCACACCTTGACTTTCATAAAAGAAATACTTGGGGTAGCTAGAAAAGAGGGGGGAGGAAAATGCATATTTCCTTTGCACAATACCTAGAATTTTTACAAGGTCAGTATGGGAAATGGTGCAGCTTTCAGAGCAGAGAAGAAGATAATTCATGAAATGTGTACTGAGCTGGGCATTTCTAATCCTCAGCATGAAGTTGTGGATGATGGTGCTGAGCACACTCATATCAGTGTAGAAAGATATTGTTAAAACTGTACAGATTTTTGGCTGGCACAATCTTAGCCCAAAAATAACACCTGGAAAGAAAAACAGATTAAGGAAAAACAAACAAACAAACAAACAAAAAAACCCCAAACCTTGGATCCAGATACTCTTAGAGTAAGTCAGAAAGGTGAGGAACAAAGAGAAAACAGCTGATGATACAGCTTTGAGTGAACTTCTGACAGGTTTGGGATGTAATGAGGAGACCATGTAGAGCTGTAACGTAACATGCTTATTTGGAAGCATTCACATATGTCAAGACAGGTTTGTGGGTTATTGTATTATGATGCACAACTAAGTGGCTAATTTGCATGTAAAATTTATATGATTAAGAAATTAGGCAATGCTAGCACAAACGTGAACCACTTGTAGCAATCGCTACCACTCTAGCAAGGAATGTTAAATACCATGCTCTGTCCCGGTAAAGCTCTGAATATTTGAGTATCAGTTTGCAGTTTCCAGGCTGAAAAATGATCAAAGATGAGGAAGAATGTTCTTTACTTTTATCCCCTTTACAGGAGAATTGAAATAGTCACCAGATACCTTGTGTAGAAATGTCCAACAAACTCACCTGGAAAAAATAAAATCTTGATGATATACTAAAATCACTTGAAGTCTAACACAGCTGTTTATAAAAAGCAACATATATTTTTTTAAAATCCTAATGTTTTATTTTCAACAGTTGAGCAGAATGGACATACCAAATATCTATAGATTAGCATATTCTTAATACTGGGATAATCAGTTAAAAATCATGAAGATAAGCATAAAATGAGCCTGCATTAAAAAAAAACAACAACAAAAAAAAACCATTTTATGAGCTAGGTCCTGTCTGTGGCCAAGAGCTGAAAGTGCTACAACTGATTTCTGAGTTCATAGAGAGCTTGGTTTACTGCATACCTACCAAATTAATAAGGATTACATGAGAATTAAGCCTTTTATCTGGTATCTTAAATCAAAATTGAAAAGCGTCAGATACAGCTAAACTACTGATATCAACTGATAAACACTATTGAAGTTTCAGATCAGACTCTCTGCCTTGTACTGTTTCAAATTTATTTTTCAAATACATATTTTAATATTTGTAATTTTTCAAATGTATTCCCTGCTTCAGGTTTGTTTTTTCTTGTACGCTAACATAACTTTGCATTCATCTCCACTCTAATTTTTAAATTCCTGTCTTTTTAAGAAATCTCTTGTGAAATTAAAGAGGTGCATCATGTTCTTGCATCACATTCTGAGCATAGTTAGGCTTTGGCTTACACCAAGCTTTTAGAAGACAGTGCCAGCACTACCCCCTCTCCCAAACAGTTTACCCAGCTCACAGGCAGCTTACAGGTTCTGAAGCAATTACTCTGTTAAATATCCAGTGATGTATCTTTCCCAGAAACTGAAAATAAAGTTATAAGAGAGATCCACACAATAATTTATGGGCGTTAACCTATGGGTGCAAGTTTCTCTGGGGATAATTATGTGACTGTGCTAATAACGCCAAGGATGCTTTGATACATTAAAATGAATTTTCACAATGATGTTCTTGAGCGTTTCATTACTGTCAGGATTCAGGAGCGTATATATTTAAACAAGAGAGAGGCCTGTACGCCTGCAAAAATCACCCTCTCCCTTCACGCCGCAGGCAAGCTGAGGAAGCCCTGTTTGACGCAGGCAGGCGCTTGCATTAGATGTATTAACTGGAAACCTCCCATTTTTAGAGCAGAAAACTACGCAAAGGGTGCTGAGAGTGAAGTAGCGTGGTGCTTTGCAATGAGAGGTGTTAAAATGGGCGTTAGTGGCAGCAAAATTAGCAAAACCCCCTGGGCTTTGCAGGATTTCTGCACTTTCAAAAGGTGCAGCGTGGCAGACTTTGATGTAGTTCAGAAATACACCTGTCAACCTCCATGACAAGTCCAAGTAAGCTGTGATGCCATGGAGAGAGGAGGATTCCCAGCTCAGTCAGACAAATTTCTCTCAAAGCTTCCCTTGACTTGCTGGCAGAGAATTAACATGGAGCTCCAGGTGTCCTTGAGAAACCCTCTAATCCATGGCCCATCAGCCCCATCGTGAGGGCTCAGTGTATTTTCACTTGTTGTGGAGACACCAGAGGCAATCCTACCATAAAGACTGACCTGTGAAGTGGGCTTAGGCTGCAATGCTTGTGCCTGTTTTCCAGTATTAGAATTGTCAAGCTGGTAGTAGACTTCCCACAGTTAACATTTTTATGCCTTCAAATTTGTATCTTTTTTTTAGCTTTTCTTCTAGTGAGGGTAATGTCTAATCCTTTGAGCTCTTGCATCAAGTCTGTATAAAATTACACTCTTCCAACAGAGCAAACCACTACCCTAAAGACCCACCCTTACTGGTGTTATAGAAGCATCCACAGGAATACAGGTGTTCATAGAAAAATCATCAGGGTTTCTTTTTGGAGCAGTGTCAGGGAGACAAAGTTCTGCCCTTGCTCTGGGATGGCAGTGGCCATGGTGATGGTAGATGTCTTTGTGGATGAGCAAGTGGCAGGCATGTATTTTGAGAGGCTGTGTTTGCATTTCCTGCTTCTCGCCAGCTTGTCAGGCATGCTGGGACAGAGTCCTGGCTTGTGGAAATGATTACTAGGCAATTTATATCAAACAATGATTTCTACTGTTGTGTTTGTTGCAAACTTGGCTGCAGTACAGTAATGTTTAGTGGATTAATAATATCTGTGTTTGGCCTCTCCTACTCCCGAAGCAAACAATTTTCTTGTTTAATAAACGTTCTCATTTGGTCTGACTAGAACACAGCCCAAGGGTCAGAATGGCCATAGCTGCACACTAAGATGAGACTGGGTTTCCAGACAAGAGGCAAACTTTTCCCCTCTTCATGCCAGGGTCCAAAACTTCTGCCCTTTTTGCAGGATCGGTTTTGCTGGATAGGTCCCCCTGAAATCACAGAGGGGCAGCTCCAGATATGCCCTTCTGCAGGAGAAGATATGTCCAGTCAAAAGGGTCACAGTGAGTAGCAAAGGCAGCAGTCACTGGGATAGGTAGACATGTGTTGAGTGTTGGGCATTTTGAAAACCAGCACATTTAAAAATTAAAACCTCTGTGAACATATATATATATATACACACACACACACATATACATAAATGTATAAAACCAAATACTTCACACCAGCAATCGTGGTGCATGTTGGGAGGACATATGAGGTTAAGTCTGTGGCATATGATCTTGCGTTTACACAGGAACCCTGGGAGTTGGAAACCCTTTAAAAGTCTGTATGGTTTTTCTTGTTGATTATCAGTCTCTTGGGAAAGAAAATTCTGCCTGTGTTTCATAATAGTAGAACTATCAGGATATAGAAATATGGAAGTTACACAATGAAAGAAAATCTGGATTAAAGTTGTTTACAGTCAAAAAAGGAGAGAACCAGAACTACAGCTTTTTTATTGCTACACCTCTGAAACGAGTCTGTGCACAACCTGGCTATTTAAGAACTTGGAATGTTGTATGGTACAACTGTTTCTCTGCTGTTTGTGACTCCACAGTAAGAGCTAAAATGAAAGAGGAATGTTTGAAGTAGTCTTGTGAAGCTTCAAGACAGCCATCAACTGATAAAATAATTAAGAACAGCAATCAGTACTTAAAGTCAAGTGATGGACTGTTGACATTTGGCCTGGGGAGCAGGGCTATGTTAGCACTGTTGTGACAGCCAGTGGATGGAGGCTCTTTGCTATTGAACTCTGACTTAAATGCTGTAGCTGACCATCTACCATAAGAAATACAGGTTATGTCATAGGTCAAGGGGCATTCTGATGCACAGTGAACCTCATCAGCACTGTCTCCAGTGAAGGATTCTCACTGTTTCTGTTCACTGAGGTTGTTTGTATGCAAAACTACAGGCAAGGTGTAAGATTTCAGACAGGTAGGTTAGGTTAGTGTCTGCCATGAAAGGTGGGCAAGAGAAAGAAATTTTATCTTCTCTTACCTGAGTGATGCCCTACCGTCCCCTACTGCTCCACACTCTGTGTCACTGGCAATTTTCTCTGCCACAAATAGGTGTTGCTTGACCACAGCTAGCAAAACAACTGAAAGTATGTACGTAAACCAATTTGAACAAACATCACAGAAAAAAAAAACATTATCAAGTGAATTATTTATCAAATGTTATTTGGTCATAGACAGGGAAAAGAAAAAGACTATCTAAGCTATCTGCATTACTTCCATGGAGCTATGAGACTCGGGTTTGCCTTTGATCCAGACTGACTAAATATGAAATGTATTCCTGTACAATTCCCCTCACTAAACAAGGTAAATAGTTTAGTCTTATTCCTTCGAGATGTTTTCTGAAATTCATTGCTTTGGTGCTTTGCACACTTTGTTAACAACTTGGTTGGCTCTTCAGTGTGAAAAGGCAAGGAAACCTTTCACAATTTTGGCCAGTTGTGGGATGTTTCTTTGTATCCACTTCCTTTTAGGGCACTGCAGTGGAGTATCAGTGGATGGACTATAAACACAGCAAAAAAAAGTATCAGTGGGACAGGCAGTTCTTCAGACTGGAGTTTATGTTAGCAGTTGAGGGGAGAAAAAAGTAAGATAAATCCCTATAAATACATTTTAGGAACATATTAAATACAGATACCCTTTTGAAACCAGAACCCAAGAGTGTTTCAGGATTTTGCAAATTAGCTTTGTCTTTATAGCACATCCATTGAAAACCTCAAGTCCTAAGCCTGAAACTGAAGGTACTGAAAATCAACATCCACGTTATAGTATGAAAATGCAGATCAACAGTATCTTCCTTTAGATATTTTCTTCTCTTTCTGTTTGACTTTTTTTCCTAATTGTCCCTATTTTCCC
Source organism: Eubucco bourcierii (assembly GCA_013396675.1). Taxonomy (NCBI): domain Eukaryota; kingdom Metazoa; phylum Chordata; class Aves; order Piciformes; family Ramphastidae; genus Eubucco; species Eubucco bourcierii. The sequence goes on from VWZE01011784.1 coordinate 237,089, forward strand.
TCTGGCAGCTATAAACATTGTAACCAACCACAAATAACAATAAAGATGGAAGAGGAAGACTGTAAAGAGATCATTTTTGCTCTTAATTTACATTGCTTATTCATATTTTGGACATGTTTATTTGTTTCTAAGATTGCTGTACATGAATAAAACCACTAGGAACACTCCCAAGCTATTGGTTACAAATGATTTAAAGCTCATTTCATAGAATCATAGAATGGTAAGGTTGGAAGGGACCTCAAGGATCATCTAGGTCCAATCCCCTGCCATAGGCAGGGACACCTCCCACTAGCACAAGTTACTCAAGGCCTCATCCAGCCTGGCCTTGAACACCTCCAGGGAGGGAGCATTTCTTCTCTAAAAATTAATCATGTAAAAATTAAACTTTCCTGTCCACAGATCTTCTCACCTGCCTGTCTGTAATCAATTATGTCAGCTGTCTAAGGAGAGTCAACTCAAACTGAGCAGAAATGCTGTGACTGATCCCAACAGTTCTAGGATACAGGGCAATTTTGAAGCATTTTGGGGTAATTTTCCTCTTGCTAACTGCCCTGCCCTGACAGCCTAGCTAACAAGACAGGATTCTGTTGTTCCTCCTGTCCCATGTCCAGCATACCTCACAAGTTCCTCCCAGAGTTGCCTGTGCATAGTTGATCACAGCAACGTACAGTAGCATCCTGTCCCAGAGCTGAAAGTGAGAGGAGCACAGGCTCAGTACATGCAGAGCCTGCTGCTCTAGCATCCAGGAAAAATCAGCAGGTAACCTACCTGCAAACCACCTGCTTTTACAGCTAACAAGGTGATCTGGCAACTTACAGGGCCATTTTTCAGAGTAAAAATAAAAGTTTAAGCAGAACATTTTTTACACTTTCTATGTAAGGAGGGGTTGTGCTCTTTGGGAGGAATGACTACTTATATCAACGTGGAAGCATCAGTGCAGGTTTCATAGTGGATTATCAAATGTCTGAAGGCTTTGTAGATGTGTTCATTTTGTGTACAGATGAAACCACCACTTCTCCAGGCTTGCTCAGCTGCACGGTTTAAGTCTCCAATACAGGCCCACTGATCTTCATATCTACTTGAAACAGCCCATTTGGAATGGTCGTTAATGGAATAAAAGGTGGCATTCGATGGCATCCCTATTAGGTTTATGTTGTAGACATGGTAGTCAAGAGAACAATTTGAGGGAAGTTTTTTCCCAGAGTGCTGCCAGGACTCAGCCAACAAATCGGTCTTCAGTTCCTGAGCCATCCAGGCCACGTAGATATCTGTGAAATAACACAGGGTGTGGGAAATTAGTCTTTCATGTTTCTTCAATTCAGAGGGGACTGAAAAGTATCAGGCTTGTTTCATTCCAACACATAAGTGAGCCAGAAGGGATTTTCTCCCTCCCTTTATTTTGACTTGTGTTTCAGAAGTTCTTTTCTACTTTTTCTCCTTCTCTGGGAAAACTTGTTACAACAATCAGCAGGAAAGAAAATGAAAGGTAAGGAAAAAGTTTCAAGCCTTCTCCATAACAAAAAAAAAAAAAAAAAAAAAAAAAAAAAAAAAACCCAAAAAAATGTTTCAAACCCCATATTTGTTCTTTTTCTGAAAATCCCATTGTCAAACACCCTTCAGTCATTTTGAAGGGTTGGGCAGCATTTTGCCTTGTGGGACTCAGAGATTATAATCTCTGATTATAAAACTTTAAGGCCAGGTTGGATGAGGCCTTGAGTAACCTGTACTAGTGGGAGGTGTCCGTGCCTATGGCAGGGGGTTGGAACTAGATGATCCTTGAGGTCCCTTCCAACCTTATCAGTCTGTGATTCTGTAATGAGACACCATTCCTTGCTCTCTGACACATTTATTTCTGAAGCTGAACTTTTTTTTTTTCCTTCAAAGAAAATACTAATCATCAAGGAATGTATTGCTTATTTCCTGCTTGAGAATGCGTGACACAGAATAAGAGGTTCTCTTACCATCTATGAACAAGTGTGACTTTGCAAAGTGCAGAAAGGTTTCCCCATGAGCTGACTGGAGCTTGGAGAGGTGGCGCAAGGGGACTGAGGGCAGCCTGGACCCTGCACAGAGCTTCTGCAGATTTGGGAGATCATCTTGGAAGATTTTAGGAATGGAACAGCTGTAGATTCCTGGATTATAACTCAGCATCTGTTGGTCTGAGAAAAACCCGAAGAAATGAACATATGTAGAATTAAAATGGGTTAAGGCAAAGCAATCAAGAGTGTAAAGTTCTGCCTAAATCCCTCGTAATCTTCACAGTCTATCTCCTAGAGGAGTTCAGTGTCAAAGTGTGATATTTTAGCAATCAAAAACATGTTTAATTGCCTTGTATTCCAACTGGCCCTGCAGCACAAAGACTAGCTGGGAGAGCAGGCTCAGGTTTTTCCAGTTAAACTTCATTATTATTAATGGAACTGTTGAACTATTAATCTCAGTCCACAGTCATATCTATCCATCCTCATCCTCAATCCTCTGAGCAGTCACACAGTACTTTGAGTCAGCATGTGTAAATCCAAGCCTGTTGGTATTTATAGGAGCTGTTTCCAGTCAGTTACAGTTGCCAAGCCAAATGCAAACACAATTACTGCCAGAGGGTCTAGCTTGGTTTTAGGGAGAACAGAGTTCGACTTTCAGCATCTGGATTGAATTGGCAACAGTTTACTTTATTATACACTGCACAACTTAGCTGTAGAAGCTCTTGCCATGGATATTTTAAAGAGCAAGGGAACAAAAGGGTTCATTAGATGAATTGGTGGACAACCAGTCCCTCTGGAACTTTCCAGTCTTTCTGGCTCAGGAAATCTCTGAACCACAGGTTACTGGAAGCTGGGAGGATCAAGCAGAAAAATCATGACTGTAGGTGTCTCATTTTCTTGTCCTTTTTCCCTAAACATATTCACAGATGTGCTTTCACAAAGAAGAACCTCGTTTAGATAGCTTTGGGGTGTGGACAGCCCCCATTAATATAATTTGAGGTTTGTAAATGAGAAAATAGTGGAAAACAGTGTGAAAAGTGTTAATGAACATGCTGGTACGACTTCTTGTATTGCCTTTTGATAGTCCCTTTTCAGAATTTCAGTATCTCATATTGCTATCTGATTGTTCTGAATCTTATGCATATAGATTTTGGGGGGTTTAAATTGTTTTTAGCATTGGTATTTCACGTGGCAAGAAGTACCTGGGGAAATCCTCGGTGGTATTTGTTCTATACTTTGTATTCCTGATGAGTCAAGGCTTCTACTCCAGCTCAAGCAGTGGTTGCCTTTACATTTTTAGAACTGCAGACAATTGCAGCTGAATAAGCTATTACTGGTAAAGATGATTAATCATCCTAGTTTATATTTTTAAAGCATTTTGTATGCATAGACTGAATTTACCATTGATATGTACTCGTGGTTATTATTATCCCAATAGTCCTCATGGGGAGATGGAGATAGAGTGGAAGACTGAATTTCCCACACTGACACAGGAAATTGTTGGATAAACATAACTGAAGCCAAGGATGCCGTTTCCAGGTCCCACTTGGTTTCCCAATCTGACACTGAAGGACAAGAACAAGCCTCAAGTAGAGCAGGCGGAGGTGGGAGGTGGGCGGTGGAGGCGAGGGAGGGCAAAAGCTTTCTTAGAGAGATGCTTTTCATACCTATTTCTGTGAACTGGTTGTATTTGAAGGTTATGCAGATGGCTGTCTGTCCAAAGAATTCCCCAGTAGCTGGATACCCATAACCATCCTCAGGGATGGGAGGGAACAGGGGCACGCTGTGAATCACCCAGAAGCCTTGTGATTTGTCCAAGAGCAGAAATCCTGTGGGAAAAGAAAATAAAAAGGTTTCTGCGAATTAGTTAAGGAGGAAAAAGCCCTGAGACAATAGAGCTGTCCTTCAGATTTGAAGCTGCAGACAGCACACTTCAATGTGTCTATGGTAAACTGGCTGTAGAGTAGATTAATGGATTATGTGAGACACTGGTATTGTATTAAATTGCATGAATTCTTTCCTACACAGCCTAGCTCAAGCTGTCACCATGTTTTGTTTGGGGAAAAAAAAAAACCAACAACTTTACAAAACCTTCCTTTGCTCAAATTTTGTCTTCAAAAAGTCTGATGATTTAGTGGCTGTGACCCTCTCTTCACTTAATTTCCCTTCCTTTCATATAATCACAATGTAAGTAGAAATAGACCATCAACACTATGTCTTCTTCTCCAGACAGAATTCTCCTTCTCCAGGGAAGCAGGAGAGAGAAGCTATGCCTTCCCAGCTGCAGGGAACAGCAAGGCTCCTGAGCTGTCCACATTGCTACCACCCTCAAAATACAGCCCTGCTGGAGTCAGGCTGGGCAACCCCCCCTGCTTCCTCCAAGGAACACATAGATCTCCACTGAAGTTCATGCTTATTTAAAGTCTTGCTTTACTTTAACTGCATACTTTAGCACTTCCATCATCTTGACAACAGTTTCTTGCCCTGGAGAGAGTTTGGAGGAATTTATGTTTAGGGTGCCTTTCCCTGTTAGGCTCAGGATGATGTGGTCTATTTTCACTGAAAGGAGCTTCAGTCCTTGAAAACAAAGGAGTTTCAGTTCTTGAAAACAAAGGTTCCATAAGCCCTAAGAGTTCTTCAACACAGCACAGGCATAGCAAAACCAAAACAGAAGCCACAACATATATATATATACAACAAACCATGCATCATGCAAATCATTTTACAGTTTTGCTTTAGGCAGGAATTTTAGATCTGCAAATAAGACAGACAAGTGGATGTCATCCACAACTTTAGAGAGGAGAAAACAGTAGCTTGGAACTCTCCCTGTACCTTTGGTATGTCCTCTTTTCCACTCATTGGAGTTTGATTCAGGGACCTCATCGTTGTATATTGCATATACAATATTGTTCTTCTGCAGGAAAACACACATTTTTGAAACATGACATTGAGTAAAAGCAAGGCATTGAAGCAAACCTCTTCTGCTGGGAAAATAAGAATAAATTCAGGACTTCTCTGTGTGAAGACTATAAGCCTAACCCTTCTCCAAATGTGATACAGTTTTCACAAAAGCTACCTGAATAAACCTGAAGGCTCAGCATTAGGACCCTGGTTAATGTAAAATGGAAGTTCTTTCAATCACTGCAGTAGCCCTTCCTCAAGATATCAAACATGCTCACTAAGACAATTTACATGGGTTTGCTGGACACCTGCTTACAAAGCAGTTCCTCCCTCTTGTGTGTCTCTCTCTAGTTTAGCAACCAGATCCAGTGAAACTGTTTGCTGAGGGAAGACAGAGATGATCAGTGTTCTTGCACAGGACAAACAATTAACATTTGTTTTTGGGAAAATATTTGCATATTGCCACACCTCATTCCTCCTGAATAGAGAACTTCAAAGGACTTGGGACATGCTTCCCAGTTTTGAGTTTGTAAAGAGTTTATTACAATTACAGCAACACATGGAATAGAACAGTTGGCCACTTTTTAACTGACTCTGGGAATATCTTCTACAAGGAAATAAATGACCTTAACACTAGCCAACAGCAGAAACACAGACACACTCAGACTCCCAAGAATACTATCAGATGGTAAAAAAACTAACTACAGACAGATCTTGTGGTATTGTATAATCACTTAACACAAATATAAATGAGGTGTTTGACTGGGAGGCTGTCAACACCCCAGCCCGCCAGTGTGGGGGGGCTGGGAAATAAAGGCTTAAGAAGCATCATATCACTGCTGAAGCAGTCACAGTGATGTCAGGGGGAAGAGCAGAACCCAGATTTCATTTGAGACAGAGCATGAAACACACATATGGAGAGGGCTTAGGACAAGTGTCTGTAATAGTCACCACTGGTCCTAGTCTGTGTTTGCAGCCAGTTCACAGCCTTGGATGTCACTCAACATGAATTTCAGAGAAGCCAAAGGAGCTATGTACCAATGCTCATTTTTTTTCGATGGGCAATACTTTAAGTGTATGAGAGGTTTAACTAGAAATTAGAATTGTAACCAAAACTGCAAATTATCTGCCCAGCTGTCAAGATGCTCCCCTTGACATGTTTTAGTAGATCTAGTCAGTCAGGTCTGGCCATAGGTCTACGTGCTTATTTTGTCTGGTTTCATTTGCATGTAATATAAAGTAGATGTACTAGCAAAATGATAATTAAATGTCACTTGCCTCAGATTCGTACGTCTCGTACAGCTGCTTCAGTGTTTGTCCCAGAGCACCCTGTGTCATGTTGACAAGGTATTTACTGAGCTGCCACTGTGGAGCCAAGGTGTCCATGTACAGATATTCCAGCCCCAGCATGGGAATCTCTCCTTTGACATGTTTGGGCAACTTGTAAAGAGCAAACCTGTAATAGTCAAGAGCAATTGTTTTCTTGTAACCATCCAGTATGAATGTGTAAATCAGTATTTCCTTCCTACCTAAGGATTTAAGAAAAGGATGACTCTGGGGATGCCTACAACAGAGAGGGACCAGTGCCACCAGCGTGCAGTGTGGATGTGTCTCAGCCTTAAGGAGGTGACCCAGTGCAGAAACCAGCAGCAGTTTGGCAGCCCAGGGCCTTCTACAGGCAGATTTCTTCTGCTTCTTAGCAAGCAAAGGAGGCCAATTCAGCATCAAACTCCTATTGCTGTGTTCAGACTGCTGATGGTGCACTGAAAGAATCTGAGGTAGCCTTGGTTTGGGGTCCTGTTTAGACACCAAATCCCTTTGCTTCTAGTTATGGTAGAGAACCTCAGGTCCCAGAGTCAGTCTGGCATTCTCATGGCCATCCTGGAACACCTCTTATCAATATATTTTTATATTACATAAATAGAACTTTAAATGAAATAGGTAAAATTATGTATTGACATTATAAAAAATCAAAATGGGATATTTATACATATGGAAACCACAAAGTAAGTCTAAATCTATGTGATAATGTTGTTCCAAACTTACTTTTCCTTACAGACTTGCACACCACTGAACAGTTGCAGACTGGGCATTTGCAAACCATTAGCCAGAAACACAAATCTTTTCCAAATTGTAGAGTATTCAATACTGTTAGCAAATTGTTTGGTTCTAATTAATGTCCCTGATGAAGCAAAGAGGTTCTCCCAGCATACAAGTCTATGGGATTAACTACAAAATAATTAATTAAGCCACATTCTTTGAGTGCTGAGCTTGAGTAATTTGTTATTCATGTCAATAGTATTTACCAATACTATTTGCCAAAACCACAGCCTGACTGTGCTTAACCCTTCAATTATAATTGGGAGGTGTAAGCCTTGCCCAGTTGATTTGCAGTCTCAAGTTATCAATAAAGGGCATCTCCGAAAGCAGGTAAAAGCATCAGGAAAGCATTTTCTAGAGGAACGTTTAATCCATGGGAAATGTACATGTACAGGCAGAGGGAGAAAACCACCCTGCTCATCCTGGTAATTCACTTGCTAACTGACCAAGTGTTGTTGCCTAAATATCTCAGGAGAAATTGTTTCTGATGACAGATCTCGAATACAAGAAGAAAGATCTACACAGCAAGGCTGGGGAGAGTTGCTTCGTGCACAAGGAGTCACAGCAGTCACACTATTTAAAGATTTGTAAAAGAGAGGAAAAGCAGTAGTTACAGTAGCACAAGGTGATCCAAGAATTAATGTATGAAGCCTTTCCAAATTGCTTTGCAATTTATTGGAAGAGTTATGCTCTGCATGAAGATTTATGCCTTGCATCTGACAAACCCACATTAGCAGGTCTGCTTAAGGAAACACTAGCAATTGAGCTATCAGTAAATTGCTTGCCATTTCCCATTTCTGGCCCTTTCCAGAAAGCCAGCTGCATGTATTAGCAATTAAAGTTGTATAAAAGTTTTCACTGCACAGGAAGTTTCTCAAGAGCTTAGGCATTTGTGGGATCAGAGCAAGAATTGTTTTGCTGAGAACCAAGGAAAAGCAAATCCGCTTATCCCCGATTAGCACTGTCACATTGTTCGCTTGTGACTGAACACCAACCTATTCCAAATAATCAGATCTCCACTTCTTAATGACATCTTTGCTTCTTCTCTCTGCCTCTCCCCCAAAGAAAAACACCAAACAATGTGCAGTCATAGCTTTGGTCCTTGACTCAGCACTTCTTAGAAAGCAGAATTTTGGCTTTTATTTGCATGAAAAGCTTCCCACAGAACACAGTGAGTATGCATGAACAAAGGAAAAGCTCTGCACTTGAGTTGATCGTATGCCCTGATTGCTCTGGTAGCCCCTTGTACGAGGTGCAGTGAAGACAGCAGGATGAGCTCCTGAGTGGAATAAAAACACACATGAGACTCTTGCCAGCTCAGGCACTGCATGTGGGTAGGAACTCCAGGCACAGCTGTGGAGTGCAGGTGGGATCAGATCAGATAAGACAAGTGATTCCTCCGGTTTAGTGCCAAATGAAAGGATGCATTAAGACTGAGTAAATATGGTACACTGCAGGATGAAACCATGCAATAGGAGGAACTCACATAAAGCTCTTGCTAACTGAATGTGTTTGACATTTTTGATTGAGGAAGCTTTTCTCAGCAATTTCAGTTCTGCTTCTCCTACCAGCTTCATAGCAACCAAATCCAGCATCAGCAAATGCTGACTATTTCTTGTCAAGAAACTAAAGTGGCCTCTGCAGACAGGCAAGCTTCTCCTTCACTTGATCATAGCACATTGAAAAGTAAGTCACCCGTGTCCTTCCTGCTGTATTTGTCAGAAGGGAATATGGTTTTGCCTGTGCAGACTCCCCAGTTCCCATCTGTAAAGGATCCCACATTGCTGGCACTTACACAGAGGCACAGCTTTCAAAGAATTTCTCAGAGAGTATAGCTATAACAATTGTGTTCAGTTAAAAATTACATGGTAAATGGCTTGTTGTTTGCTTGCCTGGGATTTGGTCTTTTAGGATTTGTAGCTTTAGCACAGACCCATTCTGCAAGGAATAACTGCAGTTTACAGAGAAATTACATTTCTTATTACTTTAAGTTGTCTGAAAAGCCTGATTCCTGAACAAAACCACGTTATCCAGAAAAGTCTTGACAAGGGTGGTAAGTCACATGGATGGATCAGACCCCCACATATTTGATGCTATGTCAATACAGAGCAAAGGCAGCTTTATGGTCCTGCTTGAGTAGCCTGACTGCAGTATGAAGAGCTCCTGGCTTCCATGCAGTTAGCTCTTTTGTGCAAGGGAAGGGACGTGCAGAGTAACACCTACATCTTTTATCATTTGTATCCAAACTACTCTTTGCTCCATGAGATAGACACTTTTCCTTTGAAATTGATTGCTATTTATCTTTGGAAAACTTCCACATTATTTTTAAAAGGTCCTTGTTTCACTTTTTAAACCTGGGTTGGATATTATGTAATTATCTGTGTGTCTTTTGTCTCCAAAGTACATTCATCCAGTTAATCATGTAATACTCAAACTCAGGCTTGCTGCTGGCAATGAGCCAGTACCAGTTTCAATGTGCCAGCAGCTCCAGTGGTGGGGAATGACCTCTACTCCTCAGTCAGAAGGTGCTTTCCCACACTGCCAACCCCTACCTCCTGCTTCTGCTGCATCCCTCTTGAGGTACGTCAGCCTCTGCTTCCCCCTCAGCATTGGCAGCTAGGGGACAAGTCCCACCAGGCTGAGGTTCAACCATAAGTAAGGAAGCCAATGACGAGACACAGCTGTTTTTCCCCCTCTGCTCAGTTCCCTTAGCCAGATGAGCCAAGTGCTGGAGCCCTGGCCCAGGCTGGGTGCCTCCAGGGCTTCTGCTAGCGAGCACAGCCTTGGCATCTGAACACAGGCTCTGCTCCCTTTGATGATGAGACATGAACGCTGGGTAAGGTGGTGATTATTTTACAGTTAGTCATAATGCAGGAGGGTGGCTGGTTCAGTGAAACGAAATCGCCTTTCAGTAACTTACCCTGGGTTTTCCAAATGCAAAATTCAACTACCACTCACAGGCAAGCAGGGTTAAAACCATGATTGCTATGTGATCCACCTACTTCATGTGGTTTAATCTCAAGTGTTACTTACTGACCTTGGCGTTTCTTCCTGTGCGGTATTTACTCACCAGTCAACTGCCTCCCCATCTTCATTCCTGCATGAAATCTCATCTGCCCACAGGGGTGCAGAGCAGAGAAGCAATAGCAAAGCAGGGTGCCACCATGCAGATCCCGCAAGCATTTTGGTTTCTCAGCTGCACTCGGCGAGCACCAAGTAGGCTCTAAAAGGAGAAGTTGTGCAACATTAACTGTCAGCTCCTGCTGCACACGATGCAGTAAGCACAGCCCAGGCAGCTGCCTGGAACAGTGGAGCCAGCTGGGAAGTCAGACCTCCACTGCAGGAGTGGCCATCGGCAGCAGGGTCAGGCTGTCTGGGAGTCCCTGGAAAACTGCTCATGATTTCTTTGGGCAATAAGATGGCAAAATGACATTTATCGTCCTATGTTTTTGAGAAACCTTACTCTGTATTTTCAAAGACATTACTTTGACTATTTCAAATATCCAAGGTATTCTGCTTAAAATAAAAGGCAAGCTGCAGACACCGAAACTCTTGTTTTCTTTTTAGTGTTGGATCACTTGGGTGCGAATTTGTTACAACTACCTGAAAAATATTTTTGCATGTCCCTGTTCAGACATGCAAAACAAAATAATGTCCATCCAGTCCGTGTGGTGAGCGCAGCCTTTGCACTGCTCCTACAAAGAGGGTTTCTAGTGAATTACCAAGCCCTGCCTAGTTCTGGCTTGGGGAGTGGGGGCCTTCATTTGTCTGTGGGGACTGAGCCCGCAGGGGTTGACAGGCAGAGAAAACACTTTGATCTCTGAGCCACAGTAATTTACTTACAATTAGTTAATAATTATTTTTTAAATTATCTTTTAAGCTCATTAGCATTTCTTTTAGGAAAAAACATGTCTGAATTGAGCAATTTTATGTATGATAATTTAGCAACTCTCACATAAAAAGCTTCACTTTCTATTTTGGTGTGTAAAATATTCTTTCTCCCTTGTCACTATGCTTACATTAAAAGGTGCTGATATACATTAAAAGATGGTGAAACCAGGTGTGGGTTATTTCAGCCTCAGGGTGAGTGTAATGCAATAACCTCTGGATATTTTAATATAATAGAAATCCTCACAACCTTCACAGTATTTTTCTCTCCTTCCTAGCACAGCCTCTCCAGCACTGTAATAAAGCTGTGTCCCACAGAAGCAAGATAACAATTAACAGGCCTTAGCACAAACAAAACCAGTGATCACAGAAAGCCAGGATTGGGAATGTGTGGATTGAGACCTGTATTATGCTGCTCAGACTTGCTTCTAGTCCCTTTCATGGGAGATCAGAAGTGTAACACGGTTGTGAGGAAACATTTTAAACCAACTCAGTCTCTTTTCTTGCTAGGGAACAGCAGGGCCCATAGAGGGGGTAGTAAAACACACAACACGCCAAGAGTCTGACAGCTGTTTCCATTTTCTGCTTGTGACTTCTGCCTGCTTACAAGGCAACCTTCCCACCCCTCAGAGAAGAGTTGCTTTGATACTCACCGATTCCACTTGGCCTTGGAGCAAGTCCCTGCGTGCCTGCCTTGGGGGGAGCGCTACGTGGCAGGGCCAGCCCTGCTGCAGAGGCACAGAGAGTGTAGAAGTGAAGGCTGCCTGTCCAGCATACGGCTGTTCCTCTGCTGAGTCACTGGGGCACGCTGGGTTCAGAAAGAGATGCTGGAGGGGAAGATTCAGTATGGGTCTGCATAGTCGGGAGTACTCCAAAGATAAGAATGAGACTAGTTCACTGTAACTCATCTTATGTGACCTGCCCCATAACATTTTAGAATTTTATCACAGCTACTACTAATGTAACAATTACTTCCTAAAGTCTTTTCCCTTCCCATCAGGACTTTGCAATTTATAATGGAAATATTTTCATTACCACAGGGAACCACAAAAATAAAGGCCATAAGCATTGCTTATGTTTCATCGAGTGAGCATATATCAGGCTTCCACTGAGTTCCTTTATAACGGTCACTAATTTTCTCTGCAGATCAAGGATGTAGAAATCCTCAACTGTGAATATGGCAAGAATACAATTAAGTTCCTTCGCCTTCATTGTGAAGGCAAGAAGCATTTCGTTAAGGAGGTGGAAGTGTGCACACATCTCCGTCTGACTTCAGCTCATGAATACCTGGATGGAAACAACTCCTTTGTGATACCTACAGACACCATAAAGAATATCGTCCTTGTGTTGGCCAAAAAAAATGGGGTATTTTTTAACTAGACTTGTTGTTTCTTATGACCTCATTTGGAAATGGTTTTTTTTAATGCTAACTTTTTATTTTCAAAATGCATTGCTGGCATATTAGATCAGCAGTAAAGTCAGCCTTCAGTGATCTGGGAATTTTTTCTTCTCCAGTTTTTTATCCTTGTGGATTCCTTAGTTTTCCAAAGCATTTATTTCTCACAGAGCTAGTAGTGGGTTTTGTGAATTTGTGACATCTCTTTTTAAAAGACCTAATAGCACATAATACTGCATTATTCCTACATAGCCTTTTTAAACAGAAGGTCTCAAATTATGTGAGACTTCCCTGAATTATGTTAACTGTGCTTTTACTTCCCTTAGTGGCATCTATCATAGTAAGAATCTGTAGTGTAAATTATCTGTCTCAGTAACGATATCCCATCTTTAGCTTGTAAAGTTAATCAGGGCATCATTAGGATTATTTCAGCATTATACTATCAACGCATAAGGCTTCTGCAGCAGTCTTTCTGCACCTTGCTGCACCACAGAATAGGTTTTTGACACTGCTATACAGCTGCTGTTTGCAGCATATTGCTGTAAGCTGATCAAATGACTGCGCACAGCGCACAAACCAGAAGCGAGAGAAATCTCTATTTTTAACAACATTGATCCTTCCCAAATATTTACAACAGTCATAACTATCTACTTTAGTACATGAGGTGATTGCTTCTTTCTAATAATACTGTTGGCTTCTTAGATCCCAACTTTAGAACAATTTGCCATGGATATCTGCAAACACTTCATGACAACATTTTGCCAAGTGGCATACGTCAAAACCTACGTTCAAGAAGTACCATGGCGACGTCAGTATAAGGTATCTCAAATGTTAATGCATTCAGTTTGTTTATTCTGGAGCCATTCATAGTTCTCTCAGTTCATGTTTTCAAGTTAGGATGGTATTTACTGCAATTTTACTTACATGTCTGCTCTAAATTGCAGAATGGTGTTGCCCACATCCATTCCTTCATATACGTTCCTGATGGGATCCGTTTTTGTGAAGCTGAGCAGTGCAGAAATGGTGAGAAAAGAATATGCAGCTTCCCCTACTCCCTGTAAACATTTCCACCTATGAGATGAAGACAGCTTTAGACATACTAATGGTGTTACAGGGCTTATAGCACAGCCAAACCACTCCAGAAGTGTAAACCAAAGAACAGTGTTATAATCTAACACTGAAGTCCTTGATTTCTAAGACCTAGATGAATTCCTAATCTAGTTCACATTTGTGTCTGCATACTTAACTTTTAACAGTAACAACTGCACATCCTGCACAACTGCTATATGTTGCCACAGGTTTTAATAGTCTTCTGAGAATGGGCTGCTTACTTTTTTACATTATGCTATAGCCTACAGTCGCACCATTCTTATTATCCTATAGAGAATTGCAAAACCACACCGCTGTAGGCCAATTGCCTAGCTTGCAGTTATTTTCAAAAGCTGTCAACATGCCTTGGTTTTACTTTTAAGGAAGATACAATTTCATTGCTGCAAATCAGGCTGGCTCAAAGATCATGAGCATTCAGCTCTACATGCAAACAATTTTTCACATGAAAATATTTTAGAGCATGCCGTTTTTGCATGCCAGGTGCAAACCACTGTTCAGCTTCACTAGGAGTTTTGTGATATCTTGAAGACATAAACTTTGGAGCTCAAATCTCTGACAGTAAATTGGCATTCCAAAGGGAGTATAAAAACTATGACTTACAACAAGAGCATAAATTCAGTCTCACAGTATTGGTGTTTCATTTAAACCATCTCTCAGATTACTGGGAACTAAACTGAGACCACTATATTGCTTCACACAGGGAGTTTAGAGGACTTAGGCATCAGTTCAGCATCTATCTATTACTGCCTTAATATAACTTAGAACTATTTTCCATCCAATCCACCCTCCCTAATTTCCCAATGTGTCAGTGTTAGAACCAATGTCAAGACCTGCAGACAGGACATGAGTTCTGAAAGGTACATTCTGAAAGATGCATTTTAGGATTATTTCTGCATTCCTCCTGAAAGAACTGAGAGAGTTTGCACAAGTCTCCAGTGCCTCTTGGCCTGATCATTGTTAATATTCCCAGTAATGCTAACTACTGCTCTATTTTTGGTAGTTTCAATACTATTTGCTTTGCTTTCTGGAAAACGTTAAAAGAAACCAGAATTAAAAAAAAAAAAATAGTTTATGCTTTCTTCATGAACTGCTGCTCTTAATGTACAGATTCAATTAAATTTTTCACCACCTTGAAAATTCACCATGAAATTCTGCAATTTCAGGTTCTACAAACAAAAAAACCTTTAAGGCTTACCAAGGAAACTGCCTTTCCTTCTTACTCTTCCCTTCATGTAGACCTTTAGCTGTTTCTTTAGGATTCCCTGCCTAGGTGAACAATAATCAAAGAGAAGATTTTCAAACCCTTTTAATTTTTCTTACAAGAGAACCTTCTCTATCTTTAGCATCCTCCTGTGCACTTATCAGCCAGACACAGAAATTTTATTCTCACTTAATCCTATCTTTTAACACTTTTCTTATTATTAGAAGAAACCTAGGGAGGCTTAATAGAATTACAGGCTTATTTTTTTTTTGCTATTATATCAGCTGATAAAAGGCTCAAGGTTTTTTGGAAATTGAAAGCATGGTAAGTAACTTAACAAAGTCAACATCTGACAACTGAGCACAGCACAAGCACAAAACATACCGAAAGCACAGCACAGGCTGTTCACCTGTAAAAGTTTGCCTAGGCAGTATATTCTTCAGTGCAAGTTTCACGTTGATTGCTACACAGCCAGCCAGCCAGCCTTTCAGTAAATCACTCCTTTTGAGAAGCTCAAAGAAGCTATGCAATTGAATGAGGAAGATCTCCAGGTTTGCTGATGGTATCTGCACTACCTTAACACCTGTGTGCTTGTAGTCAAGCAAGGAATTCATCAAGATTTGAGTAAAACTCAGAATATCCTATCCAAGAACAGCCTTATCTTGTTGTTTCAAAATCTTTAGTAACAATAAGGGGATCACACAAAATTATAAACACATCTCCTCGGACTAATTAAAAAACAATATGCACACAAGGGAAGAAATAAATGAAATACAATTTTGATAATTTCCAGTGATAGAGCAGTTTAAAAACCCAAACCTGTAAACAATCACATCATTTAGTGGAATTAAATTCTGTGGAATTAAATCCATCGCAGTGGAATTATTTCTTCTACAAATTCCTGGCAAGACAGTTTAAAGACAAAGTCTGTCAGTCTTCCCAGTCCAAGGCAGGATTACTGCATGCCAGGCATATACAAAAATTAGTTTTGATCTAGTGTGAGGACCAAAAACAGCACAGAAACACCATCTTGGGCTTCAGACACTGACTATCTGAACACCTATGTGCTATAAGCTTCCTCTTTTTTTTTTTTTTTGGCAACTCTGGTCAGTGAAGTTTTCAGTTATCAGTTTGGTGTGCTCTAAATTACTTCCCACTTACTGTTTAGTTGCTGTCCAAAAGGTTTGTCAAAAGACAAGCCTTTTCTGTTTAGGACAAAACTGTTTGATCTTTAGATGATAATTCACTCATGAAACAGCGATTTACAACAGCGCATTTTATAAACAGTGGCTAAGAGCAAAACCAGTGTCAGTTTGAACCTGTAGGTGGCATCTGTATCAGTGCCAGTTCCTGCTAATTAGCTGAACTGCAGGGATTTGCATTGGCTCCTTGCCCTCTCATTCTGACAGATGCAAAACTCACAACAGAAAGGGAAGCGAATTTCTGACTAAGGCTCCCAAGTCTTTGTACAGAGAGTTTCTACATTCATCTATGTCATCAGAAAAGGCTGACCACACCTCTCCTGTACACTGCATCACTACTAGCCTATTTCATTTCCCTCTATAGCAATTAGTAGTCTCTAGACTGACATCTGGGGTGAGAGTCACCCCAATGCATGCCCCAGCTCCAAGGAGGTGAAAATAATGCATGTTCTTAGCTTTCCCTGACTGCAGATCACTTGACAGCGATTTCAATTTCCTAGTCTCACCTCTCATTTCAGTAGATTCTGTCTTGTTTCTTACCTTTCCACTAACATGATCATGCAGAAAATATTTTTAAGGTAGCTAGCCTCGCTAGAGAAATCCATGAGTCCTGGAGAGGCTGTTTCATGGCTCTAGAGCTGTCACTGCAAGTACGCACTCAGGGGTCGCTTCCTGAAAAGGGGCTCATTTTGTCTCTTATTTTTGGATCACAGGTCCTCTGGTTGTTTATGCTGGAATTAAAGATCTGAAACTCATGAAGACAACACAGTCTGGATTTGAAGGCTTCTATAAGAATGAACACACCACGCTTCCTGAAAGGAATGACAGAATTTTATGTGGAGAGTTATTCTGCAAATGGTCATACGGCGAATGCAAGGATTTTGACTTTGACTGCATATGGTATACGCCAAATCAAATAACATCTATTACCTAATCCGTAACCCTAAAGTCCCTCTATACAATACAGCAGCTGGAAAGGCCAGACCTGCAGTTGCTGTGCACCAGCCACTCTCACAGCTCTCAGTGGCATTGCTAAACGCAGTTAGGAGGGGTGAGAGGCATGCCTTTAGGGGGTACTGTCTCTCTGATGGTGCATTAAGGGACAGTATTTAAAGGGGAAGTTCCGTGTTCAGTTTGTTCTCCTGAAGGGTTCTGTACTAAGAGCTAATTTGTCAAATATTTTAATCAAAACACCTGCTTGTGAATTACAGAGCCGGGGACAGGAGGAATTTGGTGGTGACAGGACAAAGATGTTCTTTCATAAAATCCCATTTGCTACTTATTTGTCATAAAATATTGAGAAAATAAGAAAACAATCAAAGATCACAGTAAAACATTATGGATCTAGAATTGAAACAAGGTTTGTAAGCACCTGTGTTACTTCTAGGAACAAAGCCCGTGAATGTATCCTTGAAGCTTTTTCTGGGCCACCTGACTGTGGCGAATATTCACCTTCTTATCAGAAAACTGTCAACTCTATCCAGATGTGCATCCTTTCCAAAGTGCCACAGGTATCTCATTTCCTCCTGCTGATGTTTTACTTAAGCAATATTGAAGGTTAATCAGACCCCTGAGAAGTCCAAAATAAGCTTATTACTTCCTCCAGCACTTCTAAGTGAGACTAGAAATTGTTTGGTGGTACAGTTAAACGGTCTGAAAAAACCTGTATGAACGCACTGAGAAGTTCTTAAGCTGGTTCCCAGACGTGAATGAAGTGGGGAAGAATATCTCTCAGTGCTTGGCAGGACACCAGTAAAAGTGAAAGGGATGGTACAACACTGTCTACGTGTTCAATAGATTGTGTTTGATCAACTGTATCTATGGGGGAGGTGGAGGGCTGCATTATTTTTCTCTACAGTGACTGAAATGACTGCCAGGTTGTTGGTTGGAAAAGTGCCCTAATTCATTGTCTTATCTGTTTTCATGGTTTCAGGTACAGGTCATAGAAGTTGTCTTGAACAACAATTTTTATAATATTGTAGACATGAAGAATCTAGGCTTGACCAATGACAAAGAAGTAAGTAAATGCTCCAAACACAACTTGCCTGGCTTTTTAGAAACACCCTTAATGCACAGCAGCAGTTCCGCATAGAATAGAGTTGAAAGGAACAATTGCATCCCTCCAGCCCCTCTGAAAGCTCCACCTTACTTCTAGAAGAGACTCACACTGAGATTTACAGAAGGATAACTGGCTTCTTATGTTGTTGATAAAAGCTGAAGGAGAACAGTGGAATACTTTAGATATCAAAAGGCGTCTGTAAAATAGACTACCTCTCAAAATTCATTCCAGTTTTCTTCACTGAATTTGATTTCTAGTTATAATGTCACCCTGTGGAGTTTTAACTGCATCATGAAATCTTTTCACATGTGAAAAGTTTGCCCACCATGGCTCCCTTTTCTGCCTCACTGCCAGCACCACTGAGGCCAGGGAGCATCACTGGTGGAGTGGGGTTATAAAGCAGCTTAGGTGGTAGGCTAACTCTAGGTGCCAGAAGACCAGTGCTTTAAGAGAGCAGTAGAGGGATTTTTTGTAGATGTTAGGAGTCAAAGCAGATTGGTACAACTCTGGACAAGGCATAAGCCTGGGATAAGGCAGAGGGGGAGAAATGTGGGAGACAACATAGATTTGCTCCTCCCTCCACAGCTGCGCTAGCTGACAGCCAAGTCCAGTTCTCTGTCATATGACAGAGAAAACTGGGTTATGCCATTTTGCATCAATGGCCTGTAGTTCATTTGTGTTTTAGTCTCTCTTCCTAAGTCTTGTGATTCTGCTCCCATCCTGACCTACACTTGCCTTCTTTTAGGTGGGTATTATGGATCCACTTTGACTTTTCAGATAAGAGCAACAGCTACCATTGATGTACATAAGAGAAAGAATGGGCCTGGGCATGATTTTATGAGGAAATGACTAGCTTCAGTTTCTGCTGTGATGGTGTTGGCACATCCCTGTCTCAAAAATGACCTCTGTGTTTGCACTCATTCCCCTCAGGTTCTGGTTCCAGTGGAAGCTCCCTATGGCTCCTGTGCTTGCACACTTGGCAGGAAGAAGTTCCTAGAAGCACAAGGCCCTGTGATAAAAGATGAGAGGCAAAGTAACTTTGGGCTGACAGCTGCCCATGGAATCTAAATTACTTGGCTACTCACACCTTTCCCGATAAATTTAACAGTATGGCTTTCCTATCAACATACACTTCTTATTGGCCTCTTCCATTGTTGACTGCTTACCCTTCTATAAACTCCTGAGGTTGTGATTTCTGAAAAGCCCTCAGGAACTCAGAAATCAAAGTCTGTCTCTGAATCTCAGTGTGATTTGCAGATTGAAATCCCCTGCAGTCTTTTGAAAATCTCATCTGGAAACATTATAGTTAATTAATTTTTAATGCGGCTATTCCCAGACCTCTTTATGAAACAATTAATTTGATTATGTCTGTAACACACTTTTGATGTGTCAAATTAGCAACCGTCTACATTCTATTTATTGTTTCTTCAGTAAAATGAATATACAGGCACAAGACCAGATGCTTTATTGACATAATCTGTCATGACCCCTTGATGCCGCACTGATCTACAGAGCTGACCCAGTAACTGAACAGGGAATCAGTCAGGCAATGATTTCCTTGTGAAGGAAATGAAAAAAGAAAAAAGAAAGTATCTCTAATGTCTCCTTTGCAGAGTGAAAGCTGTTGACTAATTTCTTTGCATGTATTCTGACTGCACGATTGCTGCTACTACTCAGCACGCTATACAGTTACTATATAATTACTTTTGTATTAATCACTGAGGTGTTTGAGGTTTGGGACTATCTCTGTAAGATTAATTAAACAGTTTTCCTCATGACTTCTGAGCAGGCAGAAGCTAATCTAAGTAACCCTATTACTTTTGGGAGGGGTAGGGAGAAAGCTAGACAGATAGGCAACACATATCTTACTTCAGTTACCGTAGTTGATAGCTTTGAACATAGAGATGAAACTATACAGCCAACAATTCTTCTCTTGTAAACTGCAGCTACATTTGCAATAGAAATCCTGCTCAACTTCTGGCAGCTTCTAACTGCTGCTCTCATTTTCTCCAAGTGTCACTTTCATAGACTTCATGTGACAGAATGCAAATCCAATGGGATTTGCCCAAAGTTACTTCATTTGCCTTTGTACTTTCTCAATTTGCCAGAACTGCTGTATTCCTCTGGAGGCAATCATTAAATTCATAGGCACTGAAAATAAGGAACATATTTTGCACCATGTGCTTTTCAAAATAGGAACTACTTGCCTTGGTGAGTAGAACACAACAGATGCAAAGGGAAGACACTGTTCACAAGCCTGAGATGCCTCCTGAAAAACAGCAGGACAAATACCACAGAATGAAGCTGTCTCAGATATACTTTCTCTGGACACTAATCAATTCTGAAAGTTTTATTTACAACACTTCTAGCTTTTGCTGGGGACATTGTTTCTTACCTCGTTGGCCTATCTTGTAGTTGTGGGCTTATACCTTGCTATTTCAGCTATTCTTAGGTGCTTGCAATTTATTAATGTATCTTGTAAGGGAAAATAAAGAGCAACATCGAAAAAAAAAAACAAACTAGTATTTGACTGTTTAACAAATAAGAAGTGAACTCATTTACTACTGATCTATAAATGCAAACATTATAAGTAAAAGAAATGCTTTAGTTCAGCCAGTTTTACCTCCAGTAAGGGATGGTCTGGTTCCAAATGACAGTTCACTGACAATAGATGGAAAAATAGATGAAAAAGGATTTTACTGAACATTTCACCATTTACATCTTTCTAAAGAAGGCAGATCTTCACAGCCCACTTCCTTTCCAGCTCATGAGAAATGTATTGCATTAGGTGGAAAGTTTACTTTGTTACTATTTGTGCTTCAATTGTGGGCTCGTAAGGTAGTAGTGGCATAGCCTTCATGGCAGAATGAGGACACAAAGCAGCAAGCAGTTGTTTATTTAGACGTTACTGTGGCAACAATTACATATATACACTTGTGCAACGTGAATTCTAAAAACTTCCAGACTATAGAAATTCACCAAGTCTTTAAAGGCATCTCGGCACATCTTCCAGCACTGCAAACCTGAGTCACTTATCTGGGCAGAAAGTACTCAGGCAATCAGAAGGCTCTCTTTTCCACATGCCATTTATATTCAGATAACAATAGCATCATTCATTTTTGAAAATGGGACTTGTCTGAAAACTGGCCCACTGGCTTCACTACATTCACTTGGACTTGCACTGTTTGGGGTTTTTTTCTCCCAATTCTTGTCCTCAGAACCTATTCAAATTGCTTACTGTGTGTTTCTGGGAGGCACCTGTGATGCTTGCTGATGAAATCACACTTGACAAAAATGAGCAGCAGCTAGCAGATCATAAAACTGCAATTTAAAATACATCTTCTTGCTGATAACATGAATGTGCTGGTCCTGGGCTATATCCTAGAAGTTTACAGGGCCTGAAGCCTCTTGCCATGAAACAGCGTACTTCACGTACACAGACATTTTAGCATCCAATTCTTTCAGGTTCTCTTTCTGTTCAATTCTGATAGCTGTCCGGGATAGTTGAACCACAATCCTTCTCAGCTGCTGCTAAGTGCACTGCTAATCATAGAATCATAGAATGGTAAGGTTGGAAGGGACCTCAAGGATCATCTAGTTCCAACCCCCTGCCATAGGCAGGGACACCTCCCACTAGTACAGGTTACTCAAGGCCTCATCCAATCTGGCCTTGAACACATCCAGGGAGGGAGCATCCACAACCTCCCTGGGCAACCCGTTCCAGTGCCTCACCACCCTCACTGTAAAGAACTTCCTCCTAACATCCAGTCTAAATCTCCCCTCTGCCAGTTTAAACCCATTGCCCCTTGTCCTGTCATTGCAGGACCTTGTAAATAATCCTTCCCCAGCCTTCCTGTAGGCCCCCTTCAGATACTGGAAGGCTACTATCAGGTCCCCTCGAAGCCTTCTCTTCTCCAGGCTGAAGAGCCCCAACTCTCTCAGCCTGTCCTCATAGCAGAGCTGCTCCAGCCCTCTGATCATATTTGTGGCCCTCCTCTGGACCCGCTCCAACACTTCCATGTCCTTCCTGTGCTGAGGGTTCCAGAACTGCACACAGTACTCCAGGTGGGGTCTGACGAGAGCAGAGTAAAGGGGTAGAATCACCTCCCTTGCCCTGCTGGTACAAGTGATCTGTCCACTGCTTGTATTATTCTGCATATATATAGTCAAGCTACCTCCAACACACGTTTAAACGTGTCAGGTTTTATTATCACAGCCAACTTTAAAGTTGTTGTAGGATGCTTTTGTTTGTTTGGGTGGGTGGTTTAGGGGCTTGTGTGTGTTGTTTTTTTCTTGGGCGCTGGTGGGGTTTGGTTTTGATTTGTTTTGCCTTTTTTTATGTCTTGATGTTATTTGGAATACAGAATTTTAAATTCAACTGAGCTGACTTAAAGTGACCAAAACCCCCTTTCTGGCTAGAATCTCAGTATGAATACTTTTGAAGTTAGAATCCCACTATTTGTGTACATACAACAGCCAGCCATCCACTTCCTGGAAAGCACATGGCTAAATACTGAAAGAAAACCTATGAAATGTCTCCAGTTATAGGATCAAAAAAAGGCAAAACACAAGTCAGCTATAATTAGGATGTGAATGGTAAAGACACACACCCATGGACCTGAATGTAGCACACACTCCTGGTTGCCTAAGTATACATATATATAAAAAAAAGAAACGTGTAAATGGTTTGCTGGATCAGCTGGTGTATGACTGACCTATGGCAGTCAAGTAAGAAACATGAGCTGGGGTTAGTCATTATGTAGTTTCATTGCAGACTTGCAAACTCTCAGCTGCCTTAAATTCAAGCTTGCCATGTTCCCTTCAAGATTCATCCCAAATTACATAGCAGGACAACAGTTCACCTATCACAATAAAACAAGTGTTGGAAAGAGCCAGGAAAGAGACCCTACTGATGCCTGCCAGAAGACCTACAGGAGTACATCACAGACCAGGCGAGCAGAAGTAAAGGTCCTGTTAACCGACCATAACGAGTCAGATAACACTGTTCTGTAAGGACAGCCATTTGTAGCCCAGGCCAGATGGAAGTGCACAGGGGAGCCAGCCTGGAATAGGAACATAAGGTAACAGAACAAGAGAGAAGCGCTAGAAGATAAGCAGGAAACATGAGTGAGACAGAAGAGGAGGAAGGAATACAATGATAGTTAAAATATTAAGCAAATCAAAGAAGGGACAGAATAGAAGATAATCGGTGAGGACAAGTCTCTCTCCTGCCTGGTTGCTTCAGAGCTGAAAACAAAAATTCAAACCAAACAATACTGGAGGCACTCAAAATTAGAAAAAAAAAATTAAGGGTAGAGAATTTTTTTTTTTTTTTTTTTTTAAAAAGAGTGAAACATAATGGCAGAAAACAGACTGCCTGAGTACTGAGGGGGGCCTCTAAGGAGTGTCATTAGGCATGATTCCTACATTAACATCTACATCTAATGGGAAAAGACAAGAGCTCAACTTTTAATGGCTTTGCACAAGATTATACGTATTTCCAACTAGAGAAGCTCAGGCAAACTGGCATGTGGCATTTATACAGAAGGAGGGAGGGAGTAGAAAAGGAGTACCCTTGTGAATCAGTGTTGCTACACTCAGGTATGCACCCACTTCCACACTTCTCCCTATGGTTTGTCCACCATCTGGGAAAGAAGCTGAACTACAAGTCTCTTACTGTAATTTCTTCTTTGTGCTGCAGTGTACCAGTACAAGAGAAAGTAATGAAGCAATGTTACCCTTCAAGCAGCCATCAGTGCAGAAGATGAGCCTTCCCTGCCTTTTTTTGAAAGGATTTAGCTGCTACAAAGTTGGGGGCATTCTCAACACAGCAAGTACTGCATAGTGCTTATAGAGGGGCAGCTAGATTATAGCAATCATCTGAAAAGTGGAAGAGAACATCTTGAGATGAGTGAATGCCTGCCAGTGACATTTGTTGTTGCCTTATCAGCAGATCAGCTATGATACAGCAGCTGTAACTGCTGACTGCTCCTGTAACAAAGATGCTCACGAGTGCAGCATACAAATACAACATTGGTCTCCTGTGCTCTCCATCAGCCTCCACTAGCAATGAAATTTTCACATGGAGACCAAGGGCCATTACAGTCATTGTGGTGCTCCTCTTGGGTTCTCCAGGTGTTTGAGATTACAGCTGCAATTCCCAAAGTTACAGTATCTACCAGCTAACATTATTCCGGGAGCAAGCTGAACATCCATCTGGGATCCATCACTAAATCAAACAATTCCCTAATTATATGGGCTAAGAAAAAATAATTTCATGACCTTGTTATATATATATTGAAAATAACAGCCTTTCCCAACAGGAATGAAAGATACTTATTAAATCAACCTGTCTACTGCTCCAATGGAGATTGCCCTTGCAAGTTGCCAGTGGCTAATGACAGCCACTACCATCTGCACCTCCCCAGTGGTAGATGCTGTCAAAACTAAGCAATGCAGAAGTGAAGGAATATGGAGGCCTTTGGTTGATGGAACTGGACATGAATAGGCTCTCCAAGCACCATGTCCTCTTGTTCTGTTGGATGAAGCTGAAGTCCATCCATCACCTGTGTAAGTTGTCCCTGAGGTGAAGGTGAGAGTAGAGTAGCCTCTTCTCTGCACTGTTCGATTCATCCTACTGCCTACCAAGTGACAGCTGCACTGTTAACAGGCACATTTATGGTCAACTGATTTCCCACGACTTTTGGGCCAAAAGTCCCGAGGAAAGGAAGGAACTGCTGTTATGACTTGGAAGTAAAGAACCAAAACGAACATAAAATAATTGTTTTTAATTTTTTTTTTTTTTCGGTCCTGCTCAGACTTGGTCTTCAAATTTTAGGCAATTATGCCACTAAAAACTAACCAAACAAACAAAACAACCCCAAAACCAAAAACCATTTGTACCTTCCACTGGACTCACAGAAAGTAAGACCCTCTGCTTTTCAAGTAATTGTCATTGTAATTTAGGTGTGACAGCAGAAAGAGGAGTGTTGAAGATAACAGTTAAATGCTAGGTTTTGAAAAAAGAAAAAGGACTTGGTAGAATTTGAACATGTTTAAGTCAGAAGTGAAAAGAGAGAAGAGTTAATTTAGTAAGTGATCACTGACAGTGATGGTCTAATGTGACAATTTGCTCGGGTAACTTCTAACCAGGAGTCATGCATCCATGGGTGGCTACTCTCTTTGTTAAAGCTACCAAGTCCTGTCCTAGAATTGTAAGAGCAGAGAATTTTTAATAAACTGATAAAAAGTGACACATTAGAACAAACTGTTTTAAAGAGAACAATAGGACACAGAGACTGGAGATATCAGCAAGCAAACAAAACCTTCTTGGGTTGAGAAAGTGACCTTGGCAGAGGGTTACAGCCAAAGTCTACATCCTTTGCTGACAGTTGCCTTATGTGTGGTACGTGGCACTATATTTGGATGCAAACAGAACATACTATGCACTGTGTACCTACAGCTTGAGAGGAAAGTGAACATCAGAATTGATGAATAATGCCAATACATACTTCACAACCATCATACCAAAAAAGGCATACTGTAGTGCTTTCGGAAATTTTTTTAAACTGCTCTGAAAGATTCTGTTAGATGTGTACTGGCGGCATTACGAAAAGGGCAAGAGAACGGAGGACCTTGGCTGCAGCGCATCTCTCCATTCTGCTGCTGACCAGCAGCAGTGCTGGGGAGTTGACTGCTGCTTTGCCCCTTTAAGTTGCCTCCAGGAGAAGGAAGTGGCTCTAAATTGTTGGTTCGGTGTGAAAGCAAGGAAACCTACAGCACTGAGACCATCATCATTCTCACACACAGTATGAACTGGGCAGTCAGACACCTAGCAGCTTAGCTGCCACTCAAAGCACAGGGAGGGCTTTTAAGGAAGAAGGACTTTGCTAGCTGTAGGCACATTAAGGGTATGTTATAAACTGAATTCCTGCATATCTCTGCAATTCTCAAAACTGCAGTATTAACACAGTATCCAGTAATGCCCATCAGTTGCTTCCTCATCTCAAAAGCAGCTGTGTTTTCTGCAAGAGGAATGGTAGCTAAAAATAATCTGGCTCTGATTCCTCTTTCAAACCCTTCAGTCTCTTTCAAAAATATTTTGTTTTGTTCACCCAGAAACAGCAAGGAGAATGTAACACACAACACCAGAATGGTCACCTGGGCAAAGAGAACAGCAGCATTAGAAAGCTCACAGTAGGAAACTAACATAAAGATCAGAGGCAATAAAGAAAATTGCTACAGTTCTGAGTAACACTGTCCAAATTGCCTTTCACACTTGCAGCAAGCTTTGTTAGGCCTCTGTTTACATAAGCCAGTTAGCAGTGCTGATCAAAAGGGGAATACAACCTGGATGTTTCTGAATGTAATTAATTTGCTCATTTAAACATTAAAAGAAAGAACAACGTTCAGCAACTGCCAAATTCACACTCACAGCTTCACAGTGAAGATTCTTACTCCCTCAGGAATAAATGTTTTATTTTTAACTCTGCATCATCCATAGATCTAAAAAACATGTTAACCCCACACCAAAGATGCAAAAGGAGGAGGAGGAGAATATGCAATTCATCCCTTAGTAACATAGCACTATGTATTCTTCAACAATAATTCTACAGGACTGGTAGGCACTTTCAGACTGCTACATGCAGCTGTTTCACATAATTCTTTTCATAAACATATATCATTCTCTATTAAAAGGAGTTTCATGCATAACATTTCAGTGGCAACCTGTAATCTGCCTGATACATACTGTACCTGAAAACTCCCCAAGGCAGGGACGACGCTTTCTATTTGAACCTATTCTTCCAGAAGATTCCTACTCCCAGTAGGTATCTCTGGACACTACCAAACTATAAATAAAATAAGAGCTCAGACAGTGACTTACAAATCTGCTGCTAACAGTACAAGGGGCAGAGAAATGGTGAATACATCCCTGTCTTAGAATCCAAATAAATGTGTAGTACTATGTAAAGAACATGTGCTGCTGTATATAGCTTATGTATTATACCATATGCTGTGAGCTGCTACTGTGACTTTATCCCTTCTCAAATCTCAACACCATAATCCATAAGCAAATTTCCTACTGCCGTAGTATCAGCAGCCACCTCTCACTTGGCCAAGGCAGAAGCAAAGGCAGGGTCACCACCAAGGCAGATTACAACATTTTCTCCTTCCTCTCCCTGCATCCTGTTGCCACCTGGCAGAAAGCACCTTCTCCTTTCTCAGTTGAATCCTCTCATCATTTCCTCCCATATAATTTTGACTTTCACCACACCCTCCTGCTCATTTCTTACTTCTAAATTCCTTTGCCTACCCTCACAGATGAAACCTCACATTAAAATTTCAGAGGTCATCTCAAAACCTCCTGGGCCAGAGAAGATGGTGAGCCCAGACAGTGCTTAGCTCCATCTGTGGACTATCTCACAGGTGTTCTGGGGTAAATTACTCTGCTATACCAGGGCCAGCACAGTGCCTCTGCACCACTGACAGCTCTAGAAAGATATGAGAAGCACAGATGTTACTGGTCATCTGTGACCTGGGCTTCTCCATCAGCAATATGTAACACCAGAAAAGAAAAAGCAAAAATAATGAAAATTTAAAATGTCTTGGTAGGTGGTGTTAGAAGTAATCACAAGAGGATAGAAAATTAAGTGGGTTTGGGTACCTTTTTAATGGGAAAATGAAGAAAATCAGGAGCTCAAATATACCACAACAAAGAAACAGAGAAAGTAAAAGATCTGTAAAGTAAACTGAATCCAAATATAAGCAATGCTTTATTGGGATACAGCAAGCAACCTATCAAATAGGAAACTGGTACAAACAGATTGAACAAGACTCTCTTTTAACAGAGATGTATGGTGACAAGACAGCTTCTTTCAGTTACCAAAGCAAGTATTCAAACCATTAAGCACTAAAAAAACCCAAAAATTGACCATTACAACAACAACGACAGACAATATTAAAAATGTGCAGAATTTTACTATTTTTACAAATTTCTGCATAATGTTTGAAAACAAGTTATTATAAATTAAAATGGGAATAAAATTAAAACCTTTTTTTTTGGCAAAGCAACACAAATTTTTTTTTAAACCAACTGTACTTTATATACAGCTACTACTAAAAACAGGTGAAAACAAGCTGAAAATTTAAAGGACAGCAAAAAATGCACAACCCAGTTTCACCTGTCAGCAATGCCTGCTGGTACTGAAGGAGATATGATAGTTTTATGTACATCTTTAAACATTGCAGCATACCACAAGTGAACCTTAAGAAGGTCAAAAATGCACAACCCAGTTTCATCTGTCAGCAATGCCTGCTGGTATTGAAGGGGATATGTTAGTTTTATGTACATCTTAAAACATTGCAGCATACCATGAATAAACCTTAATAAGGTCAAAATAGGACCCTCTGCAAAAAAGGGTGAGTTGGCAAGTGTGAGTCCCATCCTAAGATTGTTAGTAATAATTTTAGCAGGTCTTCAGTGTAACCAAAAACCTCTTTTAACTGTTTTTTTTCTCTCCCAAATATGCATCTAAACCTTATTTGGGGTGAAGGGGGTGTGATTGTTATTTCAACTCATTAAATCAAGAATATGTATGGTTCAAAAATGAAATTGACATACCTCCCCTTCGTGTGGATAGTGTGATGTAGCTATCTCAACATGCTCACTGACACTTCCTAAAAGAGAAATTATTATATGTACTACCTAAAAAATAGACACCACCTCTCTCAGTTCAGACTCAGCATATAGTACATTGCCAACTCTATCCAATAGGATATATATTGTAATTTGGTTTAAATTCTTAATAGATATATTCTCTCTTTACAAAGTTCCATCACATGAAACCAATTGCTTATTTATTGTTTGAGGTACATGGCCCCAATTAGACGATTTGCTATAAAGAGTTGTTCTTTAGATGTTGTGTCTGTAGAGGTTTTACGTGATACTCATAGATTTTCAGCGCAGGCCCCAGTTTTAATGAAAGTCCAGTCAGTACATCATTTCTTGTCATCAACAGTAATGATTTGCCATCAATTTCCTATAAGAAGAATTAAAGAGTTGATAAAGACAAATGTACAAGTCTAACAGATGAGAACAGTCATGCAACAAATGGAAGATTATTACAGAAGATCAATAGAGAACATATAGTACCCTTTGCTTTCCTGACATTATGTTTATAGCTGCTAAATTTTGCTGTCTGCTTTTCAAGGGCCCGCCTGTGCTAAGGCGTAATTACTGTTCAGTCGCACACAATCCAGTGAACCAAAGCTCAAAATTCCCTCCCTGTAAATCTGTTTCAGATTAAAAGTTTAAGAGAAGCATACCCTTGAGGGAGACTTTATGAAGTGGATTTCAGAAGAACTGCCACTGGACCAGTCAGTATCTGCTAATAACTTCAGGTGCCTTCTTTAAAAGGCCAACCTTTCCACACATCTGGGAGTGGGGAGGGAATAAAACCCAACACTCCTGCAGTCAGAAACTTTAGAATGGCCTAACCGTGAAGCTAAACACTCTGAGAGGACTTATTTTCCTCCATTTACAACAGAAGTGGCTAAAAGCAGCAACTTTCCAGCTTATGTCTCAACAACCTCTAATTGCTCCTGCTTAAAATACTCACTATTAAATCACAGATATTGTTGGGATTTTTTTCCTTTCAAACTTTGGCTTTCTACCCTATTTAGATTAGAAATCCTGTAGGCTTTGGAGTTTTTTTCCTACCTCAAAAGCTTTATGTTTGAAAAATATCTATAAATGATTTTTCACAGGTCAAAATGTAAGAGAAAGAATCCATCTCTCTCAATTCCCATCTCCATTTTAGACATGGGATGATCCTTTCCTTTACACAATCCTACTGCACTACTCAGGAAACAGGAGTTACAGCTACACAACAATGCATTGACAGGTGTCTCACAACACAGTCAAACCTCAAGAGGTTGTCATAGCCCAAAGCAGTATATAGCCTTATGGCATTCTCCTGCGCTGGACTTCGTTTTGCTGTTGCAATAACTTTTTACTTTTAATAAAAATCCCCACAATTAAATGTTTGATTGCTACCAACAGCCAATAACCAGTTCAAATACTTGCAAATATTTTTGTTTTCTATGGTAACATATTGCTGAAATTTTGTATTTTTATAAAGACTATGAAAATCACACATCAATTTATCCCACTGCAGTATCTTGCTTAGAAATACAAAATATTGTCTTGAAAATGTTAGATATCCTGTCCTTGATTACAAGTCAATGTGAAAAGAAAAATATTTATACTGGAATTCAGCATTAATTTGTCCGGACTGCTCTCTCTTATAGTAAGTTTACAAATACAAAATATATGAACAAACCACCACATGGCAAAGATGCATTTCTTTACAATCTTCCCAAAAGATATGACTGCTAATCCCTCAGAGAGTGCAATATAACAGTATCTCTAAAAGAAAAAAAAGTTTCCATTAACTTTCTACCCAATTATAGCAGATGTTTTTCCAATTACTGTTGAGAATGTTAATGGTTAAAACCACTTTCTATCCTCTCTTTTCCATTCATCACAATTCTTTCTCTGGGAATTTTGACACCAGGGAGTACTTTGCTCATTGCTGTGGCTGATCTGAAGATGCCTTTTCTGCTGCTGTTCAACAACACTATGGAGGAAGAAAGACCTCCAGCTTGATAAGATCCAAACAGAGTAAATTCAGTCCTTGGAGCAGGACAAACTTGAAGAATAGGCGAAAAGCATTTATTCCTTTCTCTTCTTCTTCCACAGGGTTCCCTATGGATCCCAGAAATGCTGGTAAATACTAAGACTTCCATTGAATAGAAAACACATTCTTCAGAAGTATCTGGGTAGAAATGGGCAATTACCTATTCAGAATTAAAGAGTTTTATCTTTGTGTGTATTTTTGGCTTTACCTCTTCCAGTTCTTCTTAGTTTTCCACTTAAACCTGCTTCTGTAGATTTGTCATAGTCATTGTGGGGCTTGGTTCCACAGCCATGTGCAGACAAGCAGCACTTCGAAGATATCCAAACCCTCGTTTTCCATCTGGTTTGCCTCTCTCTTCCATCATTCTGTGCCCCCAACTTTTTGGCTTGTCTGATTTGCATGCTAATGTTATTTTTTTTGTTATTGGGCAACATCTTTCAGTTGAATCTGTTTTCATCAGTGAGCTCTTTTGACTTGCTGACATCAGTGGAACTCCAAAGAATACTGTATAATCATCATATAATCATCACTTCTTACCAACACTTACAGTACGATTTAAAAACTCAACATTCTACAGTCCTTAAAATGTTCCCTCTTTTTACTTAAAATGTCGTAATAAAAATTCATAGAATCATAAAAATATCATAGAATCCAGATATATTCAGGTTAATCAAAAGAAAATGTGGACTCAGTCACTGTTGAATAAAATCTGAATGTAATAATAGACAGTATGATTACATTCTGGGCTATGGATGCCTTGTAAGGAAACCATTGTGCTACTCCTACTGAAGCAGTTCAGTGGAAAACGCTTTCCCAGTGTGTAGGTGAAACAGAATGCTTTCCTTTACCAGTTGCAAACTCTTTTCCCTTCCAGTACGTATTCACAGCAGTAGCAGATCAAATTAATTTAGGTTTCTTGGGTCCCGGGAAGCTGCAGTACAAATGACAGAGAAAAACAGAGATGGCCACAGCTTCGGCTGCATGCCTGGTGTCTCTAGACAGAGGATGACTAAGGGTTCAAAGTGTACTTCATGGTTGTACTCTTGTATCTGGAGCGCCTGAGACATCACAATAACAAATACTGTAACTACAGAGGTAAAGTTAATGGCTAGGGAATAGGGTAGAGGAACCAGAACACTACCACTGGTAGGAGGTTAAGGACAGGGTTGCTCATGGGGCTGTTCCTGGTGCAGACACGGAATGGGCTGGCAGAGCTGGTATGGAGAATTGGGCACTGGCTGCTCCTCCTGCTGCTAGCGGAATAGAGAAGGAAGGAAGTGACAATGACTTCTGCTGTGACTGTCTGTCCTGCATCTCCTGGCTGCATCCGGGTGGCAGCTGTCAGCCTCTCTCTCCAAGGCTTTGGCACAAAGTGAAGTTGGCAGCAGAATCACAGTCACGTTTCTGCCCAGGGCTATCCTAGCAAAGCTAAAAAAGCAGCTTATTTCAGCTATCTTCCTGAAGCCACTTGCCTTCACTGCAGAATACTTAATAAAACCTTTATACTCCACTTTAATACTGGTTTTCATCAGGATGTTGCAAATTGTTTTGCCAAAACTTATGAGTTAGGCTCACCTTGCTGCTGAAAGATCAGTAGTAATTACTGCAGTGTTATTGACAAGCCAGCTAAGGTGCAGAGAGGTTATGATACTTGATGAAAGTCAGAGATATCTGTCATTATAAGGAAAAAAATCCCAGAGGCCACAATTACTTTACCTGTGTGTTATTTTTAAGCCACATTTCCAGGGTTTTCAAGGAGACAAGGATGCTAGTACTAAGGAATGGATGCATGTAAACAATTTTTTGTCTGTTTTCAGATTCTGAAAATTTTGTAGCAGATGCAAAAAGAGCCTGCCTCTCCCTGCACCCTGCAACAGAATTACTCAATGCCAAGCTTTTCACCACTGAGAAACAAGAGCTAAATTTAGATACTGTTATACTACAATCAGATGGGAATTCATTGTCCAGCTGCTGAAGGGTCAGCAAGATTAACCTCACCAATAGTAATGTTATTTCATGTTACATGTAGTTTCCCTGCAAAGATGCCACCAACCAGCCCTATCTCAGTGCTTTGGAAAGTGAAGCCATCTATTTTTATAGCCAAACACAAGTGTTGGTAACTATAATTTCCTAACAGACACATGCAAACATCAAGACTTATCCAAGAAGGTGCTGAAGTGGCAACCTGGAGATGCGAGTTCCTTCTCTATGAAATAGGTAGGCTGTAGGCCAAGTAAGCCAACTTCCATATCCTGTTCCACCAATACACCGTATCAGTGTGTTGACAGATGAGTTACAAGGGGCCATGAGACTGTTAAGATCTCTGCTTAATGATATCTACCAAAAGATGCCACACATTAGCATTAGCAGTTACAAGGGCCAGAAACGAAAACCCAACCTATTCTTCAGACTGAGTCCTACAAACATAGGCTCCTGTGTCCCAACAAATTATTCTCCTTTATTGTCCTCTTGCCTTTTCCCTGTTCATTTGCATTACCAAGTTCATTGCAAACACCGCAGCCCTTTTTTCACTACTTTCTTCTCAGGAGCCCTGGATTTTATAAATAGTCTTGAGTGTATTTCCCCAATAC
Organism: Eubucco bourcierii; assembly: GCA_013396675.1. Lineage (NCBI taxonomy): Eukaryota > Metazoa > Chordata > Aves > Piciformes > Ramphastidae > Eubucco > Eubucco bourcierii. Next base: position 270,214 of record VWZE01011784.1, read on the forward strand.
ACTAAAGAAGAAGGGAATTACCATTCATGTTTTTAATAACAAGGTAGCAAAACTAAGTTGATCACACAGGGAGACTGAGTCCAAGCTAGAAAATCTGATTCCTCATCTTTCAGATGACCATTTTAAGTTTCAACCTATTATCCACACCTTGCAGTACTGCAGAACAATACTATTACTCAAATCTCATAGTTCGGTAACAGGTTAAATCCCCCCTTTTAACATGGGATTTTCACTCCCATTTAACAGCATATAACCAGTTCTGTGGTGAAAATGAGCAATGTGAGAAACTGATGGCAAACAGATTTACCTGTTCTTGAAACACATTGGCTTGTTCTTCAAATCCAGCTGTTCTGAAATAATTCACAACATCGATAACAGCCCAGTCCGCGGGATCTGGAGGTCTCCCATTCTCTACTGAACTGGAAAGTGCAAATCCAGACAAGTAATCACTAAATGTGTGCAGAGCATCTACTGCTTACTTGTGCATACCCCATGTAGATCCCTTTCCTTCTTCCTCCTGGAAAAGCATCCTTTTGACACACACGCCCTGCCTCAATAGTCCTGTTATCTTCCATTTGAAAGACCTGATGCTGGGGACAACTGAGATACCTCTTCCTTCAGAAAAGAATAAAGTATATGATCTTCACATCACCCAGAAGTAATTGGTCAGGACCTTTTCCTGCAACTGTGCTGTATTTAACAGTTGGAGAACAAAGACTCCTGTAACTAAGGTACCAAATCCCTGTCTTTCAAGACTGCCACTTGTTTTCAACTACCACGGACTTAGAGAGAATTGCAGCATGTTAATTACTTTCCCAGATGAGACTGTGTTTTCTTGCAACACAAACTACCGGAAACCATATTTACCTTGTAAAACAAACAAACAAGAGAAGCCCCAGTGCTTCTCTCAGCACTAATTTTGTTCACTATAGAAAATTTCCACAAATTGGTTTTGGATTCATTTCTGGACAAACCTGTGGACTTTTCAAATAGCTAAAAAGCTGAGAAAACATCTGTTAAGCACTATTAGACTGAATTCTTTCTGTGACTGACCTCTGACATTTGCTTTTCACAGTAGCACAAACAACCAATCGTTTATACTTCTATCCCTATCCTGCATTTCTTATCCTCAATCTGCCATTATTCTGTCTCACATAACCTTTGTGTATCTGCAGATTCTTGGTAAAACACACAGTGAACTTGACTGCATTTCCTATAGCAATTTAGAAGGATGAAGAGCAAGACATCAAAAGAAATAACTTCTCATACATGTTTCTCCAACTAGAAGTCTCAAGGTTCTCTCAACTCTTTGCATGTACTTGTCAATGTGGCAAAAAAACTCTGGCCCTGGAGACTCAGAGTGCATCACAGAATCACAGAATGGCTAGAAGTGACTTCAAAAGATCATCTAGTCCAAACCCCCTGCCAGAGCAGGATCATCTATAACACATCACACAGGAAGGAGTCCAGGCATGTTTCGAGTATCTCCAGAGAGGGAGACTCCACAACCTCCCTGGGCAGCCTGTTCCAGTGTTCTGTCACATTCACAGTATAAAAAGTCCTCCTCATGTTTAAATGAAGTTTCCTATGCCGCAGTTTCCACCCACTGCCCCTTGTCCTGTCATAAGGCATCACCCAGAAGAGCTGGGATCTATCCTCCTGGCACTCACCCTTTACATATTTATAAACACTGGTGAGGTCACCTCTCAGTCTCCTCTTCTCCAAGCTTAAGAGCCCCATCTCCTTCAGTCTCTCCTCAAAAGAGAAGTGTTCCATTCCCTTAATCACCTTTGTGGCTCTGCACTGGACTCTCTCAAGCAATTCTATGTCCCTCTTGAACTGGGAGGCACAGAACTGGACACAATACTTGAGACGTTGCCTCACCAGAGCAGAGTAGAGGGGCAGGAGAACCCCTCTTGACCTACTATCCACACCCCTCCTAATACACCCCAGGCATTGGCCTTCCTGGCCACAAGAGTACATTGCTTGCTCATGGTCAACCTCCCATCATGAAGAACCCCCAGATCCTTTCCCCTTCGCTGCCTTCCAACAGGTCAGTCCCCAGCCTATACTGATATCTGGGGTTGTTATTTCCCAGGTGCAAGACTCTACACTTGCCCTTGTTGAATTTCATTAAATTTCTTCCTGCCCAGCCCTCCAGCCTGTCTAAGTCTTGCTGAATGGCAGCACAGCCTTCTGGTGTGTCAACCACTCCTCCCAGTTGGGTGTCATCAGCAAAACTGCTGACAGTGCAGTCTGTACCCTCACCCCGGTCATTGATGAATATATTAAACAGAACTTGTCCCAGGACTGACCCCTGTGGACCCCACTAGTTACAGGCCTCCAACTAGATTCCATCCCATTGACCACAACTCTCCTGCATTTTCCCTAAGACACAGGTTGTCACTTTCAATGACTGATCTTCTCCTTAAAATTAAACAAACTCCCAACAACTAAGTACTAAAAAAAAAAAAAAGAAACATAATAAATCCTAAAGAATTAGATTCTTCCCCAAAGAGTAAATAAAATATTCTGTTTAAGTATCTCCTAGTTGTATTTTGCTGACTTCCCATAATTTGAAGCTGAATATTGTCCCAAACACTCCTTGACACAACCTTCTATCTCAGCCAAGGTCTGTTTGTTCTTCATTTAACTCATCTTTTACTACTAGGGAACTACAACTTAGTCCACCCACATCCCAGGCTCAACTACAACAACTTCAGGAGCTCCACCTTAGTCACAGGACAGAATTAAAAGTTCTTGACTCAAGGAATAGCATCATACTGGACTTCAAGTGAAGCAAATTTCCACAACTACAGCTGCAGACAATTCAATTGTATGTGGCAGACTGCTGAAAGGCTGGTTGGATTTTAACCCATCTTCCCACACAGATGCTCATTTGGCTTCTAGACTCCACTCTCCCCATTGCCCTACTCTTCTACATAGCTCTATTCTTCAGATAAGAACAAGGAACACAAACCAGCCATGGTTTAGCTGTTCCTGGATTCCACAAAATCTTAAAGAGGACTGGCATTTTAGACTTTGTAACAACACACTCGATGCACTGATACTAACCAAATATTAAGCCCGCCTGTTTTTTGCTGCCATCCCTGTGCCTTTATTGCCACCATGTGGCAGAAGCAGCAAGGTCTGGAAGGATATAGCTGCGACAAACAGATTTTATCCAAGCTATTTATAACCACTGCAAAAAAGTGCCAAATTCTTTGCAGATTTTTGTACATACATACTTTGTGCACTCATTTAGAAACCACAGGTCCCTATCAGTTCTAAAAAGCCACCTTCGCAATTAGTAGTTGAGCCTTTACCACAAAAGCTTCAGGAGAAAATGATTAAACATAAACTGTCCTTGCTTTGACTGCCTCCCTTCTCCTCCCACCACAGAGTCCTCACTGTAGAAGCAAGACTGTCAAGTGAAGGTAGCTTCTGAGGCACATACACGATGTTATCTAATCACAGTCAATGAACAGGAGATTGTATTTTATGTTGATGTCGTGTAACCAATGTCTCAAATGAAGGGGAGTATGCTGACTTTAATGGCTTCTATCAGGTCTTTTGATACTGTGTCATCATCAGGTTGTTTGATCAGAATCCTGAAGCGACCATTATCATTACTTGTATTTCTCTAACCCCTGGGAGACTAAGCATTGTTGAGTTTCCTTGGAAGGCTCATGGTAATGAGACCTGAAAGAGAAGAATGATGTGCAGCTTTGCGGAAGCTTTGCACTTTGAGAGGACAGTCTACAAACTCTGTCTAGTACCTCTTTTTGGGATTTTTTAAAAAGACATATCTACATATGCAAATATCTATCACAGCATGGCTTCCATAACCCTAAAGTAGCAAGGTCAAACATTCCCACACAGAACTCCACTTCTCAGATCATTAACTTCATTCAGAATTGCTAGTCGTAACCTAAGAATTTCTAACTTTTGATACAGAAATGCCTCTGAAACAGTTTCTGCCCTCAGCGTGCAGTCTGCTGCACCAATGAAAGTTGTAGAGCAGTGCACATCATGACTCTGTCTTATTCCCATCCTGACTGTGAAGTAGAAACCCAGTATCTTAGGGCTTCTCCAGCAAACAACTTAAAATTATCTGTTCCAGAAGAGAACTGACACAAAAGACATATGCTGCTGCTACTGCTCCTTAGACCTAGATGGCTGTGCAGTCCACAGAGAAGGACATGTCTGTCTGTACGTCTTTCCTGCAGAAAGGAGACTTTCACAGATGTCTGTTCATCTGGCACTAGTTCATCAGAAGCCAGGTAACAAGAGGCAAAATACTAGTTACAGTACTACCACTCACTTCAGCCTTTGGTTGAAAGGAGAAAGATATACCCCTAACTGAAGTTACTAGCTTCCACAACTCTCTATTGCTATACAGTCTTCACACATATCGCTTTTAATCAGTTCAGTGCCTGAGACTCTTCTGAAGGTAAAACAAAAAAAACAAACCAAAACAAAACAAAAAACTTGAGAACAAAGAAGGTTTGAACAAGCAAAGATGGAGGTATCCACTATTGCCAATCACATTAAGTCAAAGGAAAACTACAATCAAAATCCATGTGCAGTTTGCATAAACTTTACACTATGGATTCACTTACTTTTCGACATCCAGGGAGCCATTTTCTTTGTTTTCCATGTCAACAGTTAGCATGGGCACAATAGAAGTTTCTTCTACTTCAGCCGCTGAGCAATAAGGGGGAAAAAAGGCTGTGTTTAATTATTGTTAATATGAAAAGAACAAAATTATGTAACAGAAAAAAGCATTCTACAGGTACACGATCATATTTCCACCTGAGTAAAGGTGCCATCAAAGACAGTTTTCTTCAGAAGCCTGGTGAAGCTGATTAATAACTAATGAACTAGGAAAAGTTGACCTATGCTTCAAACACAATAAATAATTCTTGCCTGAAAAATCAAGGGGGGTAACAGTATATCTGATCCTTTTTGAAATGACTAAAACTATGATCAAACTACACATTCATACACAGAGTGATCTGCCATATACAACTAGATGAGTTTATTGCACCTTCATTCATCCTGCTACAGAGAGGATCCAAACAGATGTGCAATCTTCTCCTATGGGAGGTTTTGAAGTCTATAGCCTTGTTTTACAAATGGTGAATTTAGGAAACAGATGAGCACAAAATTACTTATCTCACACAAAGCTGCTATGCAAAGTTGCCAATTAAGCATCAAACTCCTGAGGCCTAAATCAGTATCTTATGTATAAGACCAACCCTCCTGCGCTAACGCAGCTTCTTCTGTAAGTATGACATAAACAGTGTGCAAGAAAACATAAAATGTATGCAGGAAAAAAATCCACTTTATTTCCTCTCCTTGCAGTGTGCTGGAGTAAGTTCTCCACACAGCTCTTCCACCACTCCACAGAACCTGCAACAACGACCCAAGCCTTTTCCTTCTGTTCTCAAGTAAGCCATTTCTGTTTCAGAGACCGCTAAAGAATTGACCACGGGCTCAGGATGTTCTGGCTGTAACGTTAATGGCTAACAGCGAAATGTCACAGAACTCTAGGGAGTACTGGATAGGGAAAACATGTTCTTCGGGTAAAACTTTACAAAAATAGAGAATAAAAATTAACATTGCTATTAAAAATAATTTAAAAGACCCTTTATTGTACAGCTAGCAGCATGTAAAACACCAAGAAGATAGTAACAAACTAATCGAAAAGATGAGTTTGCCTGCACCGCTGATCAAATAACTCAAGGCATTCCCACAATCACCTCGTGGTTCACCTGAGGTGACAGCAAAACGACAACCACACCAGCCTGTCTGCGAAACGTCCCCTCGCCCGGCCGCGCAGGACCCCGGGAAGCCACCCTGGGCTCGGGGCAGGGTACCTTCCGCGGAGCCCGCAGCACCGCGCAGCCACCCGGGCGCCGTGGAAGGGAGTTCCCGGGATTCTCTTTCCCCTGCGGCGGGCGAGGAGACGGCAGCCCGGGACGGCGTGACACGCGTTCACCATTTTACAAGCATCTCCAAAACCGTTCGCCAGGCAACACTGCACCACATTGTCATTTTTTGGCTGGGAGGGAGCGGGGGAAAGTAAGACAGAAAAACCTACCTAGGAGCAACTAAACCAAAGCATTGCTAGAGGCTGCTCCGGAGCGGCGCAGCCCCAGCTCCCGCCCCCCCGCCGGCAGCGGGGCGCTGTGAGGCGGCTCAGTTTGACACCGGGCAGCAGCCCCGCCTGGCTCCCGGCCCGCACCAACCGCCGCCCGCGTCATGGCGGACGCGTTAAAGGCGCAGCGGATGCGCCGCCCCCCAGCGCGGTCAGGGGGCCTGGGGCGCCGCGGGGTCCCCTCGCCCGCCGCCCCGCACCAGTGCCTTTATTCGCCAGTGCCGACACCGCGGAGTCACGTCAGGGCAGCCCGGGAAGTTCCTTGTACTGAGAGCATGGACGCCGGGTAGCAGCTTTCCTCAGGCAGCGCTAACCTGCCGAGGGAGGACAGGCAGGACAGCGTCAGGGCCGGTGCCGGGGGCTGGTGTCAGGGGTGGCTGCAAACCTGCTCATGCCAGAGCGGAACACTCAGTGCCAGATTCATTACCAGACTTTTTTGGGACCTCCTTGTAAACAATTCTCCTCCTACCAAAGGGTGTGTGTGAAATAACGGTGAGAACTGGAGGGGAAGGGGAAAAATTCGCGGGTATTTTTTTGCAGGATGCAGTGCTGAGCTGGTGGCACTTGACGCAAGGTGCAAAATAGAAAGAGCCGGACCTCGAAAAATTGATAAAGTTAGTTAACATTAATTTCTAGGATGAGTTCACCAACTTGCAGGTGAATAGCAGACACCCTATGCCACCATCAGACTGGGGCATGAGAGGAGATAAGAGATAGCAGACACGAATCTAATTCACGAAAGCACCGTTCCTTACTTCACAAGAACCTCAGATACCCATAGGATTTGCTGTACAATAAGGTACAACTCAACGTGCCTACAAATGACTAAGGCTGGCCTACTGGCAATAACATTTTGCCTGCAGAGATAATACAAATGTTGGCAAATTTCTCCAGCAACTGTTGGGCTTGGTTTTGTTGGGGCTTTTTTTGTTTGTTTTTTATTACATTTCCAAATTTTCTTTGTTTCAACACGTTTCCTAATAGCACTGAAGTATTGCATGGATGACATGCTGCCAATGCTAGGGAAATCAACCAAGTGACATCAACCAACCAACCAACCAACATACCCTGCCTTCCACATATACAGGCTTTGCAGTCTTCCTCTCAGCACTATAGCTGCGTTCCAACCACAACTCAGTGATGGTCAAAAGGTCACAGCATCTAACAGTCTAGGTTAGTACAAATTGGTGGAATATTTTACTTCTGGAATTTCCTTCTGAGTCATATCACTCAAAGTATCCTTGCTGTGCACTGCAAGGCAAGGGGCAGTCTACAAATCACCCGGGGATTCATATAGAACCAACTGGTGACTTCAGCCTTTCAGCAGAGCAAGTCACAGCTGCATGACAAGAGTGCCCCAAAACATCACTCACAGAGCCTGCTAGCCAGCAGAGCTGGCACATGGGACTGTCCCGGGCACTGTGTGTCTCACTCCCAGAAACAGCGTGCTGCATCCTGGATGAACATGTGAACAGAGATCTGAGTCACCTGACTGCTAACCGGATGCAGCTACAAGCATTAAAATCACAGGAAAAGTGCACTTCTGTGTGAAGGACTGTAGGTGTGACATCCCCAATCATTTAATTTTGCCTGACTTATATGCTGCCAAATAAATAACCAAAGCTTGCAAAAACCATGCAAATAGCAGGACCCGAGTATCAATAGAGCATTGAGAACAGAGAGCAGAAGTCCTCACTGCTTTGAATTGTAAATAAATGCAGATAAATGAGTTAGAATATCGAACATACTGCACCCTAAAGAAAACTCTCCTTACTTCACATCCCAAAGCATACTGTAAAATGCGGCATATTTGTGTTGGATGAGTAAGCTGCACAAGGCAATTCTTTTTTGTCTCTCAAGAAATACGCATTCTAAATGAAGCTGTAATAAGTTTCCTGCATCAGCTGATTTCTAACTTTGGTAATGAACTGACATTTGAGGATACAAATATAAATCAGCTATTTTACTCACACTCTCCTCTTCCTTCCATCCTGTTCTTCAATTAATCCTTAGCGTATTCACAGTGAGGCTCACACAGTGTGTTCCACCTAAAAGTCCTTGAACAGCAGAGAGAGGAATTTTAAGAAAATGGACTGTGGAAAAATTCCATGTGGAATATCATTTGTGGTTTGTGTTTTCATTCATTGGTTGAGGTAATTTAATTAAAAGAAGATTATGTCTGGAGACAAAGCAGGAAAGTGAATGAGAGTTTTGACTATTTGTCTACTGCTTCTGCCAGAAAATGTTTCCCAGCCAGGTGGGAAACAATGCAAGACCAGCCTTAGTAGATCAAGGAGTCAACGTTGCATGTTTCTGAACATCTGCTATTACTCAAGGAGAAGCAGAGAAGTCAGTGCACATACTGGACACCAATCAACCCTGCTTTCTAGGTATTGGAAAATGCCAGTTTTCTACAAAAACAGTTGGGTTTTTTCTGTCCCTAGAAGTGACAGCAGTACATGAAGACAAAATGTATCACAGGTGTGGCAGAGAACACAGCACTGTTAGCTGTGTGGTAGATACCAAATTTCAGCGCCCTCAGTACAAAACCGCGCCCTTTAGATCTTTCTTATTCCAGTGTCCTTGGTAAAACCATGGTTAAATACGTTCATATGGAAAGCTAAGTAAGAACATAAGAAAGGACAAGTGGTTTCATGTTGAGGGACGCATAGGAAAGCTCCTCTGCCTAAACTGGTGATATGCAGTGGACGAGTTGTACCTGTCCGTTCTCAGCAACGACCGAACGCTTCAGTTACCACCGGGCACGAGGGCAGCCTGTCAGCGCTCTTTCCCAGCCGCCAGTAACGGCTGGCGAGGCGCGCACCGCTCGCGCACCGCCCTCCCGGCAGCGCGGGGGCTGCTGGGAAGCGGAGTCTCGGTGGGGTCATCCCTTGGCCTGCCGGCAACAGCGGTGAAGGGCCAGGCAGGTGGTGTCCGAGCGGCCAGCTGACGTCCCCACTGACCTCTGGCCTCCAGTAAACGCTGGGAGGCGCGATGCTTTTCCTCCGGGTGCTCAGGGCGACATTCCAGGGCAGGCACGGATCCTTCCTGGTTCCTGGGGGCCAGACTAGAAATGCGGCTCACAGTCAGGAAGAAAGTAAACCAGAGACAGCTAAAATGCTGAGAGATGTAATCCAAACGTCACTAGCGGGAAAAAAAAAATAAATTAAAAAAACCCCACGAACTCAGGGTGTGAAGCGCCAGGGGCAGGAGAAAAAAAACAGGGCACAAGCTGATTTTAAGTAATTCTTGTCACAGATGTGGAACAGAGGTTTAAGATGACTGCTTGTCACCCAAACTGAGTTTTATAGCTATTTCCAGTCTATTAATAACAGTAGTCTAAAAAAAACCTTCTGCATCATTTCCTTCCTAGTAATACAGCATTAAAAAGGGATCTTCCAGGCCATGGAGTTTGATCATCATCACAGGCAAACCCTCACGTACCCACATTTGTATCTACTGCCATTTTTGAGCCCAGAAGGATATCTAAATCCACTCCATTGGAAAACTCATGTCAATCTACTAAGAATTTTAATTCACAACTTGAAAAATACACCAAGGCTTTATAATTATTTGTTCCTGTAGTAATATTGTTTAATAGTTCCTTCCCTGTCTCTTTGGTATTTACTTGCTTTTATAGACTGAGCTGCATATATCAACATAGACCTTTTAGACTCTGTAATAAGGTCTGCATTGCCTGAACTTATTCCTCTTTCCTCTTCATATACATTTATCTTGCACAAGCAGACATTTGAAGCTGTACCCTGGGGGTGCAGAAGTATCTTCTACCTTTGTCACCTGCTCTGAGTAGCCACTTGCTCCACACTACACTTATGGATGTCTTTATCACACCCATATGGCACTGATTATCTTAGTCATCCTAGGACTGGTAAGTACCTCAGGGTCTTTTCTACAGTCCCTGGCAACAGTCACCCAGAAAGAGACAAAATCTGTTACTGGTCCAGGTTGCACCTTTCAAACACTTTTTCCCTACTCTCATAAAACTGTCTTTCCTCAGTTTAGGTCTTTTCCACTCCAGTCTATATTCTTTCTGATTTACTTGAATTGAATTTTGCCACTTACCTTACTTCAGACTATCAGTAGCTTAGTACTCATCATCTTGCTCTCCCTTCCCTACGTAGGCATTGCACAGGAAAGTGAGGTACAGTTCCCAGCAAGGTACTCACTCCTATTTGCCTACAGACTCCAGCAACAAAACTCCTCTCTTCAATTTCTGCCTTGGCAAGGAAAGTCATCCAAAAGCCACGCTGTGTTTTCTTTACAGTCCCCTTCTGACCTGCCAGGGTTTTCTGTATGGCTAAGCACTGTCCTGTCTTTATAGTGAGGGTGGTGAGGCACTGGAACAGGTTGCCCAGGGAGGTTGTGGATGCTCCCTCCCTGGATGTGTTCAAGGCCAGATTGGATGAGGCCTTGAGTAACCTGTACTAGTGGGAGGTGTCCCTGCCTATGGCAGGGGGTTGGAACTAGATGATCCTTGAGGTCCCTTCCAACCTTACCATTCTATGATTCTATGATGTTGCTCTGAAATTCTGCATAATGCCTAGACAAAAGGCTGAAGATAGCATTGGTACAAAGCAAGTGTGGAGGGAAGCAAGGTAGAAACCCCTGACTTGTACCAACCGGGCACTCAAATTGAAGTGCATGTTCAAGTACTAGATCACAGCACAAGAGATGGTCACCTTTGATTTATAGTCCATACAGTTACTTCTGTACACTCTTAAAAGGTAAAAAACAGGCTCCAGAGATGCGCAAGAATTTTTGTAAAACCTCTGGGTTTCAGGATCGACGCATGGGTTTAGAGCTCTGCAGGTGCACAGTGCCAAATCAGCAACACAGTTCCCTTGTGCAAGCCTGGAGGGGAGGAGCGCAGCTCAGAATTACTGAGAAGGGGTAATTAACAGCATGGAAAAGACCTTCTGTTTTGTCCTGATGGGGAGTCTCTTGGATCTTCGTTGTAGTGTGCTAAGGTTCTTTGTATGCAATAAACATTATTTTGTAATGATATGACTCTCCTATAAGACAACTACAGTTGCACCCTCCTTGCACCAAGCTAAAATGAATGTGTGCATCAGCTGACAACAATGCAAGGCCAATGCTACTTTTCTGCTTTTGCTTCCTCTGGTTTCCAAAACTGAATTGCTTAAATAAATCTTCCTGCATGTGAATTATGTCCACTTCACTGAGAATTTCCTGCCCTACTTATTTTGTTGTTGTCGTCCTTATTGTAGTAGTTGCACATACTGAATAAAGCCATTGTCCAGGAAGAACGCCTTGTTATTTTTAAGCTTATACTTTATACATATATATAAAAAATAAATCATTGTATAAAATGCAACTTACTCTGTCCATACTAGCAGTAGTAACGTAAAAAGAAGCATATAAAAAGTGTTCACATAAAACACCAACATTGTAAAATAGAATACAGCCTAATAAAAAAATATCATATGTAAGTACAGCTCAGACATCTCAGTGAAACAGCTGTTAGATCTATAGGAAATCTGAAAAGTAGCACTTTGGTTGTATGAAGTGAGGCAAATGAAAATGCAGAGCATACTGATGTACACCAGAATGGAAAAATACAGTTATAGCCAGAAAAAACATCAGTAATACATAAGCAGAAATCTCTTACTAATTTCAAACACTACATTAAGAAATTAGTGCCAGGTTTGTTCCCACTTTGCTGGAAGGCTTTTTTCTCCCAGGAGTGAGGAACCTACCTATCACTGAAAAAAATTCAAAAGCCTGATTTTGATGCCTTGGCAGCCCAGTGACCCACTTGGTAACTAGTGGAGGAAGTATGATTCGCAGGTGCTTTTGCTGCAGGTGAGGCAGGAACCTGGCTCCTGCCAGGACAGCTTTCCCCAGCAGAAGTCTTGGGGTTGGCTGTGTACACTTCTGCTCCTCCTCCTTCTCCAGACAATATTTATAGGAGTGAGGCCTCCATCTTCTTAACAAGACAGTCCTGGCTGTAAAGTTGACTTCCAATACCTTGCCAGCCACCCATATAAGGTTTTACTTCCCTGGCTGCTGTGCCTGGGAACCAAGCCCAGAACAGACCCTGCAAAGCCAGCACATGCATGAGCCTGCACAGCTCTCACACTACCACCTTCTCAACAGACAGAGGAGGCACACACTTAGGCTGAAGAAACATCTATCAGTAGGTAAGACTAACATCTAGTTTCCTCAGTATCCACTTGATGTGGCCAAACCTATATCCACTTGATGTGGCCAAACCTACTGCTGACAGCAGGAAAAGATCCACTGTTACAGCAGACTAAGTGTTACACACACACACACACACACTAGATGACCCCGTTGCCCCTTATCCACTGTCTCCTTTGATAGAATTCAAAACCAAACACATATTCGCATGTGAACATGAGCACACAAGACATTCAAAAGTTATGCATTAAGGTTACAGTACTTAATCTGACCTTTTGCAAACTTGCTCAGCTCCAAGTTGGTCAGTGAGGTTCTGATGTGAGATGCTCTGAAGAACGTGTTCGCTGTAACTTTACTTTCTCTCCAGATTGTCTGGTGATCACATAATTCAGAAAAATATTGAACAAGTTTTTGTCAACATAATTAGTAGAGGTACATTTGAATTTGATCAACATCCAACTCTCCAAAAATGATGTGTCCTTTGTACTATAAATACTATGTACTCAATGAACCAGCTTAGAAGCATCTCTCAATTTAAAAATTGTTGGATTTTTATTTGTGGGTGGGGTTTTTTTTGTGTGTGTGTGACAATCTTTGGTCAAAACCAGTGTCTTTCTAAACTGCACACAATGCAGCAATGGGATTGTATGCTACTGAAAGAGACCTCCTGATTCTAGACATGAAAAATAGGATTAGTCAGGAATTTAGAAGAATTTGCATACAGCTTGTGCAATAATATATATGAAAGAAATACTTTTGCTCATATTAGCTTAATTTTTTTTTCTGATGCTGGTATGAAAACTGGTTAAAAAATATTGCAATTATTAACTCTAAAAGGATTTAAAGGCAAAATCTATTTATACACCAAAAACACTTGTGGTTGGGATTGCATGTGTTACCTGGTGTATTATGTGACTTGTCCAGTCCAAATTTCTCATTCCTTACTGCTTTTAAATATTTTCCAAATCCCTTGTTCATACTGTGCTCTGCAGCTGACATCTCTCACAGTTCCACACCACATAAATGTGTCATCTACTGGCAAATGAATGCAACTAGAGCACTTTGTGATAGAGCAGCCAGGTGAAAGTGGAATCATGATTCATTTTAATTTACAGGTTCTTATTTAGAACATAAGAAGTTCAAGAGAAATCAGAGATGAGTTCTGTTAGTAAACAGTTGCAGATTTAAGACCAGTTTAATAACTTCAGACACAATACTAGGTATGCACTAAAGCAGTTTTGGCTTGTACAAATCCCAAGTAATAAAGCATCTCTGTTGGTATTTCAGGCTTCCTCATGTGGCATTCAAGGAGAGCCACTAATAAATTCATGAGACTTCAAGGAGTTATTTGCCCCCAGCATTCACCACAATACCTCTCTTGGCAGGAAACCTACCTTGCAGCAGACCCAGTCCCATTATGAAATTCTCTTCCACAATGAATGAGCTGTGGGTGCTTTGGCCGTGGAAGGCAGCTCTCATGGGGATGTCCTCCTAGAGCCAGGTCCTTGTGCTACGTTCTAAATCGCTGAGCACATACTTGTACAGAAGGAAAACTGCACTCCTCACACAAACTAATGTGTTAACATTAACAAAACGTATCACTATGATATACTTATGTGTAGCCCTCAGAATGATTCTCTCACCAGCCTGGTGCAACAGAGTGTATTTTTACTAATGCTACCTCCTCAACTCCTCTTAGTTTTCCCCACTGGTAAGCAAGCTTGCCAGATGCATATTTCCTGATATGCATGGTGAGAGAATTAAAGGGAAATGTATTTTCTGGAGACACATAATACAATTTTTCTTGGGGTGGGGGGCAGGTAAAGAGTATATTATTTTGTAAACTCTGGAAAGTTATGATATAACCAAATATTGTTTAACCTGTTAGCACACCTGTGCAATGATGTTACTCATCTGCAGTGCTACCCATTATTAATGAAGTCCTGACATCGAGATCCCCACTTCAATGCACAGTAGGACAGTGAAGACAGAAGAAATGAATGTTTTATCAGTATGTCCTTTCCATTTGCTTGCATTATTACTCAGATAACCATAAATTCATATTTGCAACATAGATACACAGTAAAGAACAATATTTCCAGTAGAAGACAGTTGTGGTACTGCTGTGTAGACCAAAGCACTGATGTACTACTACATGTAAATGAGGAGGAGTTAAGATTTATCATTTTATCAAATTATCTTGATGGTGCAGGGATTTCAGGGAGTTACTCAAGCCTTTCCAACACTCCAATTTTATCTTTATTGCTCTAATCACCAGTATTTTTCCTGTAACTGATTGGTCATACTCAGAATGTGCCGCACTTGCATGCCAAACTACTGAGATCTAGTTTATTTGAGTTAGTGCCTACAGCTGTGTCCTTTCCAATCTTCCACAGCATCTCCAAAGCAAAAAGGAAGAAGTCTCCAAACTCTACGTCCCAGCAAAGGAAAACATCTGTTAGAGTGGTTGCATATGTATGGGAACAGATCACTGACCTTCATCTTCAAAATCATTCTAACTAGAAAAAACCTTTTTATCCTGAAGAGCTTTTTTACTGCAACCACATCCATCCATGTGTTGGGCAAAAAGCTTTCTCTATCGGGCTGCTTCTCAACGCAAAGAGCAACATTTGCAATTAGATACTAGATTGCTACTGTGTAATCAAAATCTAATTCCTGCAAGCTGAGTGCTAAGAAACATGGTTTTTAAAATTTAAAACCAAGAGCCACAGTTTTTACAAATACATTTTTGCAAAGTTGTATTTAACCCTCCAAGAATGGCAACAGGACAAGCAGACTATAAGGATTCTAAAGAGTATTTTTCCAGCTTTGAAAAAGACTATTGGGAATTCATCCTAACGATTTCTTGGGAACATTAAGCTACTATAACCCCACTGAGGTAGGAACTTTTTGTAGTAGTTAACCGTAAGAATAAACTTCAATATATGCAAGCTTCTTTCAGACAGCAGGGTCTGAAAAGGTAAAAATGTGACTGTACCTTAGATTTAATTAAAACTTTTATTCATCATCAAATTAAAAAATTAGGAAGGGAAGCTACCTTGCCCTCAGATGCTCACATTTTATCCTTCTAAAAACTCCAAACTGTACCCAAGTCCCATGCAAGATGACAAGTACTTACAGTCTATAAAACATTTAAACCTCCTTGTGGAGCTCTGACCCTTTTACTAGAAGTGATTATTTCCCAGCCTAATGTTAGACTTATGTTTTAACCCTTCAGTCGGAAGTCTCAAAACAGTTCATTCTCAAAACTCTCAATTAAAACCATTTTAAAAAAGTGTACAAGATCCACACTAGTACAGGTATGGAGGTCACAAAACTTTTTATGTGTGCACTATACACACTTAAGACAGAATAGAATCATCATTTTACCGATTTCTTAGAGGGGTTTTCAGAGTCTTCATTACACATAGCAAATTCTAACAACAGATTTGAAAGGCACCTTCAAATCTACTGCTTTTTCCAGTTTCTTAGCTCATTTTTAGAAAAAGCAGAATGATCTTTAAAATGTCATGTAGCATTCACACTATGAAACCAAGACCACCACAAACGTACAATCAGTAGGCATACAGCAGCAGAAGCAGAGGCTGAAGGTCTGTTCAGAAATGGGAGGAGTTGCACTACAAAGAGCAGGTACCAAAGCATCTCTGAACGACACTTGCAGAAAAAGCCTCAACACAGACAATACCAAGACCATGAACAGTCTTTACTTCTATCAGTTGTTTCACAGCACAACGAGACACAACACAAAGTTTGTACAGCGGGATCTGCAGACGGTTTAAAAACAGGCAATTATCTTTAATAAAAAGCATTGAGTTTGAATGTGAAAATACGAAGACAAACAATACTGCAGCTATGATCACTCTGCCTGCCTTCCAGTGCCTAAGAAGTTCAACTCACTGACCTCATAACTGCCTTTAATGTTCTCCACACTATCTTCTCCAAACACCCTGGTTAGTGTACAATTTAACGGGTGCCAAACTAGTATGTGCAGTGTGTTTCATAACTTTTTCCTCTTGCTTTCAAACTCTTTGCAGTGCGTGAAGAGATTCAACTACTGTCATCAGACAACATTCTGATTCACAAAGAAGCAGCACAAGTGTTGTACATAATTTAATTTGCACTTCTGTATATGTTTACTATATTGCACACTATTGCAGCACTTAAAAACATCTAATTATTTGCAAAAATTAGTAAAATACTTTAGAGGATTTAAAAATAAGGGTTTTAATGCAACTGACAAGATAATAAAAAAAGCAATTTACTTAATGAGATACAATCCTTTATGTTGGAAATGAAAGTTACATACAACTAGAGTACAATTAAAATATACCATATAGTTCAACACTTAATTCCTCAAATGTGTAAAATTAACAAGCTTCTACTGTCATAGATATACAATTTTTCCATATTGTGAAAAGGATTTTCAAATTAAATACAGGTAACATAATATTCTGTAGTTATATTTTATGACTGTGTTTAAATGAGAGGGTTGTATAATACTCACATTGTCAAATGTACTCACTAATGCCTTGGAAATTGCACACTTCCCCTCCTTTTCCAAAATAGAATCTCATTTCCATACTGAAGTCTATTATGCCATATTGGAAAAGTATTTTATTTTCTTACAGGATTTTCATAAAATTAATAAATAGCATAGTATCATGTCGTTAAGATGACTTTTCCACTTATGCCCACATCGAATTTAATCTGGATATCAGACAGACACGTCAGAACCAATTTCCTAGACTTTTGTCTTATTGTACACTCAAGATGAATGATTACAGTATTTTACAAAACAGAAAAATCTCTTAACCTTACTAGGATTATAAATGCAATGATCAAAAATTAAAATCATAACAGAATCAAATTGTGATCTCCAACATTTATTAAAATCTTTTAAAGTTCATAAACGACAACAAAGTTACTGTAGAATTTATCGCATACAGCTAGCATACAGCAGCATGTCCTTGGTCTAAATGAAATACAAAAGATTTTAACATTTTCATACAAAGGATTTCTTTAAATTTATTAATGTGACGATATATCTTTGTTACATAAAATTTGCTACAGCAAAGTATCTTATACTTTTCTTGCACATATGTAAATATGGGTGGACAAAGACTGCATTCAGTGTCAGCCTCCTAATGACGTTGTGCAAAAATGCTCAACCTAAACATACAGAATGTTGGATGGTACGTTTCATACTCTTTTGTAAAATGTCTACAAAGGCTTTTCCTTAAAGGAGTGTCATACAGATTAAAAGGAAGGAATGTCAGTGGTTTATTTGCACTGACATTCAAACAAATACAATGGTTATGTATTAATATAGTTCGTTTTTAAAAAAAACAATTCGTCCTTGTATGCATGTAAATTTATCATAAAATATGAGTCTAGTTTAAATTGTTTAGATGTGCTGTTTTAAGACAGGTCACTGAGACAGACAGAATCAAGTGTACAAATAAAACTACTATGAATAAGTTTAAAAGCAACCCCCAAAAAAGTGCTGAGCCACTGATTATTAACATTGAAATGAACGTGTGAAAGTGCTCAAAGCTAGCACATGGTAGCAGTATCTTTTAAGTCAGTTGGTGAGAGTATACAAAACATAATTAAGCCCAAATACTTATATCTGTGTGACCATACATTCTGTTTGATTGAAAGAGAGTAGGTTAGAAATGAAGACACAATGCAACTAAAATAAACCTAACTGTTGCAGTTTTTAAACTCGTCTTTTCTTCGTGAATGAAGTGCTGTAATTAAAAAGAAAATGATTGTAGCAGTACTCCATCCTCAGTTTACTAATATAGTATACCAGAATAAAAACTTGGCAATAACCTCTTATTCTTAACAGCTAACAAAAAATAACCATGTTCATCCAGCGATGCATCTAGAATATTATTTTGCATTTGCTAAAACATTTGTTTTTCATAGCTAATGGCAGAGCACAATTTGCTTTTTGTGGTGTGGTGGGTTATTTTAATGGATGCCTTTTTTCATCAAAAAAAGGCTCAAAACGAGGAATATTTTGGGAGCTCAAACACTGGCTAAAAAAAAAAAAAAAAAAGTCAATCAATAACTCATATTCACTGTAATACTGACCAAAACTTCCTTTAAGAGTTCAGGGTTCGTGTTCTTGAAAATGCCATTTCCTACCTGTCAACTGAAATGCTGGTAAGCTGACTTGGTTAAGTATGGTCCAAAATCAAGACCAGGTGGAATTACTCCCTCTGATGAGACTGTAAGCTTTCCATGGTACAGTCTGGTTATGGCAATTTATCTACTGCCTAGGTGGGAAATACAAAGGAAGAAGGCAGTGATGAAAATTGCAGGGATGTAGAAAACCAAGGCACGGGGTCTAGCTACTGTCCCCTACTTAAGCCATCCAATTGGTTCTACTGAATTTTGGTCAGTCTCCAGGAAGAAATGTTTTAAAGTTAATTTAGCAGACATTTATATGGCGATAAATACTACTTTCAAAAATGCTAAAAATGTTGGCTAGGTTTAGTCTGAGCTACTGAAAAAAACCCCAACAACTTATAATAAATTGTAGCATCAGACACACGACAGACAAGAATTATTGGCTGGCACAGACTAGAAGCAACATTTATCTTTCACTTCAGTCTAAATCACACTAGCCGCAACACCTTCCATTTCACTCACACAAATAATACATTATTCAAAATAAAATGGAGCATTCTTGGGTAAAAAACTACTTCATTTTAAAGGGGAAAAATGAACAATACACAGAAACAAAGAACGACAGAAACCAAAGTTAAGTAGGAAAGTGGTCTATTATTCTGTGTTACTGCACAAACAGTGCTTGCTTAATTGTGCCTAGTTAGAAGGGTTGGTGCAAACTGCACACATGGAAGATGGCAATAAAGACCTCAGTCAGCTTTGTGGAATGAAGTAACTAGGTAACTGTTTTGACATATGATGGTCTCAGCTCCACCTCATCTGTTAACAGAGTGCAAAGATCCCAATGTGAGCCCTGATGTCATCTTGTCCTCTTACTCCTACTAAAAATCAGCAAATTCTTTTGCACATTTTTCTGTTAGAGACGCACGAATATCTTCTTCTTCATAATCATCAAAGTTGCTGGTATCTCCAGGGCCTCTGCACTTTGGTATGAATGGAGCTTCTACCTGTATTTGGGGAGGAGGGAAGGTACATAAAAATGTTATTGGTCTAATATCCTTAGACTTGATATTGTGGTAATAAGCATAACAATATTCCCACCACTCCTCAAATCCTACCGGGAAACCAGGTATTACACTTTAAAGTCACGGCACAAATAAAACCTGTAGACCTACATGTGTAAGTTGAAAAAGACTAGTATCATAGAATCACAGATTGGTAAGGTTGGAAGGGACCTCAAAGATCATCTAGTACCAACCCCCTGCCACAGACAATATCTCGCTGACAAACCTTTAAAAATTAACAAACAAAATCACTTCTACTTCAGAACAAAGTTTAGTTCTCTTCTTGCAAAGAACACCTTGCTCCCTTCAACTCATCAGCTGTATGATGCAGCTTCCAGTTCAGCCACAGCTGCATGGGACACCTGATTCACTGCTGCTGCTTAAAAGTTGAGGGACCAGCAGCTTTCTGAAGATGACATTAGATAAAGATATGGGTTTGCACAAGGACATACCTGCATTTTTACTGGTTAATGTTCCCTTCACAGTTGGGGAGGGGAAGAAATTGCTGCCAACTTGCAGACACAGAAATGCTATTTTAGGGATGAGACTACAAAATTCTATCTACACTCAGCTGGTATTAATTCAAATTTTAATCCTTCTAGTCTACCACATGTCAAAGTTCAAAATTAAACTTAATTACTTTTTAAAATAATTGAAATTTTAGAATCACTTGCATGCTGAAAGAATGAACAGGCAGGGTTTAGGGCTT
The DNA here is from genome assembly GCA_013396675.1 of Eubucco bourcierii. NCBI lineage: Eukaryota > Metazoa > Chordata > Aves > Piciformes > Ramphastidae > Eubucco > Eubucco bourcierii. The sequence continues at coordinate 290,492 of VWZE01011784.1, forward strand.
GATGGGGGACAATTATTAAGAATGAATGGTAAGGGAGTGACTAGAAAAATTGAAGATCAGGGAGAAAGAGAAATTCTCTGCTGCAACACGTCTAGGACAAACTGGAGTGCAAGGCATAATTACCAGTTACAACATTCCTCTTTTTTATTTGGCAGCTGATTTTTTTATTGATCTTTGCAGTAACCAACATATAGCAAAACTATTGAGGTGACACAAAATTAAACCAGGAAATGCAAAATAAGCAGGCAAGTACCTCTCCCTGGGACATCCCAAGGAGTATGTATGCCAGAGGCTGCACAGTGGGGAGTTAGATAAGCAGGCTGGCATGGTTCCATTAGAGGCAGGGGATCAGATCACACTGTGCAACCACAGAATTGCTCAGTGGTCCACACAGATTACTGATGGCAGGGGGTTGCACATGTGGAAATCATAAAAAGCTACAGCACAGACTAATATAAACTATATTCTACAGATTTTAGGCAGTTACGCTACACACCTCCAGAAAAAAAAAACCACTAACTAAAAATGCACTTGGCTGCATCAAGAGCAGTGTGGCCAGCAGGGCAAGGGAGGGGATTCTGCCCCTTCACTCTGCTCTCGTCAGACCCCACCTGGAGTACTGTGTGCAGTTCTGGAGTCCTCAGCACAGGAAGGACATGGAAGTGTTGGAGTGGGTCCAGAGGAGGGCCACGAAGATGCTCAGAGGGCTGGAGCAGCTCTCCTATGAGAACAGGTTGAAAGAGTTTGGGGTTTTTCAGCCTGGAGAAGAGAAGGCTTCGAGGAGACCTTACAGAAGCCTTCCAGTATCCGAAGGGGGCCTACAGGAAGGCTGAGGAGGGACTATTGACAAGGTCTTGCAATGACAAAACGATAGGCAATGGGTTTAAACTGGCAGAGGGGAGATTTAGACTGGATGTTAGGAGGAAGTTCTTTCCAGTGAGGGTGGTGAGGCACTGGAACAGGTTGCCCAGGGAAGCTGTGGCTGCTCCCTCCCTGGAGGTGTTCAAGGCCAGGTTGGATGAGGCCTTGAGTGACCTGTACTAGTGGGAGGTGTCCACAGCAGGGGGTTGGAACTAGATGATCCTTGAGGTCCCTTCCAACCTTACTATTCTATGAACTTTCTGCATTTATAGACTGTGCTACAGTTGTGTGTATCCTTTTGTTCATAAAACAACATACACGTTTAGGTGATATACCCTAAGCCAAAAGAGTCTGGAAAACCACACATTTACATTATCTGAACTATTTTTCTGTGTCTTCTCAAATAGATTTTCAGTTACTCTCTTACAACAAAGCTCAGAGTATAAAAAAAATATCTTGCTTACTGCTGGAATTATAGAACATGTTCAAGTATGATGCCTCTGACTTTATTACCTTTGCTATGAAATCACTGAAAAGAATACTGGTTTATAGTAGAAATATCTGTTTGGCCCTAAGTGCAACCGTATCATCTGGCAGGATTTTTATAAACAGCTACATAAATAGACAAAGAAAAACAAGACTTGATCTTATCTGAAATATTAAGTAATTGACTTATAACTGTATCATAGCAAATTATTCACATTACATCAGCTCCCAAGGAACAAGACATTTATTCTGGAAAATACATGCTGTGGTAGCAGCCACTGTGAAAAGCTGGTGTAAAACCAAAGTTTATTGCTGTATTTCAATGACTGCTTAAATGATAATACAAGCCATGTTGTTGTTTCCAACCTTTAGTATTACAGTATTCCTTATAATTAGACGTGTCAAACTTAATTCAGCATCAGTTTTCATAATCTTTTAAAACTAGTAATAGTTATTTCTGACTGTACTACTAGTTCACAGTTAAAAATATTTCTTGTTTTTATGAAAGTAATTGTCCATAGCACTGCACTGGCAATTATAGGAATATTTAACACAGTATTAAAACATCTGATTTAGCATTATAGGGCCTGGGTGTCCCCAGACAGCATACTGGAAAAATGAAACTCAGTGCATATAAATTTGCCTTATAAACAGGCATTAGGAAAGGAAAGAACAGATAATTACAATTCTGCAATGGCGAATATTTTCTTTAAAACATCTATAATTAATACAAATAATACAAGATGTGTTAATTGTACTTTGCCTTCTATTAATTAACACATTCGTGAATACTACAATACTTGTACCATCAGACTGTGTAGCCAGACAACCACTGGTTGTTTTCTTTTATAAACTATAGTTAGTATTTAGGTTTGACCTTTAAAATTGTTGCTGCTACAGCAGCAAGGTCATGTCTCTATGGCTGAAATGCTAACAAATTCCTTCAAATAGTGTCACTTAACTCTAACCTTTTTACCAACATCTAGACACAAAATTGTTTCTCCTTGTGAGTCTTCTAGGACAACATTCATTATCTTGTCACATCTTATCACTGTCCATCATATTTGAAAAGTCATGGCAGACTGGTGAAGTTCCTGCTGACTGGAGGAGGGCAAACATAACACACATCTTCAAGAAGGGTAAAAAGAATGACCCTGGAAACTACAGACCAGTCAGCCTCACCTCTGTGCCTGGCAAGATCATGGAGCAGATCCTGCTGAAAGTCCTGCTAAGGCAAATGGAAAACAAAGCAGAGGTGATTGGTGGGAACCAGTATGGCTTCACCAAGGGCAGATCTTGCCTGACAAATTTAGTGGTTTTCTATGATGAAGTCACAGCGACAGTGGACAAGGGAAGGGCAGCTGATATCATCTACCTGGACCTGAGTAAGGCATTTGACTCTGTCCCACATGACATCCTGGTCACCAAACTGGAAAAACATGGACTTGATGGATGGACCACTCGCTGGATAAGGAATTGGCTGGATGGTCGAACCCAGAGAGTGGTGATCAACGGCACAATGTCCACCTGGAGACCAGTGACAAGTGGTGTCCCTCAGGGGTCAGTGCTGGGACCAGTGCTGTTTAACATCTTTGTCAGTGACATGGACAGAGGAATGGAGTGCACCCTCAGCAAGTTTGCAGATGACACCAAGCTGTGTGGCACAGTCGACTTGCTAGAGGGCAGGGATGCCATCCAGAGGGACCTGGACAGGCTGGAGAGGTGGGCCCAGGCCAACCTCATGAAATTCAATAAGGCCAAGTGTAAGGTCCTGCACCTGGGTAGGCACAATCCCAAGCACAAATACAGGCTGGGTGGTGAATGGCTGGAGAGCAGCCCTGAGGAAAAGGACCTTGGAGTCTGGGTTGATGAAAAGCTCAACATGAGCCTGCAGTGTGCACATGCAGCCCAGACAGCCAACCGAGTCCTAGGCTGCATCAAGAGAAGCGTGGCCAGCAGGGCAAGGGAGGTGATTCTGCCCCTTTACTCTGCTCTCGTCAGACCCCACCTGGAGTACTGTGTGCAGTTCTGGAACCCTCAGCACAGGAAGGACATGGAAGTGTTGGAGCGGGTCCAGAGGAGGGCCACAAAGATGATCAGAGGGCTGGAGCAGCTCTCCTATGAGGACAGGCTGAGGGAGTTGGGGCTCTTCAGCCTGGAGAAGAGAAGGCTTCGAGGGGACCTGATAGTAGCCTTCCAGTATCTGAAGGGGGCCTACAGGAAGGCTGGGGAAGGATTATTTACAAGGTCCTGCAATGACAGGACAAGGGGCAATGGGCTTAAACTGGCAGAGGGGAGATTTAGACTAGATGTTAGGAGGAAGTTCTTTACAGTAAGGGTGGTGAGGCACTGGAACGGGTTGCCCAGGGAGGTTGTGGCTGCTCCCTCCCTGGATGTGTTCAAGGCCAGATTGGATGAGGCCTTGAGTAACCTGTACTAGTGGGAGGTGTCCCTGCCTATGGCAGGGGGTTGGAACTAGATGATCCTTGAGGTCCCTTCCAACCTTACCATTCTATGATTCTATGATCTTAGTCTTACTGTTGTCTAATGAAAAGCCAAGAACTCAGAGGTTGTATGTAATCTCTTCAGTATCTGTTTCTAGTAACTCACTAATCTACATTTAACTCTGACTACTTTCAAGGGGAGAGGGAGCTTTGGAGACACTTGAAGACAAGCCTAGACTGAATGGTCGCCATCATCATTCCTTTCCCCAGTTTCATCTACCAGTTCTGCCTCATTCATCCTGGTAGCCACTGAACTGTTCCCCTCTAATGGTTATGTTAATGGCTGCTTGTGCTATGAAAATATTCCAAGTTGTCTGGTTTTTTTTCATTTTTATGCACGTTTGAAGTTCACAGTGCAGACTGGCCATGGACTTTCTAAAAATCACATTACCAGTCATGTTGGTTAGGCACGTCTAGAAAACCGTTCTAAAAATGCTAGGAGAAAAAGGATTCAGCACGGTGGTTCCCATTGCTACTGGAAATGCAATTTATTAGTAGTGTCAGAAGACAAAATCTCCTCAAGAGATATTGTGAATTGATTAGACACTGCCTATATCTGATTCCATCCCAGAGCAAGATCAAGGAGGAGGGAGTGTACTTCAACAGAGGAAAAAAAATTCAAACAAAACCAAAACACACAGTGAAAAAAAACCACCACAAAACCCAACAAAACGAAACCCCACAACCATCCAAACAAAATATCCCAAACCACCAAAACCCCCCAACCAGCCAAAAAAACCCTCTAGCTTTGGGTAGAGCCTCTCCATGCTGAAGAACAGTTTCATTGTAAGTCAATCTACACAGAAGTCCAGGATTAAAAATAAAAAACCAAGAAACAAACATAAGTAAATCAATGCTTACTCTTCAGAGTCTTAAACTGCTTTCACCTTTTCTCAGTTTAATTAGAAGTGACAGACTTCAAAAAGTAAAAAAGAAGCAGTAAGAAATTTTACTTCAACTCCTTAAAGACCCGTCATAGGTTTGGTCAGGAAGAATCTTACCTTTCTCTGATAGATGGCAATCCAATCTGTAGTGGCAAACCACTTGTGATTCTTTATGTCATTTACACCATTCTTGAGATTTCCATATCGTTTGGTCAAATCTACCTGGAGTAAATTTCTTAGAAGATCCTTTAGGTCTGAACTGAAGTGTGATGGGAACCTTACCTAAAATTATACATCCACAACATTAAAAAAACAACATAAAAATTCTACTTTCCCCCCATGAAGCAAAACAGCATTCACACAAAAGCAAACACTGGAACCATTCTCTTGTCTTCTTCCAAAAACAAATCAAGTAGGAGTGCATGAAAAGAGAGAAGATTATTGTTGCAATAGTAGCATTGCTTGTGCATTTGAGATTTCTTTTAACTGAAAAGTTTCCACATCTGATTGAGTTGGGGAAAATTACTGATGTAATGACGACAAAGCTTAATTTAACTTGGTGTCTCACTGACGCAACATCAAGGCATTCTCAACTATCTTCTAGGAACAGATTTTTTGATTACATTAGACGTACACAAGACTCAGGAGATCCAGTACAGTATAACATACATACAGCATATAAATATATAGATGTGCTCTGAAATAAGAGAAATATTTGAGTCTTTGAAGAATATCATATCAGTGACTGCCAATACAATTCACTCAAACCTGGCTATGAAATACTTGAAAATGATTAATGGAATGTAATTACACAGGGTTTTAATAGTAAAAGATCTACCAACACCATTTGAAATAGCAGAGAGAAGAAAGGGGAGAAGGCAGAAAGTTGTAGCTGTCTCCATGTTTGGCACTCCCAATATTCAGGCAGAACATGGAATTATTTCACATAAAAACATGTTATGAAATAAAGAGGTATGACAATCAAGGACACTGCTTCAGTTTACCTGCCAATATAGATCTGTTGTAGTATGTGAGAAATTTAGAAGTTTTAATGCATATAACACCTAGAACAGCTGCAAAGTAAGGCAATTTTAAATAAGAGAACTAAATGCAAGAAGCAGATTAAGTGAAAGGCTTAAGGTTATGAAGGAAACATACTGCTAAGCTGAGAACTGAATTTTAGATTTTCCAGAGTTCAAGTCCAGTGCTCTTTGTGCAACCATACATCCACGGACTCAGTTAAAAAGGTGTATGATCAACAAAATGAGTGTCAAGCAAATCAGGTAACTCCAAAAATCACCTGGTTTTTGTGGTTTTTTTTTTAGTTTAGAAAATAAACAGTTCCTTAAAAATGTGACTTTGTAAATTAATTCCCATATATTCATGGAGACAGCTGAAGAGTTACATTACAACCTTTCAGAACAATCACCTTCTTGCTTTTAATAGGGTCCTTCAATCTCATTGCAGTGTACCACAGGGTCTACTGAGGCACTTCCCTTGATCTGAATTACAGAAGTACGTAAGATGTGGCACAGAACATTTGCGCTGGGACAAGGGAGAGATGCACCGTAACAAATCAAGTGAGTACAATGTAACTTGGAGATAACATTGTTTGGCAGAAGAAACAATAGAATGTTCACATTTTTGTGCTAGTTGGCACACTAAGAGTTACTAATGAAAATCTACAGGGAAAAGTTGGAAAAACTTTAAAAAATTATATTTAACAATGAAAGCCAAACAGAACATTAGGTATGTCTGGAACTCCAGGACTCCAAAAGAAAAGAATCCTACTATGAATTATGGAAGCTCCTCAGAACTTCTCAAAAGCTGAAAAAATATTTCTAGAAAAGAAAATAGCTACGCAAATTAAACTCATGGTTTAGTAGTTGTTAACAGTCCTTGAATCATTTTTATACAAATGTAGAGATATATAATATCATAATTTCTGTAAATGTAACAGTTTGCATTGTAAATGTGAATGCAAGAAACAGATATTTAGAACTTTTATTTTTAATACTACTGTAACATATGTACTTAAGAAGCATACATTACAAACTCTTCCTATATACTTTTTGAATTCCTCACTGTCTAGTAACCAGTAAATTCTGCATCTACTCCACTCAAAAAATAGGCTCTGCCTTTGCGAAAACAGAGAGCTATCACTCACCTTGCCAGACACAATCTTCTCATAAATTTGAATGGGCTGATCTGCAAAGAATGGAGGATATCCAGCTGCCATTTCATAGATTAACACTCCTAATGCCCACCAATCCACTGCCTTGTTGTAACCCTGGATAAAAGGAGAAATCCCACCGTTAGTAAGATTACTAGTGTTCAGGTTAAGATTTTCAATATACATCTATGGAATCTAAAGCAAGCAAATGCTTATTACATGAATTACAATCCAGTTCAAACTAAACTAAAGCTCACAGATTTGAACAACAATGTACTTAAAACCCACTACACTGAGGACAGTGCTATGGTGATGATCACAGAACACTCTGCACACATTCCTGCACTGAGTTTCGGTGATGTTTTTATGCTGATGTTGTAAGACTCCCTAAATGACAGAAACAAGCATGATTTATTTGTTTTATTTAAATCAAATAGTGTTGTTACAGAATGACTGAAACATCTTTCAAAGCTTAGGGAAATTTCATTAAATTTTACAGTATTTCCTATATTGCACACTCTCTTTTTGCTTAACTATCCACCTTTTAGAATGTTTTCATATTTAGTAAGCTAGATACAAGAGCTGGGAAGCTTAGTCAATGAGTTGTACAAAGACATCTATAATCTGATTTTTAAAGCTTGAATATAGAATCATTATTAAATTCTGTTGAATATTAAAGAAAGAGAAAACCCAACCAGCCCCATCAATTTTATATGTCTTCTCTGAAATCTTTTACAAACCTCAAGGCTAAGACCCAGGCTTTTCTGAAAAATGGGAGAATTTATAGTGGACTACTTGTGATTTCTTCTGCTACTTTAGCTGAGTAGGGGAGAAAAAAAAAGTGTGCAAATAACAAACCCTTCATCCCTAACCAAAAGTATTTTAGATTTACTTTTACAGATGTGCAAAGGGTATTTAATTAAACCACCCATTAAATGCATAATTTAACATTATGCATTATGATCCTCTATATTATAAGCAGCTTTAGAAACTTTAAGGATATGTTTTCTTTTCAAAACAAGAAGGGCTGTAGCTGAGCAGCTACATGATATTCCTTCCATGTTCAAACAGTGCAAGTACTAGACAGAAATTGATCAACAGTAAGCTTAGACTGCAAGTACTTCATGTGTAAAACCAGTGGTTTGTCACGTTTATTTTCATGAAAAGTACCTTAAACCTGAAACACTGCAACTAGTTATTTGATGACTACTGAGTTACCCAAAATGTAGTTCTCCTTACCTCCTGCTCTAGTCTGTTAACACTTCAGAAGGTAATCAACTCAAATTTGCTGTTCTGATACAGATGCCAATGAAGTAACCCAAACATTTACAAAACCAACAACTGCATTTTGCGTATTTTATGAAGAGTTAACTAGTCAAGACTTGATTTTTTTGAAGTATCAGTAATTGTTTATCTCCCAAAGTTTAGTAACTGCAGTAAGTTTTAGCTACATCAAATGCATGGCTCAATGAAAGAACAAAGTACCTTGCTGAGTATTATTTCAGGTGCCAGGTATTCTGGAGTGCCACATAACGTCCAAGTTCTTCCTTTTACTCTTTTTGCAAAGCCAAAGTCCGTGACCTGTCACAAGAAAAAAATTAACTGACTGTAAGTGCATTTCTATAAGGAAATTTAAGTACTTCTGGAATATTTTGCAAAGCTATTTTATATGGAGGAAAATTGTTGTTTCTCAAATCACACTGTATCCTATAGTCAGATGTACTTTTAGTAACTCTTCCTTCAGATATTTGTAACACAGTTAGATAAAAGGTGTCTCGTGATAAAATTAACAAATAACACAAAACACATATTTTCCCCTTGACATGAGTTTCTATTTTTAATTTCCAAAAATCAGTGGGAACTCTGCCTTACTGATCTTCCAGATGTACTGGAATTATATTAATAATTTTTCTTTTCAAATTAGACTGTTTATACTGCTGAAAGTTTAAAGAACATGAACAAGATATTTATCTTTTACTCCAGTTAACAAATAAATTAATTGCAAGAAGGGTCAGACTATCAGTCAGTCTTGTAAATTTTGAATTTTATTGCTTAAGTGTCTAAAGGCTGTATGTAAAATTAGTGTGGGAATAAGACAACATAAAAAAGGCCTTCGTGTAAGTTCCAGTTTGTCTCTGAAAGCATCACTAGAGTGAAATTTGTTTATCTGAGGATTAAGGGGGAAATGTAGCAGCAACTATATTCACAAATGGCAAGTTCTCAGCCATTACAAATTCCTCATTCCACTTGTAACATTTCCTGCAGTAAGTTTTGGAAACTCTCTATGCAATATCATCCTCTCTGTGTTTTTTTCAGGGACTGTATTGTGAAATATATACAGAAGCCAGAGAGTTACATATGCCATTCTGGGATGCTTATTTGAGGATCTGTTTTTTTCCCTCCTTCATAGTATAATTTTCAATCTATTCCTTGAGAAATAATACTGTACTGCAAAGATAATAATTGCTAATTATAAAGTAACTTATGCTGATGTTTCTGATACACTAGTGTCACAATTAAACAATCCAAACTCCAAACTATCAAGGCAGTTCTAGCTTCAGTTTTGGTGGAAACAGCAGCAACTACAGCTAGAGCTGAATGGAGAGTGACATGGTGACTAGATAGACCCGTTTCAGTCAGCAACAACTTATTTATGTGTTTTTGAATGTGCATTAGGCTATGTAAGGAGAATGCACTGTCGACACAGGACGAACATTAATGGCTTGAAAATTCTAAGAGAAAATTAACAGAATTCCTAAACAAAATTTGTTTAGAGCTGCAGCATCAACATACGAATACAAATTTCCTCTCTCTGTTCAGAAATAGATGTGAGGCAACCACACAAGAGTGACTGCTGGATCCATTATCACCTGCCATTTGCCCACTATTGCAAAAGCATCCTGTTGCACACAGAATTGCCACTTCTGGAATAAGTCATTCACAGCCTTACATCAATGGTGTTCCACAACTGAACTTGGATTTCTCTTCTCCCTATTACGTTAGTTTTATTCTCCATATAAAATTATTTACTGTTATAAGTAAGATAAGATATTAATACTTCCCACTTCTCTCAAACATTTTTGTTACGTATTTTCCTGTCAGATTCTTCTATGGTAAAAGGTGACACAAGGAAAGAAAAGCTTCTACAGTTTAAGGACTGCAAAGCATTACAGAGTGCTTGTTGCTGTATACCACCTTCCTATTCGCCATTTAGAGGAAAAGAGCTAAAAAGAAAATGAGAAGGTGCTGCGAAAGACTGTTGTAAAAGCAAAGTCATAATTTCCAGCACTGTAGTTCTGATCTCATTTCAGCTCAGTTATTACTCCACATGCTGAGAAAGTTGGGACTCTGCAAGAGTAGTATTCATCTAACTGAAATTAAGTACTAGTGTGTCAGCACTGGCACATAAAAGCTGGTCATCTTAAACTACTTCTATGGACAATTCAGAAAACCAGACATTTTAGGGCAGTTTCTGTCTTGCTCCAGAGCAGATGTATAAAACAGGTCAGATGTACAGAGCCATATAATCACCTACTTCTTACCACAGACCCAAAGGGAAATCTTGACAACGTGCTCAACTGCAGACAGCTCCATTGTGCATACTTAATTTCAGGGGGAGAAAGTACGATACAATGGCTTTAACCATTAATTAGCAGTAGGGCATTTTAATGCTCCCTGAATGCAAGCTAATATCTTCAAACCATTTACTTTAAACACATTTGCTAGAATTACCTAATCTTATACTTAGAACAAGACTCCACTCCCTAAATATATGAATAGTATCATACCTGGATGTATCCTTGCTGATCAATTAAAAGATTTTCAGGCTTTAGATCTCTGTAGATGAGGTCTAATGAATGGAGGTACTCAAATGTTAGCACTATCTGAGCTGCATAAAACCGTGCATGTGGTTCACTGTGAAGAATTAAAAAAAAATATTAAATATCCCAATGTTATGCTAAGATAATGAAACAACCTTGTAACTGCCAGGAACAGACAAATGAAATCTCTTCAAACAGGTTCTTTTACTGTGTAACAAGAAAAAAAATAAGGCAAACACCAAACTAATACATTCATCCCCCAAATTTAAGCCTTGCAGCTAAAATACACATGCAAATCAAGAGCTCAGACTTTAAATTTTACTTTTAGAAGCCACCATCAATTTCAGTGACAATATGTACAGGAATTCCAAAATTCTATCATGCATAGATCACTAATGTCTGCATTATCTAACTGAAAAGAAATCATTACAAGTTTTTCATTGCCTGACTAGTTTATGCCCACTAACAGAAGGATAAATTAAATGCACTTTCCCCTTCAGAGGTTTTTTTTTCCTTCAACACTGAAGAATTTTATAAAACCCTATTCCCAAACTGGTAACATAAGCCTTTAAAAAGTAATAATGTCATTAATACTCCTACCTGAACCTTCCGATTCTTCTTAGATGTGAAAACATTTCACCACCAGGAACATACTCCATTACCATGTATAAATTAGAATTGTCCTAAGGAAGAGAGTAAACACACGAGTACATAATTAGGAGTGCTACAGGTTCTGTAATTCCTACATATAGTATATTTTGTTAAAGGAAGAAAGTGAAAAAATGTAGCTATCCAATGATTTAACAAACAGAAAGCAACACAGGTAGAAGTTTTTTTTAAAAAGTGCAGACATATGTAACAAAAGCAGCACCCTATCTCTCAATGAATCTATTCTGAAGTACATTTGAATAAAGATTAAGTGAGTTCCTGACACAGAATGATGTGTAAGCGAACCTGTGGGATGAGAGGATAAGATATGAATACTTCCCACTTCTCGAGAAAGTACAAGAGACCAGAATTTGCACTCTTAAAAGTTCAGAGTTGACAGTGCGAGGTATTCTCATCTCCCACAGCCCCAAACCTCAAAACTGTAAAGTTTAAGGTAGAATTTATTTTAAATGGCATGAAAAGATAAAAATAATGAAAGGATAAGGAAATAGATAAAGGACACATACCACTCTATAAACTAGGAAAATACTTAGTTTCTCTACAGACTGACTAGCACATACGGTCATGAAATGAGAAGCTAGCCTCAAAGTTCTTTCCTTCATGGTTTAGAGTGTCGTTAAGATCTGCCTCAGGTATGAATCTCAAGCAAAAGAATCTGCAGAACAATTACAAATTTACTATTTCATACATTGGTACAAAAATACACCCTCTTGATTCTCTCAAAGAAAGAATCACACCTTAAAAGCTCCCTGCTGTACAGCAGCCAGTTTCCCTGGGAAACTTCTAATTTGTTGGGTTTTGGTTTTTTTGTTTTTTCTTTTTTAATTTATTTGGAGATAACCTCGCAGTGATCATCTGAACCGTGGTGTGTGCTAGTGTGCACACAAGTGCAGGAACTCCTGCTCAAGACCTGTAAACAGTGCCAAGTGAAGCATCTTTGAAGACAAAAATACTAAAATTATTGTAGGGTAAAAGTTAAATGGTTTAATATCTTAAGTTTGAGTGTACGTTTCCTTGAAACCCAAGCAATTTATTTCAAAGTAATGATTACCTTAAAAGAATACTCCAGTTTTACAAGGAAAGGAAAGTTCACCGCTTGTAATATTCTCTTTTCATTCAATGTGTGTTCTATTTGCTTCAGTTTGACAACCTAGGAGAGGAAAAAAAATTCAGTTGAAGTACATTTTATAGTTGTTGATAAACGTTTTCAATATACAGCAATTAGTTGAAAACAAGTTTGTAACTTTAAAGATGAAAAACTTTATGGATTATGAGTACATTTACACCACCAAGGAAAGGTTAAAAAGTCTAATGCTATTTTAAAGAGCAATATCCATGCAATATGGTTTGCAGATAATGCCAGACATACTGTTTTTCACTACATGCTGGTATAGGGGTCAGTAGGGAAGATCTCTCTTAACATTTTCTTAAGAATTGCTTGCTTTTGCAACAGAAATGCTTCTGCAGCAAAATGACAGTTCAATAAAATTTTTGCACTTGTGGCTAAGAATTGCATGAAATTCTGTCTCATACACTTAATTATGAATTTTGCTAAGTGAGAACAGGAGTAAACTCACTTGCATAGCTCACACATTAGTGAGGAAATACTAAGTTCTGCCAGACCTTTCAGTGAGTTTTGCTTTTCCATTTACCAAATCAGTTAGCAAAAGTATTTAAAAAAAAAAAAAATTATACCTTTTGGCTATCCAGTACACCATTAAGCTGCTAACAAGGCAGGGCAGCAACTGGTAGATTTATGATTATTCATTAACATTTGGGCTTTAAGACAAAGAAGCCAACATTGCACAATCTTCCCATTTCACTTAATCCGTATTGCACAGTTTAACTATATTTCATTTTGAGAATGGCATGACTTCCAAATAAAGTTACTGACCCCCCCAAGGAGGAAACATACAAGAGTGATGAAAGCAAGTCTGTTTTCACATGTGTATAAGCAAGATATACCAAGCATAATTGACACTGTGTTTCAATTACACTTTTAGATGCCAGAAGTACACAAAAAAAAAAAAGAAAAAAAAGAAAGAAATGTCATATACAAAACAAATACTATACTGAAAATATTAAATCTCTTAAATCATAGATATTTATAAACCAAATAAAAAATTTGCTTACATCGACTCATTTGTGGAAAGTGTCGCCTTCATTTGGGGCTTCTCTTAGTCATCAGAGCAAGCAAACTAAGGTTTTAGCTTGATACTCCAAAGCATCCAACTGCACCGCTAAACAAGACTTTACCGCCCTTCCAGTATCCTCTGGTGGGTGATGGTTGCAATACCATAGGCTGAAGTTGCTGCTTAATGCTTTGTAGTATCAAAGTGGAGTCTCAGATTAGTCTTTGCTCACATTTACACTCAGGCTCAGGATATGTCTGTGACTGCTTCCTGTAGATGTCTGGTAATGCCAGATTCTCCAACAACTTGTTTGTGTCTGAGCTTTTATTAACAATATTCTCCTTCAAAACAAAAACTGTGTAATGAAATGAGCCAAGCAACGGAATCTTAGCAGCCTTCCTAAATGAAGGCAGACAAATGAAGGAATAAAACCCACACACATGAAACTGTTGGCCACATCAGCATCTATCAAAATTGTTTTTTTTCATATTCTGATGAATCAAACATAAGAGTAGATAACAAAGGGACACACAATGTGCCTTGTTTCATAGAATCATAGAATAGTAAGGTTGGAAGGGACCTCAAGGATCATCTAGTTCCAACCTCCTGCCATAGGCAGGGACACCTCCCACTAGTAAAGGTCACTCAAGGCCTCATCCAACCTGGCCTTGAACACCTCCAGGGAGGGAGCATCCACAACCTCCCCGGGCAATCTGTTCCAGTGCCTCACCACCCTCACTGTAAAGAGCTTCCTCCTAACATCCAGTCTAAATCTCCCCTCTGCCAGTTTAAACCCACTGCCCCTTGTCCTGTCGAGTGTCAAGTAAAATGCAGGTTTAAACCTCTAGGCAGCCTGCACACTGTCTTATTTCAGAGATCTGTATGCTTACTATAATATACAAAGTGACATAAATTTGTTGTCCCTAAACCATCTCCTACTATTGATCAATTAATAGAAGTTAGAAATAAAAACCTTACATATTTCTAATAGAATAAGTATATATGTTAACTAAGTTGAGATGAAAAAGTGTGTATTGCATAAAGGAACACTTCAAGACTTCTGATTATAGACAAAACAATCTCATTTACTAATACAAGACTAACGTCTGGATGCAATTATTTTCAATCTTGTGAATCTTTTTCTGCAAGTCCACTGCAATTGTTAAAAATGTGACCTTTTGCTTTTACCAGATAATTTTAAAGTTACAGTTTTCCAATTTATTTTAGACAAAGAAAAAAAGAAAAAAGAAAATCTTTGACTTAAGAGACCTGGGGCTAAATACTTAGTCTGGAGAAGAGATAACTGAGAGATCTCATCAATGTGTATAAATATCTGAGGGATGGGTGTCAAGTGGATGGGGTCAATCTCTTTTCCCTGGTCCGCAGCAATAAAACAAAGAGCAAGCAGTATAAAACTTGAACATAGAAGGTTTCACCTCAACATGAGGAAAAACTTTTTTTACAGTGAGGGTGATGAAGCACTGGAACAGGCTGCTCAGAGAGGTTGTGGAGTCTCCTTCTCTGGAGACTTTCAAAAGCCGCCTGGAGGTGTTCCTGTGTGGACTCCCCTAAGTGACTCTGCTCTGGCAGAGGGGTTGGACTCAATGATCTCTGGAGGTCCCTTCCAACCTCTAACATTCTGTGATTCTGTGACTATTTTTGTGGCAGCTTTCTGAAGCAAGATGTAATTTCCTAAAATGTTCCAGTGTCAAGGACTCTCTCATTCCTGCAAAAGGGTGCAAAGAAAAAATAGTAAAAAATCTGACATTTCCATGCAACTTTGGGATGCTCATCAAACCTCGTGTTGGAGTAATGCTCCCTGCAGGACGCCAGCAACCATATCGAGGTATTGATGAGACAGATCTCCAGAGAGGTGGAAATGCCTGTCTTCTAGTTGTACTATGCTGGAGCATCAAGCATTTAAAGCATCACCAGTATCCAGGTATGATAAGCAAAAGCAGAGTAAGTGCAAGACAGTCTAGCCACAGTTACCAGAACTTTGTTTATATCAAATTCTTTTGTACCAAAACCCCCCTGTAAATTACACTAACCTTCTGTTTGTCCAGTATCTTCATAGCATAATACTGTTCTGTGGATTTATGTTTCACCATCATAACTCTCCCAAATGATCCTGTTCCAAGGGTTTTTTGCCTCTCAAAATCATCTAGGCCAGCAGTGTTCTACATGTACAAGGATATAATAACATTATTTACAATCTAATACCCAAAGACAATTTTAACTGTATGAACTGAATTCATTTATGAATGAAAACTGAGTAAATGTACATTTATCAAAGACAACTGTAGTGAACTATTCTGTTGTTAAAATTTCATGCCTGTCAAATTTTAGTATGAAATTTTACATTGCACTCATTAACACGCTGTAAGGCTTTAGCTGAATTATATCAACATTTCTGTATTTTGTCCATACAGATGACATATGCTTAATAAAAAACATTTACCAGTAAATAGATAATAAATTTAACAATGCAGATAAATAACCCCTTCAGGTTTCACAAAAAAAGAATAGTAGAACACTAAAAAAATAATCCCAAGATCTAAAGACAGTTCTGTGTAAGAGCTGTCTGGACAGCATATTGCTGAGTAAATTTTTTCAGATAATCAATACCACAGTATTTTGAATACTGCTCTAAAATCAACAATGATCCCTTTCCAAAAAAATCCAACTTCCAAGTTCAACTTCTAAAAGATTTCCCTCTAAAAAGCTTCTTAAATCTGCCCCCAAGCTCTATGCAGTAGATTCAATACCCTAAAATTGCTTTAATAACATGGGGGGAAATTATAACAGGGCAAATAACAAATGTGTCAATGCTTATTGTTGTGAAAAAAAAAAAAGCTAAAATATGCCAACATATTTTGAATCTTGTCACGTTGATGGTGATTATCTGTCTTTGTAAGAGAAGCCTGTTGTTCAGCAGGAGCTTTTTTTCAACAGATCAAATACAGAAAAGACACTAGCCTTTGCTGATGAACTTCAACAACAAAACTGACATTGAAAGTGGAAACTCCTTTTGAAATTGTATTATACTCCCCCNTATTAAAAAAAAAAAATGCAACAGAGAAAAATCTTGAGTGCTTTAGTGACTGATACCTGAGGAGGACTCTCCCATTTTCTTAGAAAGTCTTCTTTGGCTTTGGCTAGGAACTCTTTCACTGAAAACACACATAAGAAAGTACATTTTAATGAATGTAATTTATCATGGATGTGATGGTAATGTTTTGTTAAAATATGTAAACTTCATTGTCAAGTTCTTTCTGCAAATCATAAAATGCTGTATGCTATTTTCACCACGTATGAAAGCAAGCATCAATGCCTCTATAATTTGCACAATATCTCTAGGTGATTTCTAAGCTTTCTGGAGTAACTACATCATTCTACACAAATTGTTTTAACTACACCAGCTCTATTAATTCACAATACTGCACACGTAAGCAGGCTTTAAGGTGATGTAAGACATTCTTAATTCAACTGGGAAAAAAACAGAAGCATCTGATGTTTATAAATAGCCATTCCAAAAACACAGACTTCTTATCTATTTTTGTTAAATAGAAGTTACATTTTCTTTCAGTTGATTGAGCACAATGTCAATCTCAGTGCTTTTTCCCCCTCATCACCTTTATTTAAATGCTGTTTGCAAGCTCAAGGACTAAATAGACAGCATTACTGCAAGCAAAGACAAAGCACGGAGCTACAACAACACTGCACATTAGGCATGCCCACAGTCAGAGAGTATGTATTTTTAATATTGATCTTCCACTGAAAATTGAGGAATGCATAATAGCAGAATTCTGGGTGACTGTTTAAAATGTGCACCAACATTATCAGCTGTTCAATTTTTTTGAACATCACTTATCAGCCAGATCAATTCATATTACTTAATGTACAGGCATAAATGGGAAGCATTTCAGACATTTATGTAGTTCTGAAAGAGTCACAGAATCAGGATGAAAAATATACTGGATTTGTGTTCTCTAAATCATTTCACATAATATAATGCTAATAACAGTGGATTTCCTGTATTGTTATGTTCTGCCACAAGCAATTTCTAAAAATACTTGGCAACATGCCATCATTATTCTGGTCAGTATCTAAATATGTATTTTAGCAACTGTATTTTACCTTCTGATGGTTATTAAAAAAATAGGATTATAGGGGCTGTAAACAATGATATGATGAACTGGAACTTCTGTCTACAGAGAACCCCAGAGTTTATATCAAGGAAAACTACTTTAAACTGGTACTAAAACTCACTAAGAGATAAAAACATTTTAGTGGGTAATCAGTAAAAACATTTAATATATTTATCCCACATGGACAAAATGTATCTTAATTCATGCCTGATGATCCCTCTTCCATTAGGAAAAAAGAGATCACTTGATAAAAGTGATGACTATTGGTAAAGTTTTGAAAACATCAATTTATGTAAAAATAGCATGAACATTATTTTCTCTTAGTGACAAGAAAAACAACCTAAAATGAACACTGAGTATACCAAAAAGCTAAACCTTCAAACTTGTGGTTGTAACTTAGAAAAAAAAGCATTAACAATATATAGCGTACCCAAAACACGCAATAATTGGTCTAATTTTTTTATATTACTACAGTACATAGATTAAACATCCCTCATGCTGTCTCCACTGTTCACATAAATATTTTAAGTGTCCATGTATTTTATACTGAAATATAATTATTATTTATAAAGATACATTGACATTTACAAGTAGTCATCTTTGCCTCTGTTTTACCTATAGAATAAATAATACTCATTACAAAAAACAATGTGATGCAGCTGGAAATATTCAAATTGTGGATGCCTGGAAAAAACCCTCTCATTTCTAGAATATCAATAAGCCACAAGCTCTCCTTCACTGAAACCTCTACCTTGTCTAGTTTACTTTGGTTCTCTCTTTTTGGAAAGCACTGAATACATATTTTCAAAACAAAGCTACCTAATGGCACTCATTTATCTTAAATTTGCTTTTTCAAACAATTTCGTGTTCTGTAGTGTGTTAGAATACATTTTCTTCCTAAAGTCGAACAGGTTGTGTCTGGTTCTCACTTTTAGAGATCACCTGAGACCCTCATTACAAGCTGAGCAGGTGACTTCAAACAGAATTTAGGCAACTTAAGTAAAAACACTTCAGTCACTTCTGAAAATTGAACTTAAAATTTGAAAAATCTGAAAAATGTCCTTCAATCACAAAACATTAGCTCTTGCTACAGGAGAACACATTTCATTTCTATTTTTTAAGCACAAAGAAGTTTATGCAAACTCAGCAGTAGCGGCCTCTTGCATTATCGTGATCATGCAATCAAAGAGATTTATTAGATGATGACTTTGAAGTTTCCCTCAAGTGCACATTTTCAGCCACCTTACATTTTGACGATTTAAAAGTGTTCCTAGTGTCTGTGACTTTGGGCACTAATGAAGGAATAAGCATACCAAAAGTGTCTATAGGTTCCCCAAGGGTTTGCAGGAACATTCACCCACACAGATGAGATGATGAAGAGAGGAAAGAAAGAGAAGACAAAAAAATAATAAAAAAAAATTATGCATTTCCACAACAAACATATAGAAAACAAATACATTCCACCCTTTCCCCATCCCACTCAAGAACAGTCCTTTCCCACACAGACAGAATAATTCATGCTAAATCACAGAACATTTGAGCAAAGAAAAATAGGCAGCTAAATTTGGTATGGAAGAAAGATGATGCATCACAGAAATAAGCACAGCTTACAAAACTTCAGGAGATCAAGTTGGCATTCTTAATAATCTGTTTCAAGACACACACATCCACTATTGCTAACAAAAGCCTATCTATCTTCATTGTTGCATGCTGGATCACAATAAAGCCTGTGATCGAGTGTTCTTCCCACCATTTAATACTTCACTGCAAAAGATAGCATGTGTGAATTGCATGGCATGTGGTATCCACGGATAACACAAAAATGGCAAGCAGTCTCCAGAAACAACAACCAAAAAAAAAAAAAATTTCAGTCCTGTTACTACCTGACAACAACAAAACCTCTTGAAAAAGGGTTCTGCACAGCTGAAGTTGCTGTGTGCAAGCTGGAATGCACACGAGAATCCTGAACAATCACCACACAAGTATGATTTAATTTTGTAAGAAAAAGCAACACCACATCCCTCCCAAACAAACAGAAAATTACACAAAACAACAAAAACATCAGGAAAGAGAGGTTGCTAAACAGGTTCCCATAAATACTGAAGAGATGAGGATTCCTCATATACAGCTGAGCAAAATAAAAATAAAGATGCAAGGAGAGGATGCAAAGACCAGCTAACAGGCCTTTTTCAGACTGGTTTCATTGGTACAGAAGTTGGAAGTAAAAGGGGTCAAAACTAATGGAATAAAAGCTCTTGCTCAAGAAAAGAAGGTGCTAGCAGGAGAGAGCAAAGCATGAATAACAGCACAGGAACCCGGAAGGCTACAACAGCAGTAAAAATAACTAGGTGTATCAGGGAGGACACGGGCTGCAACTGCAGAGATGCACCAGTGGTGCAGAGGTAAGCACAAACAGTGCAAACCCAGCTCTCCAAGTAGCAGGAGCAATTGTTGGCAGAAGGGACAATTATGCAACGCAAACAACCAAATCATAGAGTAGGCAATCTGGGGAGATTCAGAAGAAGGTAGTAAGAAAAGAGGCAATGGCCAAAGAGCAAAAACTGAAAGACTTCAAGTAGGTTTGTAACTTCTGCCTGCTTCAGTTCAAACCCAGTCACAAGAAGTGCTACAGGTGCACACAGAGTTGGGACAAGATGGAAGTTATCCCCTTGTATCACATAGGTGGCCCTGAGTCTGGGTTTGTGAAGAGATGTACTCAGAACCAAGACAACATGGTGAGAGGCAGGAAAGCCTGCTGGAAGAGATTTCTAAAGGAAGTTAAACTCGAGATCCAGAGGTCCCTAGGTAACACCAGCATACAAAGAGCTGTTAAAAAAGGCCAGACCAAAAAACAAAACCCAAGCAAATGACAAAACTCTACCACACACAAAACAAAAAACCACCCTGGACCCAACCCTATATGGCAGGAAATTATTAGATGACCGTTTATTCACACAATACACAATATTTTTCTCTATTAACTTTTGTATTAAAATTTAGCAGGTTTATACAAAAATGTTGTTAACATGGTTTAAGAATGAGTGAATAAGAGGAAAATATCCTGAAAAAAATTAAAAAGGTTAGGACCTCTCAGTTGCAGGGGTACAATGACAGCAGGAAAGGGGTCACAGATGGAGCAGTCCTGGCAGAGTTACCATGAATTATTT
Source organism: Eubucco bourcierii (assembly GCA_013396675.1). Lineage (NCBI taxonomy): Eukaryota > Metazoa > Chordata > Aves > Piciformes > Ramphastidae > Eubucco > Eubucco bourcierii. The sequence goes on from VWZE01011784.1 coordinate 311,340, forward strand.
TGCCTTTCTCCCACCTCCCACGTGCACTGTATTTGTTATTTTCAAGTACATCTCCCACAAGAGCCAGCAAGCCAGGCTCCTTTTTTTTAGGTGGCGGTGAAGTTTTTGGATAGGATTCATGGCAAGGAAGCAAGAACTGAACTGATAAAGACTAAACACTGGGCACCACTACAAATCCCCATATGCTGTGCTAAATGCCAACCTCTGCTTGATATTTAAAATGCCCTTTATCAAAATACAATTCAATTTTTCTTCCAAAACTGTAAGATAATCACTTTAAGTTTGGAATTAAACTGCTATTTAATCTCAAAATTTACTTTAATTGAAAAAAATAGCATGTGGTAAATACATGTGTTTATTTAATTTTTATTAAAACAGTATTTATAGCCTTAAACATTCTTGAGATGTATATAGATGCCTCAGTGAATCCTGTGCTTATGGTACCACTTTTCAGAAGCAACTGACATGCATAGGATTTGAGTTCTCAGTCCTACTCTTACACTATTAACCTGTTGTCTTAAATTTAAATTTATCTTTTGATTAGCAGGAAAAATACTCTCAAGGTTTACAACAAGATTCTTCCACCCCAGGCAAATGTTTGAAGATGAACATAACATAACTATTATACACTCAGAGGAAGTACCATGAGCATCTGTTAACATTTTAATAGATGGGAAACACTTCCAAACGCAAACTAATAAGGTATCACTGAAACAGACTGTCAACAAGAACAAAACACTTTCTCACAATATCGAAGTGGCAGGTTAAAAATATTCCAATACAAGCCCACTACTGCAGTGGGACACACTGACTGCCCTGCTTGTGAAAAATGGCCACCTATGGTTTTGGTTTATTTCTGCTCTAAGCGTTGGTATGTCACTAATACTAGATGAATGAACTCTACGCCAATTTGCAATCTGATTTATCAAGTTTCTGACTTTGTTTAAACGCTAATTATGGTGAAAATAGGCAACGTAGAGCAAAGTAACTTACCAGCAGCTACAGTGAACCTTCCTACAGGCTTTAAAAAACAACAACAGCAAAATCCAAACCAAACCAAACGGCAAACCATAAAAGCAAAACCCCAAACAAGACAAGGCCTCAATCAAAAACCCCCAAACCAAAACATGGACCACTCCTGAAATAAAGTCTGAGAGTTCATGGTAAATAAATGCTCATGAAAGAACTATTAACTGCATATAAGTTTGCTATTAAAACAGTAGTGCAAACAATCTAACTGCACCTTATAAACACTTCTATGGAATACTGGAAAGGGCTCATACAGGGCATAGAAAAAAGCACACAGAAAAACGGAGAGGAATAAGATAAACAGCACATTAAAGCCAAATACAGTTAAATTCCTGAAGACTAAAAGAAAACATTAGAATGTAATTTTTGAAGGAAAGACATTCAGAATTATCTTACAATGTGCATAAATTTTAAGATACAAACTGTTCTCAACCATTACAACTCAAACTCTGAAACACTGGCAAAATCCTATTTTAATCCTGTCCACGATTTTTGAAGCCTTGAGCTAGACAGTATTTTGTCAGCTTTATAAAAGCAAATTTGCCACAGTCAAGAGCTCTATAAAGAGCCTAGCTTTTCTTCCTTTAAGATGTAAATTAAAGCTGAAGTCTTACTTAATGCTCACCTCTTTACTTGGTGGGCTAGACAACAATAACCTGCAGATCAGATGTGACTGATTCAGACAAAAGCAGGAGCCAGGTTTCCAGCTATCAGTGGTAACAACTATCTTTCTTGAATTCTGAACAAGATACTCTACTACACACAACTGCCACAGTCTGTCTGCCTTACTTCTTTCTTCTTCTATTTTATTAGAGATAATAAATATATTTGATTTCCAAATCAAATTTTCAGTCTTTCCCCACTATTATATTTCTCAAAGTACTGGTCTAAGAAGAAGCAAGTGAAGCCTGATAATGCCACAAGTATAACATAATGGAGATCCCTCTTGGTAGACAGCCCAAACCCAATTAACGAAGTCACTTAAAATGCAAATACTTGAAATTTTGTTTAACACACACCCTCCCAATTGCATAATGTAAATCTGTAAATTTATTCAATCACAAACAAAATCAAGTCTTGCAATAACTCTGCTCAGTAGAGCTATACATAGACATATGCCCCATTCAACCTTTTTCCAGCAAAAATCAACACCGATGAGATAAAGACTCTGCTTTCTTACTCTCAGAGATAATCCAGATCTAAGGCTCCTAAAAAACTTATGTATTAATACATCTTATTAAATACCTAAATAACTGGTTACATGCAAGAATTCATAAATGTATATGATGAGTTCATCTGAAAATTTAAGCAGAGGACATGAACTAAATCATCCTGCAGATTCTTGGTGGTGAGAGCTGCTCCATCTCTGGGTATTTTGGTCCTTCTGGGCGGCACATCTCTTTCTTGCCTCAGTTTTCCATTCAAAGTAAAGCATTAATTGCAATCACTACTTGTGTGATTAGATCTGCTTTTTTGTTCCAGTTCTCAAAACTGACCAGTTAGAATTGGCATTTAGTTCTGTAATATGTTTAAATTAAGCTTTGGTCTAAGGAAAGGAGTCTCTCTAACACCTTTTCCCTGGCCTTGAAGTGTTCATTGAAAGGAATTATTCCAGAGTGGTGGAGACAACACATTCCCAAATCTGCTTGCTTTCTTGCAATAATCCATGTTTAGAAGTCCAATAAATCGCAGTTCGGTTTGTCAGGCTGCAGTTCAGTGTTAAGTATGGACTGATATAAATATAAAAGATTCTTGGCCCTGTCCTTCCACAGTCACCTACTTGTTTCTGTTTGTCTGTCATGAACTTCCTTGAAAGAGCAAAAGCACCCTTGTGGCAAAACACCTAGCCAGGTCAAGGAATTAGGCCATACTGAAAAGTCATGGATAGAATGCAGAGGAGGGAAAGGGAAGCCAATTTTAATCCACAGCAGCTCCCAGTTCTTTTCACCACAGGAACATTTCTCCTGGGATCAGAGATGAAAGAAATGGTGTGGAAATGGGCAAACATGTGATTTACTCCTTTTCTAAATGAGTGCCAGTTTGTGCTAGTGTACCACCATCAAGGAAGTACAGTACTAGACTACTGAAAAGGTTTTTGATTGGAATTCCAAATCTAAGATATTACTTTTCAATTACTGTATTTGGAAAGCTAATAGAATTAACTTAAAATTTCAAATTAATGAATAACTTTAATACAATTACTTTTAAATGCTGTACTTAACACTCCCTATATACAAATCTGTTCATCCTGAAAAGGTCATGTGAAGAACTCTTTACATGTAAAAATCCTTAATTATCATATGTTGAGGTACTTTGTGAGTAATTAGCAATTAAGTTTCATTTGTTCAATTCCACTCTTTCTAGTTGTAACTCAACTTTATCCAGGCAAGTAGTCTAAAACATTACAAGTACTGCAGGATGACCTTGTTATGTGAAATGTAACAGGCATAACATTACAAACAAAACTGATAACCATGTGCAAATTTTGACAATTCAAAAATATCCTGTCCATAACGCATATTTCTATGGTTACCATGTGGGGGAAAAAACCCCACCAAACAAAAAAAACTAAGAATGAGTTCCAAGAACAGAACTTTCTAGGGTACTACTATAAAGTATCTTGTAGATACATCATATTCTCAAGCAAAACCATTTAGCACGTTCTAATAGTTAAATATAAACATATAAAATAATCAGATTTGTCTCTTTCAGTCAAACCCACATACTGAGCAAAATCCACTGTTGTGATACTGGCTAATTCCTCTCCGTGCTATTGCCTTATGTGCCCTCTCTGTGAAAGTTTAGTAACTGAGCAGCTATCACTGAGTCTGGTTTAAGGTTAGATCACCAGAAACTGTAAGCCTAAATCTGCAGATAGTTGGGCTGATCTGCATGTTGACTATAAATTGCCAAGCTATCAATGACTTTCACAATACACTTCTGCCCAAAATACATTTTCCTTTGAAAGGAATCCACATTTTACTAAACTCATTTGTTCCTTTTACGGCAAACTAAACAACTGCACAAGCTGTTCACTATAAAGACGCATTTTACAAATTACTTGGAAAAGACAACTCTTGTTTGCCCTTTTTTTTCCCTCAAGTATTTCATACAAGGCATCAAAATAACAGCACATATACCAGCCTTGGTTTAACTGCCCTCATGTCTAAGTCCACTTCCCACAAAGATAACATTGTCAAAGCCATCAGATTAACAAACTTCCATGAAATTCTCATACACATGCACAGGAATCAGGAAGACTTCTTCACAGCTGTCAGGGTAAATTAGCAGAATAACTCTTCATCTTTCTGCAAGATTTGAGCTTCTCACACATTGCTATGCTGACATACCTCCTGGAGAACAGACGTTCAAGTATTTACAGGAAAGGGTTGCTGGCAGTAACTAACCAAGCAGGAGAAGTTCATTTATGACCCTAAACAGTGGAGAGACAGACTTCCTGAAGAAGGAGGTATTATGTAAATAAACACATTTCACAATTCAGCATATCAAGTGAACAAGTTTTTTGTTTGCTTCCGGAAAAGGGCAAGCAAAAAAATAGGTAAAAGTGTTTACTCTCTCCATTCCAACTAAAAAATGGGACTTTGGAGAGAAACTGGTTAATGTTTATTTGGGTAAAATGGCACACATAAAACCTGCACAGAACTGACTTGCAAATCTTGTAAGAAAAATTAAATAACCCTCCCTAAACTCTGTGAATTCCAGTCAGCAACTAGAATGAATATAGGAAAACACTAAAAACCTTATTTATATTACAAAACTGCCTCTAAGAACCTCAATAATTAAAGTCTGGAAATTCCTGAACTTTGGCCTGCACCAGTAGTACCAACAGCAGCTGTTAAGAGGAACTAGCAACAAATAATTATATAAGCAATTTGAGATGTAAACTCAAAACCAAGGAAACAAGAAATTCTTTTGGTATCAAAATATATGAGAGATGTATCAACAGGGAGTACAGTACATCACAGTTGACAGCATGCAAGATTACAGCATACCAAACATCTTTTCTTTTGGTAGAAACCTCAATTCTGTTAAACTCATTTTTTACTTATACCCCAAACCGACCACCCTGATGGACTGTTCACTGTGTGGATTCATTTTTAGAATCATGTTAATGCAGCAACTCTTGTGTTGTCTTTTCTTTTTCAAAAATTTTGTGCCAAGAATCTGAACAAAACATGAACCCAGATCAACACCTGCAATTTTCTTCTAGTCTGCTGTCAGAGGCTAACAGTAACATTGGGGAGTTTTTGAAAGGAAAAAATAATTAGTCCTATGAGATGTGCATAGGAATATGTATACATCTGACACCTGAAAATTCCATTTTCCATAGTCTTTTCAGGTGCAGGAATACTACTTTTTGTCTCTTGCCCTTAAAAGACATTCTCAAAGCACCAAGACGTTTACACTGCTTCCTTTCATCCTCATTCCTGTAACATTCCTATTCTCCTGTATACACAAAGATGGACAGTAATTCAGCAGAGTCTATTTGCACAGCTCACAAGCTTTCCTCAAATACCACTCCATCTCCACACACGTTTGATACTGTCATGTGAGTATAAATATCTGTATCAGCAATTATCTCAGCTTGCAGTATTTGAAAGCATTAGCCCAATCATGCAGTTGGTGATATTTGGGAGCATTAAGCCTGCTCTTAGTGAAACAGAAGATCTAGCAGATATTTACCTTTCAGAACTAGGAGCTAGGGCTATTAAAGTTACTTGGGCTTCCAGTTTTACCTGTTCAAGAATATTCTGCTGTTAAAAACAAAACCCCTAAGCCAAAAAAAAAAAAAAAAAAAAAAAAAAAAAAACCAAAAACAAAACTTTTTTTTTCTTTCCTTCAACTGAAAATTATGTCTTTCAGCTGAAGACTTAATCTGATCTTAATTCTCACCTGATGGAGAAGGAGGTAGTCATCTTTCCCTTGTTTAAATTACTTCTCATTTTAGGTCTTTTTGATTGGGAACTGACACTTGGTAAAAGCTGCAACTATATGTTTCTGTATTTAATGGAACCAGGAGCTTGGATGTCAAGATGAAAAAAATCTACAGGTTCAAATTGTAGAATAAAGCCCCAGAGAAAACAAAACGACTACCCCATCCTTCCACTTCCTCCAAATGACCAATGAAATAAAACACCTGTGAGCTCTTTTCCACCTAGTCTGTAAGAAATTAATTCCCTTAAAATGCCTTGATCAGAACAAAAAGAGGAAAAAGGCCAGACACAAAAATGAGGGGGGAAAAAACCCCCAAATAACAAAAACCCACCCCCCCACAAAAAAATCCCAACCAAAAAAAAAAATCCCAAACCACTTCAGCAGCAAAACTTAAAACTCAGAACTGATTTCCACAAATTTTACTGTAGAAACTACAATTTACCTGTAAGACAAACAGAAAAACATGATGGAAAATGAAGTCTGGTAACTGGTGAAAAGCAGAGCCTTTCTGACCTAACAAGAGATCTCTCCATTAGCAGATGAAGATGGCTGAGTGACGTCAAGGAAACACGACACAGCTGTAGTTTCACTCTTATTTTTCAGAGAAGCTGAGCAGGGGCAGATTTTGGCAGAGAGGTTAGGTGATACACCAGCTTCCCACATCTCACTGTTCAGCTTCCACCAGTCCTACAGGGCTGTGGGGAACACACAGGAGGTTGGCCCATCTCTTTCGGCAACAGCCTACATCTAGGTTTACCCAAAGAGCCATGATGTTGTAACAAATCTCTGTAATATATGTACAAAGTTCTGAAACATTGTCCTGTATCTGTACCAGTTTTGACATGTATATTTTGTATACCAAGGAATTGACAGCCGTGCTTCCCATGTCAGGAAGGATGACCTTAACACATTTGTATGAGATAAGTATATATAAGCTTATATTAGATAAGGCACTGAGATGACTCCTCCCACTCTTTATCTCATACCATGTACAGAAGCGAAACCTTCCTAAAAATGGTCTTTTCTATGTGCAGGCTAAAGCAAAATCAGAGAGACACACAAAACCCATACATGTGATTAACTGTTTTTTCTTTCAAAGATCTCTCAAACCACAAGAAGTTATTTTCCAAAGCCCCAGACTATCTGCTGAAACAAAAAGGCATCATTTCAGAAATTAACCTATTTGGGCTTTTTGCAAACAATTATCAAAGAATATCTGTTTCTAAGGAAATAAATATACAGAGTTTGCATATTTAGATATAACTTCCACTAATATTCCAAGTAAAGATACAGTAATTCATAATCCCATTAAATTCAAAGTATCTAAGTAGTCACAGTGGTTTGGGAAAGCAAGTATCTGTCTGATAATAGTCATAGTAAACTTACAATATCTAATTTCAAGTAAGACTCCCCTTCCCTACTTCCATGAATGACCTCAACTATTCTGTTATCATATAATTTAGAAAGAATAATAATAATTAAAAAAAATGTAGAAGAGTAAGATGATTCAGATGGAAGCAGCAAAAAATATTTTAGGTAACAATTATAATAATTTCAGAAGGTCTCTATGATTTGTATCAATTCACAGAAAATCATTTATTGTGAATGTCAGAGAATATTAAGGTGCACTGATGTATATAATTCAATTAGAAATTTCTCCGTATCAGATTCTGTGTCTTACTGAATGATTTGTAACAGCTATTTCTAAAAGAAAGCTTTGAAATGAATTTTCAAATACTAAACACCAGTTATGTGTAAGAAAACCTGCAAATATTTAAGACTAGTAATTTCTAACAGAAGCCCACTGTGAGTCGATTACAAAAACAAAGAGATCAGTAGTCGATGCAGCTCTGCAGACAAGAAAGAGAAATCTGGTAGATTTTTCCTGCTTGCAAAGACAGAACAAAAAAATAGCATCAAAGGTAATAGAAATGACTTACCATTCATGCTGAAAAGCCAGTTTTCAGAAACATATTGCTCCTAATATTAATCCAACAGTTGATGAAGTATGTTAATCTCTACTAAATCAGTGCTTCAATCTCTAAACACACTATACACTAACTGGAAAGAGAACACACAGAATCCAGAGAGCTGCTCTTCCTTATAAGCTCTCCTTCCGATGCAAAAAAAGCCTATGAAGCATAAGATAGCAGTAGTAAACAAAAAAAAAAATTAAAAAAATCAATATTCAGGACATGGGTATTAGGTTTTGCTCATTAACTACTCCTGTTCTGACCAATGCTACCTATTCATGTCTAAAGCAACTCAAAATGGCAGGGGGAAAAAAGCATGCAAACACCAGGAGGTTTTAAGATGTTCTCAATTATATCAAGCACTGGTTGTTTCCATGGCAACCTTAGACCAGAATTATCTGTTGACTTGTACCCAAGTAGTAGTTATTCTAAAGCTTGAATCAATTCACACAATGTAATCTGTACATTATTTCATATTTCTCACGTATTTTTCTACACACACACACACATATATATATTCAGTTAGATCTAAGTCCTTCCGCTGTATTTGAAAGTATACTGATAATATCTTGAATCAGCTAAGAGACCAAGTAACATTCCTTTGACTATTCATCACCCATCCATTTGCCATTTAGAGACTACAAAGATGCACTAGGGGCGAGTCTCCCCTCCATTTCAGCTATCCACATTGTTAACATGTTCTCTTAGTACGCACAGTTTTGGAAAATATTTGTATCAGTTCAAAGCTAAAATATCCAGGCCAATCTTAATGTCTCTACATTCAAACCGAAACAGCCACATTCTCTTCCCTTTCACATTTCAATCTTTACAAGAGCAAAAAGCAACTAAGAAAACAGGTTTCACATAGTTGCAAGTGGTCACAGTCAAGACGTGTAAACTAAGAATGAAGTACATCATTCTGATGACTATCACCACATCTGTCTTATTGTTTGGCTGTGCAGCACAACTGACCTGGTTACCAGTTCAGGTTGTACAATTACATGCGTGCTCAGTCAGCTTTTCAAAATAGATTCCTAGGCCCACAGTGCCCCAAGCCATCTCTTTGCCCTACTGCATTCCGAGGATTAAAAAAAGTAAATGTTTCATGCATGAACCAAGAATCCAAAGCTCATCAGAAAAAAACATGCCTTACATATCGAAATAACAAAAAGGTTAAATTTCAAAATCAAGCACTGAAAACCACGTAAGGCCACAGACCACAGGGCAAATTACTCAAACTCACCGCACTAAATGGCTGACAACACAAAATCCACCCAACAAGCAGTAGCTCCTGCCCCTTCAGCAAACTCACAGCTTTGGTACTAATTGCACTTTAAAGGATGTACATAGAAATAGCCCTTTTACAGTATTTCCTCACAGAAAAGGTGTAAATATATTTGCTTCCTTTTCAAATGGATTCTACCTCAAACCTAAACCAAGAGAAATTCCAAGAGATGACTTCCCAAATGTTTTTTTAAGAATTACAGAGTGCTTTTGTCTCAAACTTCAAGCGTAATTCACACTGTCTGCTATGCCACTTCACCTAAAACCTTACACCAAGGTACCCTAAGTTGCAGTGGAGAGTAGACAGAATAGTTGAGAACATTAAAATATCCTTACAAGGCAAACATCAGTAAGTTTCTAAACACTGCTTATTCGTTAATTTTTCAATGACTTACTGTCATCAAGTTTAGTGACTGAATGCAATTCTACAACATTGGTCTCTCAGGTAAAAAAATGAAAATAAGGCAACCAACCACAAAAACAGACCAAATCAAACAAACTCCCCTCCCTGTTTCTTTCACTGTTTTGCAACTAACTTTCAGAGATGATTTTTTTCCCCTCCTAAAATATAATTAGGAGTCAGCAGTAGACAGAAAAACTCCCTCCACTCTATTCCTTTATAAGCTCTATCACTTCTCAAGGATACATGATCAACAGCCATTCAGCTACCACCTCAGTAACTCTGGCTCATAAAAACTGCATGCAACCACTGCCCTTAATTATGACTTGAAGTAGCATTTGTGGAACAGCCATTTTCACCATGCTTATCATCAAGAGACAAGACAGTCCATTTTCTCACCAAGCATGTCACACAAGGAAGCCTACCTTAAACAGAGAGGAAAAAATATAGTAGAGACTTGTACACAATCAGGTCACATTTTTACGTGTCAGTAGGCCAATACCATTTTTTTCTTCATGTTAATATAAACAAAAATGCTTCACTGTTATTTTTTTAAATGGTTATTTACATTAAAAAAAAATAACTTCTATATAAACATAAGTATGTGTTTATTTTTACCAAGCTGAAAATATTTTGGAGAAGTAAAAGCTCAGAATTGAAGCACTTTCATCATATATCTTCCTCCCCAAAGATGGCTGATTTCTTTTCCCAGTCTCATTTGGCAGACCTAGATTTAATCTATTTTAGGTCAATGCATTAACACCTTTTTGTTTCCATGTTTACTGCTTATCTTCTGAGAACAGATTTCCTCCCATCTCACATAATATTTTACAGCAAGTAGGGATATAAAAATGATGATTTTCTTCATGGTAACATTGTGAATTTAAGGCCTATTTTCACTGTGCTATCTCAAAGCCATCAACAAATTGAAATCTTTAACAAAATTATCATTAGTTACCATATTGTACATTTTAAAACGAGTATTTAACCACAAAATCAACAACTGTTTAGCAAAATAACACTAGAATTTAAAAAAAAAATTTAAAAATCAATTGTCAGGTTACTTAGATTGTGACACTTTTAAAAATCTTTCGCTTTTATTATGTATTATGATTAATACAATCATTAAAGGGTTTAAGCTGTACAAGTAACATTTCAAACTGTCCACTAGTTAAAGCCATGATAACCAGCATTCCCACACAAAATTAATACGCAACAGTTAAAACCTAGCAAAATTTTACATTGTTTACTACTGTACAGAGCATTCTGCTGTATGTATCCCACAAAATAAATGAATTATAAAAAGCCCTGTAATTAGAAATTAATCTGTGCAGCATTGTTTGCCTATTCCGAAATTACAACACTACAATCATTAATGAATTTTCTGTTTCTGCTGAACTAGCTAACTTAATTTGAAAAGAAAGGAAGCAATTTAGAAGTCAGAATTGGGGTGGGGGCTTGCCAAAACAAGTCAACTGTTCTGTATGAGAAAAGAAGGGATGAAGAACGAATCCTACTGCTGCCACCAGCCTACGAACCAGCCCCTCATCTCCCCCTGTCTGATGCAACATGCTATTCTTCTAATTAAATCTTTAAGTAATTAATTGTAAAATTGTCCCTGGAACATGCTGCAGAAAAGAGTTCATACTTGACTACAAACATCCAAATTTTACACTCACTAGGCAAACTGAAGAGCAAAGATCCATAAAACAACCCCCCTCCTACTTACTTGATTTGTCCCACAAGACAGCAAGTTCAGAGCAGTGCTGGTTCACATTTTCCAGAGTTGCCCTCTGTTCATGCCCACCACTCTTTGAGTGTCTATGGAAAAGGCGATTAGCAAAACCTTCCAGCCTCTGTAGTGCTGTAGCTGTCCCTGTGAACTGGTTACAGGGAACCTCCTTCTGAGCTGCCATCTATAAACACTGGCAACTTTTACAAAAGCAAAACAGAAAATGCCTAAAGCGAGCTGGACAACTTAGAACCACTTAGAGCTATGCATGTGTCAAGCTTCCTGTATGCAGTGTTTTCTAACCACTACTCTCTTCTACTTCCTGTTAAGAAAAGTTCTATAATGTACTGTTTTATTCTGCTAAAAGTCTTTTTTTTTTCATGTCAGTTGAAAAGCCGTGTTTTGTTTCCTTTCAGAATGCAGTAATGGCTCCAGCATACGTTTTCACAGCATTACATGTTATACGTAAATATGCATTTTATGTTAAAATACTATAAACAACTTCTTCAGAAGTGAAGGTCAGAGGGCATTTTCTTTTTGACTTACCATGACCAAGTGTGAAAAAAGAACAGTGACATTTCTGCAGTTCTTCCCATTATTAAGATGGAGCACTACCATCATCATTGCAGACATAGCCAGTTGTCATCTAATCATTAGTAAATTCATGCTTTCAACTAAGTAACTTTCTCAGCAAAGTTACTTGAAAAAATTACTGAATGAACAATTACTTTATTACTGGGGTGGGGGAAGTAGTAGTAATTTTGTTCTTGGAGAAAAATCAGACCAAAGAAGTTGAATTCTAATGTACAACGTACAAACGGGGTTGCATTATACTCATGTAAACTGGGTTCTACTTACTCCAAGAATGAAGCAAATCACAGTATCACCAAGGTTGGAAGAGACCTCAAAGATCATCAAGTCCAACCCAATACCACAGACCTCAAGACTAGACCATGGCACCAAGTGCCACATCCAAACCCGCCTTGAACACCTCCAGGGACACTGACTCCACCACCTCCCTGGGCAGCCCATTCCAGTAGTGAATGACTCTCAGTGAAGAACTTTCTCCTCACCTCGAGCATAAACTTCCCCTAGTGAAGCTTAAGACTGTGTCCTCTTGTTCTGGTGCTGGTTGCCCAAGAGAAGAAAGTAACCTCCTCCTGGCTACAACCACCCTTCACATAGTTGTAGACAGCAAGAAGGTCTCCCCTGAGCCTCCTCTTCTCCAGGCTAAACAATCCTAGCTCCCTCAGCCTCTCTTCATAGGGCTTGTGCTCAAGGCCTCTCACCAGCCTTGTTGCCCTTCTCTGGACACGTTCAAGTACCTCAATGTCCTTCTTAAATTGAGGGGTCCAGAACTGGACACAGTTAGCTTTCCACTTAACACCACTTAGTTTTTTCAGGAATAAAGTACCGGAACAACTAGCACTGGCAGATCTTTATCTAGCACTGTGGACACTCTCCCCGCCCCAAAGACAGCTGGAAGGAAAGTCACTAAGTCCACATCACCAACTTCCAACATTGTTTATGCAAAAGTTTTGAATGCAAATCTCCTGTGATTTTTTTTAACAGATACTCATTACAGATACAGATACACAGATTAGGTAGGTTTCCCAATATATCCTCTGCACATGTAAGATGTGGTTTCTCAAAAATTTAGGCTATTCTTAAAGATGGAAATAACTTTTCTACAATCTGTCTTCTTACAGTCAACACGAGTTAAGGACATACCTCTCAGTTTTCACCACCATGGTTCTCACTGAACAGTTTTCAAATGTCAGCAGATATACATCCTTAGACATTACATAACTATTTCATAACAACTCTGCTTCGGGGGAAAAAAAAAAACCAACCAACAAAAAACCCAAAACAAACCACCATGCTGACAAACCACCTATGACAATGATAAGACAATAAAAATGCTGTGGGACAGACTTGACGACTACATTCATCTTAACAGGCACCTCTAGACTTCTTGTAATCAGCCTCAGCCAAGACAGGTTTAAATTTCTGAACTCCACGCAGTACACAGAAACACCCTTTGCTTTCAGGCTCCAGATACACTTTTGCAAACATAAATTATTTCTTCAATACCTGTTCAGGATTTAGGACCGACTGCCTAAACATTTTCATTTTACACACCGGTTTGCAAACCTGGATGAACACCTGCTATCTTGCTGGTGACCAGGTTGCTCACACCAGTCAGGGTCAGATGCTGCAACCTTTCCCGGATGGTAGCCCATTATGGGTCCTTTTCCACCTTATGCCTTTCAGCCTTTCACCTGCTTGTCACAAGATCAATACTGATTTCCATGAAGTCCTGCTGATTCAAGGCTCTGCCGCCAGGAACAACAGATAATGAAGAGCACAGGGCTCTGTTTGTTTTATCGGAGGTCATAAATAGGCAGAGAGGATGTATTATGTGCCCTATATAACCAAACACTTTATGATAGTGTTGCTAAGTCACCTTCCACATAGCAGTGTTAAGAAATACAACAAGAAGGTGTTTATTTCTGTGCCTGGTGCACTTTCTGCATCTGGAAGAGTCCTTCTGGAATTGTACAGCTGTGGTACCCCACTGCTTACCGCAAGTCTCTATGCATCCAGGTAGTCCTTCCAAGAGACTTATTATTTCATGTGACCTTGGCTATTTCCTTCAGTAAGCAAAGCCACTTGGGATGACAGTGTGCTTGTCTCGTCTCCCTATTCCCCCACAGTAATCAGCCTTTACAGTAGTGTCATCTTGTCTTTCACTCAAGTCTTCAACTAAACCACTTTGTTTCCTTGATATGAAAGAGGGCAATTTATAAAACTGGAGTCACATTACATAAGTTAGTCTGCCTACCCTGAAGAGTCAATGGAGAGATGCAGGAACTGTCAAGAGAGCATCTCTGCCCACTAAAATGAAGAGTTCTGAATGCACCCAAGTGACTAACCAGAATGTTTGAATTAGGTACCGAAACAATGTAGAAATACTCATCCTTTGATATCCAAGAAGCAAACTAGTTTAAGCATGTTATCAAAAAGGGACTGTTAGAAAATATCCTAAAAGAAAACCTGGAACTGATGAGAATTTCATTAAATACTACCATCAGTGCTCCAGAAGTTCTTCTCCACATGTAAAACATGAAAAGTACTGGGCATATCTTTATACAAGTAGTAATGTACTTTCCTAATCTTGGAAGTTTTATCATTGATTAGCATTGCCTAATACACAATATCACCACATTGACTTTCTGTGAAGATCACCTCCCACTTCATTGTCTTTGAATGAAGACTGCAAGTTTTCAAGGTGGAACCAATCTCTTTCTACTTAATCTTTTAACTTATTAACATAGTAATTATACAAATCTATCCAGCATCAACTTATTCACATCAAGTATATTACATGCTTTATACAAAGCACAGAATACAAAAGCTCTGACATACTTTACTACTCAAAAACTCATTAATCAGCAATGGATGGTGCATAATCAAAGGCAAAATCCAGTGGCTCTGTTTAAAATTTCCACTTTGCAGTCCTTTTCCTTTGCAGTGCTTTTCCTTACAACAGCCTGTAAATCTTTAAACACAATTAAATGCCGAAAGACTTGAGGTCATCCTACTCGCATTCCAGGTTGGAAGAAAAACCTGAGCCAGCTTTGATCTAAAGCTGTGTAGTGCCTGTGGTTAAGCTCACACACCTTTCTAAAAGAGAAAAATCCTAGATGGGCTCCAGCCAGACCACTAAAATAAGATGTTCTACACACTAACATCAGATGTTCTACACACTCACAAAACCACAGAATGACAGGGGCAGAAAGATCCCTGGTGGAGGCTCCTGGAGATCATCTAGTCCAAACGGCGCCCCCCCCACCCCCCAAGTAGGTTTGTCAAGGTAAAGTTGCTCAGGAAGGCACCCAAGTGCATTCTGAAAGTGTCCAGAGAAGGAGACCTAACAACCTCTCTGGGCAGCTGTTCCAGTGTTTTGACACCCTCAAAGTAAAGACACTATTCCTTAAGTTTAAGTGAAACCTCCTGTGTTCTAGTTTGTGCTCACTGACCCTTGTCCTGTCACTGGGCATCACGGAAAAGAACCCAGCCTCATCTTCTTTACTCTCCACTCTTTTGATATTTATAACCACTCAATGCTGCAAAACTCAGATCAGGTATTTGTTAATGTCTGTGGAGAGGTATGACCCATGTAATACCAGGCCAGATTAGGATACACTTAACTTTCACTGCATAGTTGGTTTGTAATATATGGGAAAAGTAACTTAAAGAAGCCTTATAAGAGAATGAAGAACTTTTTGCCCAAAGGCTGAAGAGTTTATTTGCTTTAAAAATTGATGGGTTGATAAAGCACATCTTTTCCTTCATGCATCAGTTATTTCAAAATCAAAGTCCAACTTTATTATTTATTACCAAAGGAATGAGCAATTACTTGAAACAAGGTGTTATGGTTCCTCCATTTTTAAGAGTTTGAGGATCTTGCCAAATTTAGCAGGTCTTGTATTGATGAATAAATTATTCTAAGGTGAAGCAAATATCTAATTTGCCTAATTTTGAATTAGAAAATATGAGAGTTTATAATAATTTTATATTAAAGAACTGAAAGTGTTCTGCGCTGTAAGTCTGAGAAAATATTTTTCTGGTTGCTATATAAAGCTTGAGAGAAAAGAGTATAAAATGAAGTATACAGCCAGCCATTTCATAACTAAAAAATAAAAGAACATTTTCATCAGAAATTATGTCATTAAATACAAACCATTTTAAGTCTTGCCAGGCATGCATATTTCAGAAAGAATTATGAGTATGTACAGAAGCAGGAAAAAGCTTCTAGAAAAAGCAGATGTATTTTGATTTTCTTTACACAAGCTATGCCATTAGCTTGCATTTCTTTTTAAACACACAAAAGGAAGAGCAGTATTTGCTAATATCTTACAAATGTAACGGTTTTCCATTTAAAAACAAAGTGGTTTTTAAAAAATATGTATAGAAACAAAATAACCAATTTCACACAGTAAAAAAAAACACAAGATGTGTCTTAATGTACCTTTAAGTACGTATTGTGTCTAAAAAGGTTTGCCCTTACTAGAGAGCCCCTCTGAAAGCAGTACTAAGGCTGGGACTGCAGCACTATTTCTATAAATAGGACTGCCAAGAGGAAGTTGCTGCTATGGAAATGCCGGTTGTATTTCTATTTTGACTCAGTAGACCTCTACTGGCATCTACTGTACACAACCTTAATTGCAGCAGACATTTAATACCTTCACGTCTCATCAGGATACACATGGTCCAACAGCAACATTTATTCTTTACCTATGATTATACAAATGGAATAAGAGTTCAGAGAAGACAAAAAAAAAAATTAAAATTCTTCTTGTACACAGTATCTGATTTTTCATATGTAAACTAAAAGCTCTCACATTATTATTAGAAGTTGTTTTCTTATCAGTTTTATCAAAATTTGACAAATCCACCATCAAAGATGATATGGTTCTTCCTATACACACACCATGTCAGGTGATTGAGTTTCCTCATTTGTATCAACACATCTGGTGAGATAGATAGCTTCTAGTGTTGCTCCCAAATCTAGTGTTGAGAACAAGGTGACAGAGAACTCTCATTACAAGTCAAATCTTCCATAAGACATTCCAGTTTCGCAAAGAGAAGTGGATTCCTCCCCTTTCTAACATGGTCCTTCCTCCTTGCTTTTCTTACAGCCTCCTTCAAGAAGATGGGTTTGCTCACACTTATGTGACTGACTGTCACAAAGCAAGATAAGGGTTTTAAGAATGTGAAATAAATTTACACAGTAACTGCATAATAAAACAAAGTTTTATGAAGACCCATAGTTGCTTTCTCATTAAGTACAAGAAATCTGAAGCTGCTTGCAGAAATCAGCTTGGCCTGTGCCCTTCCAGATCACAAGCAACTCAAACAACCTCTCAGTCGCATCATAGCACTATTTAAGATAGTTTGACATGTAATCAAAAGTTTTGTATAAGCCCTGCTACTTTTCAGCAGAAGGGAAAGTACCCTGACACCTTTGTAAGTGAGTTCTGTCATACCTGCATGAAACAGTTGCCTGCCAAGACCAAGATGTTTTTGCTTTTGCGCAAATGAGGGTGAAAACATTTTTTTTTTTTTTTAAATGCAGTGCATGGACTTAAATTAGAATCCAAGGTTAAATTGTGAACAAATTTAACCAGTGACCTCTGAAACACTCACTCTCTGTCTGAAAAAGCAAACATCAGACAAAAAAAAATGTGGTCCACTTAATTTGTAATAAAATATACTGTTGATCAATAATGAGCACTTATGGGTTATCTATCAAAACAAGTAGGATGAAGTTCCTGAATCAGAAGAAACACACCAAGAATAGGGATATTTTACTATCTGGACGGACTGAAGAAGCAGCTACCTGCTTGAATTCTGGCCAATCTCCCATCAGAACAACGATAGTGAAGATCTGTCTCTCAGCAGAAACATTAAAGACTCCTGCAGGTAACCAGCTGCTGTGGACGTGATCTCAGCTACATAAAGCTTTTGGTTGGTAAGTTCTTTTCCTAGAATCTGTAAGTTTGGTTTATCCTTCTCCTTAGTCAGTTATATTAAGGAACTGCCCTGAGAGAGAAGAGGCACACTTAAATTTGAAAACTGTCTCAGGACAGATTAAGTATAACGTGTCTTGAGTTAAGAAGTGTCTCCCCTAACAAATGATAATTAAACATAGAGATCTGGTATCACATTTAGAGATAACTGGATATGGGATAACAGAAGGCCACGTGAGAAGGGATGATAAGTAAAACGCTCACCAGAGCTGAAGTCTTGTAGATAAAAAAAAAAAAACCAAAAACCAAAACCAAAAAAAAAAAAAAACAACCCCACCTTTACCACAGTAATAGCTAGATGCTACTACCAGATTCTGTACTGTACAATAAAATACCAGAATGATAAATATTAGAATAACTAGAATCACTTTAGTACCTCCTTCAGAAAGCCTGTCTGCATTTTAAATCACCAGCACATTCCCTAGAGGAAAAACAAACAAACAAATGCCCAAAACCCAAAAATCAGCAGACTCCACTTTGAGCTAAATTTTTAAAATTAATACTTTTGTTTTTCTTCAAAACTAGAGTGTTACTCAATTATATGACATTTAAGTTCAATTAAGAAAACATCCAAATAAGAAAAAGAAGCAGTACCAAAGTTACTTCATTTTAAGGGGTAGTGCTTCTTTATAAAAAGCATATAGTGTAAATCAGAATATAGTTCTGGTTTTTGTAACTATGGTCTACACCAGAAAACATCTGGCCATGTGATGTGAAGATACTTGCACCTCTTCTTGTATGAGGAATAGATCATGAATTCCTGGTGGCTTATCACTAGACTACAGACTGCCCTGGAGCGTTCTAGTCCCTTCACCCCTATGACCTCAGCTTCAAATATTCTACAAAACAGGAGAGAAACTGAAATGCTGTAGATTTATAACTACTCTCTACAGCATCTTGAGTAAAAAAGGGGTGTCAAATCTCTGAAAAGTAGAAGGAACGCTGCTGGCCCCAAGACTAAAGACTGTAGAGTGTATGAGAGGGTATTTCAAAGTTTGTTAAATGTTGCTAATGCATGTTGTGCTGAGTAAGCAGCATCCCAGTTATGGGAACTTGTATTAATACAGAGGCAGCAAAGTATAGCTCAGACAACAGGATTTCTCTATATACTGCAGTTAATCAAATTGAGTTTACAGATCCTGTTAGTCTGCACTTAGAGTAACAAATGCAGTCTGCTGGTCTGACACCAAACAAGTGTGAGGTACAAAAAATTGTAATACTGAACACCAAGTTCTAAAAGTACTCAGATGCTCTTCTGCGATATGTTATATAGACACAACTAACTAAATCTCTCATATTTTTTAGAGGGTAATTCACACACCAACTTTCCAATTATTTTCTATTTTTTCTTAGGTAGCAACAAAGTGCAGACGTTATTCCCCTTACCTGTGACTGGTTTTCATTTATAAATTTTAATTTTTCTTCACAGAATCCTTCACTGTCACCAAGAATTACCTTAAAATAAAGGCCTAAACTAATTAAAGTTCTGATGATAATCCTGAAATTGAGAAAAACAAAAAAATCAAGCAATTGGTGTGGCGCATCAGCTCAGCATGCAGTATGAATCCCAGCAGACCACCAACTTTTAACTGACGAGTAAGTTGATAGCAAATATTTTTGAGGTTATTTCTTCACTAGATAAAAGAACATCCAATAGTTTTAATGATGTACCTTCAATTCTCTTTAAATAGGTACAAAGAGTAATTAAAAATACATCTGAAAAAGCACTGTTATTTCATGCTGTGAAATGCCACCAAAAAGCGTCTTCTCACAGTAGGTCACCTCAGAACACTGATAGCCAACTCTATATTCCTCCCAACAAGGATGCTGCAAAAGTCTTCTATACCACTGTTATCAAAGAATTTCCTAAACTCACACTGAAACAAAATTTGATCATGCAGTTACCCTTTCCTTCACCTGGTGAGCAAGTGAACACTCTAAAAGGTAAAGAAGTTTATGTGACATAGATCCAATGCATTTGATGGTGAACAATAATATTACAGTTCACTCTCTGTATTTCTTTCCACTAGTTTCTACTTTTGGTATTTACGAAAATTAAGTGCTCATGACAACGTAAATCATCTCAACATTAACACACCTGTAACTGCATTCTCACCTTAGTCTCCAAAAAGACCTACTTGATAAGAAATGGCTGTCACAGACCCAAGTGCTAACAATCTTTTATTGTTTTATTACGAATGATGTCTCCCTGGTGTTTTGATTTGCCCTAGTCACAGAATCCTAGAACAGTATGGGTCTTCCCAGAGCCATCTCCTCTCCAGGCTAAATAATCCCAGCTCTCTCAGACTGTTCTCAACAGGGGAGGTGCTTCAGCCCTCTGATCATCTTCACAATTGTAAGGTAGGAAAATGAAAGAAAATCCACCCCAAACCACACAGAGGAAACCTATGCAGGTCAGAATTTGAGAATTGTGACAAATAAACTTAAGTCCAAATACCTTCATCCTTAAATACGATCTCTCTGCCAAGAAGTCTGGAGTTGCAGAAATATCTGACAGCTTCACCGCACACCTCCACTGCAGATTGTCACAGGGAAAACAGAATTTGCCTACAAGGAGCTTTACCATTTGGCAGACTCCCACTAACAGCTGAGAATGTTATCCTTAATTTTGCAGCCATATGATCATCCTATCCATGACTACTACTGTTAAGAGGTTTTTAATATTTCTACTTTAAAGACATAACATATAGCTTATGATAGCATTGTGCAGCCCCTTCTGATTTCTGGGACGCAAAAATCTCTGTTATGACAGAGCTGAAAGATACATAATGTCTTAATTTATTATCTTTACTTAAACCATTTTGAGAAAAATGCCTAATATTTTGTAACTAGCCAAAGGCTTCCTTTCTTACTCCTGACAGAACAAGCATATTTCACTTCGAACTAGTCTCAGATACTCCTAACTTTTCCCAACAACCTCAATACAGAGTTGTTATTTCTGGCAGTCACATGGCATGTGGGAAGATGCTGGTTTTCTTCCAAATCCTCCCAAGTTAAACTCTATCTGAGAAATTTGCCAAAATGAGGTACCAGTTGAAACACACTGAGTAAATTTTTAAACTTACTTCCCCTATGAGTTCCACTTTTTTCCACTTATTATGCAGAAACAAATGCTAATGGGTACTTATCTGAATAAGGATTCGTTATGTATTAGTAGGTAAACTACTATGACATAACATTTTTTCTATCTCTGTAAAGATGGCACTTATAGAAGGAAATATCAACTGATCTATCAGCCAAATAAGGCAAAAGATATATTATTGGTACTTTTAATAACACTGCTGATACCAAACTATTCAGAAAAGTTGTGAAAAGTTAACAGTGCTAATATGCTGTCTAATGCAACTCTGTATGGTTGCCAGAAGGTTTGCTGGGCATTCAAGATGTCAAACAGAGACAGTTCTGAAGATGAATGGCTTGTGGCTCCAAATTGAATTGTAAATTCTACTCAATCTGAAATCTACAACTGAATCATCTTTCCACGTATGCCTTATATCTATGCAATCTCTGCCGTATCTACCAAAGTAAAATACTGCCTTGGCACAGTGCATAGCTTCTTACAGAACTTTGTGGAGGGTAGAACGTATAGATAGCTCCTAGAAAACACATCAAATTGGAAACATTACTCTCATCATTGATGGTGCTATGGATATTGGTGGGCTAAAATTCATGTATGAAAAGACGGGTAGAAGAGAAAGAGTAAAAGAGCAGGAGGCAATCATGAATGAGATTTGAATTAACTCATACCTATGCCACTCTTTACTTAAAACAGCTTCACCAGAAGATTCATTACTCATCTGGACTTGTAAACAGTTTATAGTCTGCTTACTTTTTTCTTTACGGAAATGCACTTGTCACAACTACTGGATTAACATAATTTCAGTACCCTTCTTATCATCTTCAGGTGTATGTTCATTAAGACCTCTGTCCATAAACTAGTTAAGAGTAGATTAAATACTAAATTAAATAAACAGTAGTCCATTCTTCACTAACACTGCCTGCTTCAGTAACTCTACATCCACCAGTAACTCGACTAATCTGTGCAGAGCATCACCCTCTAGAGAGGACAATATTCCAAACCCAGTAAAATAATGTACCATAAGAACATCAAGCTCTGAATGTATCTCATTATCTTGTTTTATGTAGGATAACCCAACTCATGAATCCAAGGGAAAAAGTAGCATACCCTAACCGAAAAGTTATACCACTGGTCCACAGCCAAGAACACTCATTAATGTTCATCATCACCCTCCACCAAGACTGTAGCATTTAAAATTGTATATAGTTCATCAATATGTTACTTCCCAAAATTAAAGCAGGCTTGCCAAATTGTCTGAAAGCAAATACAGGATACCAAATTTATTTCCACCTTTTCTGATACTTGCTTCACATTCATTCACTTACAATGTAGCTTACTGAGTTCCTTCCTAACACTCTACGCAGCCCACACAGAAAAGATTTTGCTATTTAACCTAAAATCAGTTTCTCTTACTCCTTAATTACAACTTCATCTAGAAGATCAAAGCTTTATGCTTTGGAAAACTTGCAGACTCGTAGCCATTCATGTTGAAACAAGAGTTTCTCTTCCTTTCTTCCTCTAAGGAAAAAGGGTATGAAAATACCCACCCTTTTAAAAAGCAATAAAAATGCTGACATCTTAGGTACAAGTGTCTTGCTCTACTTAAAGCAAGCAGCTTAAGGACTACAGATAAGAAAAGCTTACTTTCAGCAGAACTCCAAACAAAACCATAACTGACAACCCTGATAACAAAATACTGGCAGTGACCTGGAATAGATATGAAAAGAGTGGGACAACAAACTTGGTATGAACCCTTCCACCTTCTCCTTCTCCATAAAGACAAATTATTCTCAATACTCTTTAAAAGAAAAGCAACTCATGTTTCTTGGTAAATATTTTAATTATGAGCATCATATTCATATGATGTTCATATATATATATATATATATATATGTTATGTAATATTTTGGGGGAAAAAAGACAAACTACCCTTCTCTCTTCCTCTCATTTGAATGGTTTTTATTGAAATTATTTCACTCACAAAGCAGTGAAGTCACATCTACAAGCATACAGCCATTTGAAAGGCAAGAGGCTATATACTCACATCTTGTACAGTGTGCAGTGGGGTCAAGCTCAGATGTTCCACCTTTCTTCAAAGCATCCTTTTGCACCCTTGGTTTTGCAATCAAACACCTCTTTCATACAGTTTTGTCTTATATATTACATATTCAAGTATTTCCCAGTTCAGCCTGACTGCTCAATATGCCAAAATTATACATTACTCTAAGAAATTAATGGTAGCAGATAGTCTAAAAATAGTTGAAATCTAATATAAATACAAGAGTTTCTTTACAGTAAGGGTGGTGAGGCACTGGAACAGGTTGCCCAGGGAGGTTGTGGATGCTCCCTCCCTGGATGTGTTCAAGGCCAGAATGGATGAGGGGTAGCAGATAGTCTAAAAATAGTTGAAATCTAATATAAATACAAGAGTTTCTTTACAGTAAGGGTGGTGAGGCACTGGAACAGGTTGCCCAGGGAGGTTGTGGATGCTCCCTCCCTGGATGTGTTCAAGGCCAGAATGGATGAGGCCTTGAGTAACCTGTACTAGTGGGAGGTGTCCCTGCCTATGGCAGGGGGTTGGAACTAGATGATCCTTGAGGTCCCTTCCAACCTTACCATTCTATGATTCTATGACTTAAACATGGAAATAATTACAAGTAAGTTTGACTGGATTTTGTTTAAATTAAAACTAGAACTTTAGTTTCATACACTTATATTGGCATCCTCAAGTTCAAATGTTGCTAAACAGTTGTAAACAATTTAAACTGCTGGCGTATTACATATTAGGAGAATAAAAAGTACACAGAAAACCACTTGCTTTTAATAAGGTCTAATTTTTTTGTGCTAAGTTGAATAAACCTGAATTTTGGGCCTAAAAAAATGTTGATTCTAAACCATTAAACTGATCTTTTGAAGACATTATAGTAATATTCACATCAGCAGCCATCAGATTAAATAATGCAACAGGCTGAAACATGAAAGACAAAGGAAGGAATGCTTTCTTCTTTGATTACAAATAATTCGTGAGCTAATAATGCACATCTTAAAATATTTTCGTATTCTTTGCCAGTAAGCGTCAACTTCAGGAACAACTATGATATAAACACGGGTAACAAACTAGAATTCACCAGAATGTTTCTGACACTCAGTCAAAATAAAAATGTCACCACTCAAAGAATAAAAAGAATAAAGGAAATGAACAAACAACAACAACAAAACAAACAAAGAAACCCCACCAAAAAAAAACCAGAGAAGGGCTAAAAGGGCTAACAGGCAAGGAATTAAGTCTTGATGCAAGACTGCATTAGGCAGGTGACACAGGACAGAGGTAAAACCAGAACAATGAGCTCAAGAAAGGTAAGATGAGGACTTTGCATCTGAAACAACTACTGTGAGTGAAGGCAAAAACCCGAGTTTGAGTGTAAGATACATAGCAAGATTTTCTAAACAGATGGTAAATAGTTTTGGTCTCTCATGTTTAAAAAAAAAAGTCAAGTACCAATTATGGTTTCATTTTAAAAAAAAATTTTAAAAAAAAATCAGACAAACAATGAGAGGTGCTGTACTGTGCAATTCTTCAAGAGCGTAGATAAAAATTTTCTGTATGAAGAGGTCTGCCATATCACCTCATGGAGAAGGAAAATGCCTAACTTCTCTCACTGTTGTACTTTTTCAGCCATTTAAACCTAGGGGCCAACTCTGTGTACATACAATCCTGCCCCTGCCCTTAATTCTGTTTCACACAATTTTCAAAGGTCTAAGTTCAAAATACTGATCCAACACAATGTCATTACCTCACCTCTCTTAATTTCAGTTCTCAAACTGAAAACAGAATTTAGTTACTGATGGTCAACAGTGTATAAATATTTCTTTAATATTCTTTGATATTTTAGCAACTTCTGACTTATTAATAGCTTATTCAGGGTATGAATACCGAACTACCGCTACACTTTGGGCATGCTAAGAAAAAAAAAGAATGCCTCAAACAGTAGTGGATTGTTGTCCTCCTTAATTTGTATCTGATGTTACCACAGATACTGAGATGTTTAAGTCATAAAATTTAGCGGCTGCTGAACATGTTGATGTCATTAAATGGGAAAGAAGAGGAAAAAAAAAAAAAAAAAAAAAGGTAAAAGGAGAAATAACAAGCAAGCAAGCAAACAACACTACTCTGACTTCAGAACACTGTCTCTTCAGCCAGAGACAAGACTGCAGAATGAAGAGTGACTTCAGAAGACTCACACCACTACTACTATTTGGCTTAGAGGCTAAGCAGTGAAATAATCATGAGTCTGTAGTGGACTGTTCATCAGCGTTTGTCACCTAGGGGTACTCTCTTGGATCCCCGTGATTGTGTTTATTTGTGGTTTTGTCTTTGTAACCACAGACTGAACTACTACAAATGGTAGACTTAACTAATATAAATTCATGCTCAATTTGTACACAACACAACTGCATACTCAGATGCAGCCTTGGAACCTGACTGGTTAATCTCTGTGGCCAAATGGAACCATCAGACTCAGGCGATCAATAAACATGAGCAAAGCTGTAAACAATCTCCTCTGCTCTGCCTCAGTTTGCTTTGCCTGGCCATGCTGATGCCATGCTCCAGACCAGCTTTGCTGTGTAACAACAAGCTCTGGTGCTTCAAGCTTGTCCACTTGGAAGCTTTGCCATGCCTCAGTTTACCAGGGACAGGCATTAAGTGTCCTTCACGCCGCAGGCAACTCATTGCCTGAATTTGCCAGCCTTAGTGTGAAAAACCTGGCATCAGGTAACGACAGCCTGGACCATGCAGAAGGGACATAGCCAGAAGGATGAGACCAGGAGAGCCACGTGCTTGCCTGAGAGACCTCATTGCAGTCTGCATGGTGAGAGAACAGGTTAACTATCACCAGCATGAATTTGCAGACAGTAGTTTGTGAGTAAATATTCTAAAAAGTGTCATTGTAATTAAAGCCTTGAGTGACCTGTTCTACTGGGAGGTGTCCCTGCCTATGGCAGAGAAGGTTGGAACTAAATGACCTTTGAGATCCCTTCCAACCTAAAGCATTCTACAATTCTAACCAAACAGTTCAGTAACACTGAATCTGCTCTCTTTATTATTTATCTGTCTTATGTTACTACTGCCTTCAACCCAGAAAATACTAAAAATTACTACTGTAATTTGGAGAGGTGAGATTCTGCTAGAAAAGTCCTAGTATTAATTAACTGAGACTACATGCAGTGGCAGTAAAGAGACACTGGGACTATCACAAAAGAAACAGTAACTTATACCTGATTTTGAGCCATGACTCTATGAATACAGAATAAGAAAGGCAAAGGTTGTCTGCTTTCCATTGTCAATAGTCAAGATATTTTTAGTAAGAGATTACATTTTGAAAAATGTATAATAGACACACAAGGAAACAATTATTTCTTTGATGTTGAAAATAAATTTCACGGATAAAACATATACAAAACAAACCAGCACATTACAGTTCTGAATCTGTGACTTACAGCACACATCTCATTTTCCTCTGTAACACCACCATTCCAATTAAGAAGATGGGGTCTCTCCAGACTGCTCATTTTGGAAAAAAATATTCACAAATTCGCGAGTTTTATTTCACCTTTTTTGTGATTAATAAGCACAGAAGCCTTGAAACACTGCCAGAAAGACCAACAGATAATGCAGGACCCTATTAGGGGGAACTTTACCCAGAAATATGTAGGAAACCTGCTTTGTGACAGAAGCTAAAAGTTTGCACAGTACTTTCCCAGAGTCCATTTGGATTTAAAAATAGATAAGTAGTATTATGATACAGCAGTCACATGTGGTACATTTGATCTATTTTGAGCTAAAATTAATAAGCACTTTGAGAATGTGAAGTAAATTGATATACTAATTACCATAAAATAAGGTATAGTTTTCTCTCTGTAACGGACTTGCCAATTTAAATGCACAACTGATAAAAACTTAAGAGACACACTATTGTAAGTTTCACTATAAGCCTACAGTAATTACAAGAAGTCACTTCACTCCACTGCTGTATACACTACTGTCCTCTAAAATGGTAATTAATAAATATTTCCAGCTAGCTGTCAGTTTTAAGATGAAAGATGGTTAACAGTGTCAATAATTCAAAAGAGAGAGTAACTGTCCTAAAAGCTATATTTACTCTAACAGATATTCAGAAATGGTTAAAAATAATAGAACTGTTAAGCCTGATGGAGTTGCCTCTGCCTTGTTTTTCTGGAACACCAGGACTGTAAACTAAGGATTTAGGCAATCATATGACTTCCAAGTTTAACAGGTCAGATTTTCAGTGCACCGAGCCTAAGTAGGAACGTCAACAAATAACGTGGTTTGACCTCCCGTACATGCCAAATTGCATCTACAAGCAGTTTTCATATGCTTATATCATAGCCTGACACATTTCTGTTATTCTTACCAAACAGATGGGTGAGCTTTTAATGGTTTTTTTTAAGAGTACTGAGTTTAGCAAAATAACTTCTTAATTCCAGTGAGCAAAGAGTTATCACTGGTACCTGCTCCCTTCCTACTATTCCAAAATTTCTTTGTTAAACTTAAGACAATATCTACACAAATTAGGCATTTTCTCAAAATGTTTAATAAATTTCCTGAACCTGAGCATAAAAGTATACAAGCCACAAACTTTGCTGCTGAAAAAGCTGCTTTACTATCCCTTAGCTTTATTGTGCATTTGATAAGTAAGTAGAAATTCAACTGACATTGGATGAACTAATCTGCTATCAATTGACTGTCATACTAATTATGAATATTTATGAATAAATACAGTGACTAGTTAGTTACTCCCTTTTCATAGGAAGAGATTTACAAATCCAGTTTCACAAACAAGTACTTACTTACAGAGTTTATTTCAAACAGAAAACCATATTTTGAAACCATTGCTTAAATTTTGTATTTGGGTACTGAGAATTAGGGAAAAGTGTCAGAATTTGCACCATTTTAGTATGACCCTCTTAAACGCATGCTTTGTAACAAATGACAGAGTCAGGTATTCATTTTTTCACACACTGATACGTTCTGCAGTACAGTGCACTGAGTTGCCCTGGCAGTCATTCAGGACTACACTCTGTGTAGTGTAGGTCTTCCTACCCAGTTCTCGAAAGCAGTAGGGCATGCTGCTGCTGAGGGCTACTGAATGCCATCCTTAAGCAGCAGAAACTATTCCTTAAACTACAGTATTTTCAGCTGCACATGCTGCTGCTTTTCTGTCCCCTATGATGACTGACTGGTATCTGGACGCTTGCTTCACAAAGAAGCTAAAACTATTTTAACTGCTACAGAAATATATATAAACTGCATTTCAACACTTCAGAAGATTTCATGTATTATTTGCCCAAAGAACAAAGCCTTTATCACATCAGCCAGGGCTCCCAAGTAAAGGGAATCATATTACCTTCATCTTTCTGTGCCTTAGTTCCCTGTTTGTAGAATAATAAGCAAACCTCCTCATTTAGCAGGATGATACACAGATAAATTCAATATTCGCAACACAGTTGCATACTAAATGATTTTTGTAAAAAAGCTCCCAAGGAGCAGTAAATAAGGCAGATAGACACAAACTGAAAGCAATAAAGAAAAAATAACTAAAGCTCACTTAATGCATATTGTTCAATGTCCTGTGCAAGATCCTTTAGGACTGGTAGGAAGAAAGAACATATAATCATGTAGTTTTCTCTCTTAGAACACATAGGTAGGTGTAAGGCAATTAAAATACAGCCATCCAAGTAATTCTGCATTTCCTGTCTTTTAAAATGTGGGTTTGCAAGTTTACTATTTTTTTCTTCATCATTTCAACTACAGGAACTAACATGTTTGAAAAAGAAACCTAAATTTTGTGATATCACCTAGATTAAGAGGTGGCTCAGTAGCAGCTCCTCCCATAAACCTCTACCACATCAGCTATGAAAGTCTCCCTCTCAGAGAAGTTTTCAAACAGAAGAATGACAAAATTGTGTGATTCTCTAATTCATAACACACAGGGATAAAACAAAACTGCAGCATACCAGCTTAAGAAATGTTTACTGGCAAATTTGTGAGGATTTCAAGGTTTCTTGAACACTTCACTTCAGAATACAATGAAGAACGTAGATCCGATACCCCATTGAAGAATTATTTTTCATTCCACAAAAGTGATGAGAATAGTAAAAGCATAAGCAGCAAGTAAACTATGGTTTAATTTCATTCTTTATTCACTGTATTGTTAAACTTTAGTAACACATCAAATGAAATAACTACCACACAGAACTTGGGAACATTTTGAAATGATGCCTGTGCTACTGTGTAAACTCCTACCTCAATAAAAACATAATGGACACAAAACTAATCTGGCTGAAACACACCTAGATAGGCAGACAGTTTAAAAAACAACAAAAAAAACCCACAACAGAACAACAACAACCACCCAAAAAAAAAAACCAAACAAAAAAAAAACCCAACCACACCCAAAAAACCACAACCCCAAAAACCCAAACCACCCAGTTGCCACAACAAGGAAGAAGTGGTGTTTGTATGCTAATTACATCTAAAAAGAACTTCAAGAAGGATAGTAAGAATGATACACAAGAATAAGAGGAAAAAGTTAAATTCCTTAATAAAAACCTTCCTCCTTGTCACGATACTGATTTTCATTTGGCCAAGCAGAGAATTCTTCAACTGTTACTAGAGCTCTGTGACCATAAAGTTAGTTTTTTCAGATGACTATTTGTGGACAATAAGGATCTAGCAAAACTAAAAGAGTTGTGCCAGAACTTTTAAAAAGTAAATACATTTATGTAAGAATCATAAGTTTTCTTAGCAGAAAGACAGAATTAGTGTTGCAAAATGAACACATACATGCGATATGGTGGCACATGTGATCACAAACTCTGAGCAGCAGTTTCTATAGAGAAAATATACATGGCATTTAACTACCCAGGAAAGGAAACCCATTGATCAGTTAAAAATTCACATTTTAGATTGCTTATATAATGTCACACATCAAAAGCAAAGAAATACGACTAGGTAGCAAACTAATCTTCAGGACAGTACGTATCATGAGAGTTCCAAGTCAATCAAAAAAGTAAAAATCTCTACTGCTTAAACAAATGCTCACTGCTACCTGCTTGACCTGAGCTGAATACCTGTTTTCATAACCCACTCAACTTTTGAACAGAAATAGGTGAGATGCTGCTCTCTGCAGATTAACTTGATTCGATCTTGGTTTTTGACAAAGAACGTATACAATTCTGCCTCTACTAAGAAATGAGCTTGAGAAGTCCATAATTATAGCTTCTTTAGCCACACTCAGCCAAAAAATTTCCTCCTTACATTTTTCACAGGCCATGTTTAGGAATTGTCTCCTGAATGTACATCACCTCGAGATGGTGGTGATTACATTAAGAACTGAGAAGTGTCTCAACAAAGATAAGATGTGTCATTTTTGCCCATAGAGACAACAGCTGCCCCAGGCAGTATGGTGGAAAGACCCCCTGGAATGTGCACTAAAGGTAAGCGCATCATGGTCTGGTTAAGTCTAGGGGTTTGTAATGAACAGGGGGAGTCAGAGGGGCTGAGGCCACTCTGGTGTCGACCTCTGCAAGCACACAGGAAAGACCCCCTGGAAGTGACACCTGGAAGTTACATATGCATTGTAATGTGACTAGGGTGCGGGACAGCTGCGATAAGTGAACTGTATACAAAGTCGCAAGCTATGCCTGCTCTGGAAGAAAAGGACATCACTGAAAACATTAAACGCTGGAGCCTGCTCTGAGGGAGTAAAAACATCACGGACCATACTACATGCTGGAACTCGACATGATTCTCGGACCTCTCTCCTCCTCTGGCCGAAGACATCATAAGCCCAAAAGGACTCGGACCCTGGGATGTCTCCCCCACCTTCTCCCGAGAAGGCAGAAAAGCGCCCTGGGGTTGTAATACCTCTCCTGCTTTCTCTTTCTCCATTTTCCCTCTCTCCTTCCCTTCTCTGTTTCATTTATTCAATTCTTTAATAAATAGTCTCACTTTGATATTTGGCCTAATTTTTGTCTTAATTTACACACAAGAATGTTTTAAAAGAACATTACTTCCAGACTGAAACACCATGTTACACAGTTCAAACTATCTAAGGTTTTCTCGGTGTGTTTCTGATTCAGAAAGTATTACACTTTGATTGGTTTGAAATTTGGTTGGGTTTTTTGGTTAATTTTTTGTTGATTTTACCAGCAACAGGAAAGCTGCATTTCCATTCCTCATCTTCATTAGAAAATTACCCAAGCCATAATACTGCAAATGTGAGAGCAAGAAGGGGTTGGGAAAGAAATGTCTCTCCAAAGAGGTTGAATAATCCTATTATTAAGCAAAGTAAAATCCTGAAAATGCACTGAAATAACATTGTCCTTAAGCAAAGTTAGTTTATACTATTCAGTAAAAACACTAAAATGCCAAGTATTCAATTAGAAATAGATACCAGTGTTTATTTTAAACATCACCCTGAAACAAAAACATTTTAATGAAAAACAAAGAGTTAAAAAACCAGTCTATGACACCTTGTTTAAAAAAAAAAAAAAAAAAGAGTAGTTCATGTTTCCTTTTATAAAAAACAGAAATGTCTTCCTGACTACCTGAATAGGTGTAGGATTTGTGGGGTAAATTTCAGTAAGAATGACAAACAACTTTGCAGCATGTGGCAATTTCTATATTAGATTTTAGAAAAGAGAAACCAGAAAGAGAACGTGGTATATAAACACCTACTGGAAGGAAAGATACATTCTGAATTCAACATATTTTCTTTTAATAAGAATATTACATAGTGGCTGGGATAAAAAAAAAAAAAAATCACTTAATAGGAAAAAAACTCACAAAATATTCTCCAAGAAAGAAGATAATCACATTTCTGATATTGTTAAGTACTAAAAACACTGAACTAAGACAAACAGTCCTACGACAGACTCGCTTTGTTAATAAATTGTCAGATAATGCTGCATCATGCAACCTGAATTTATGAAGATGATGTACTTACACTATGCAACAGAAAAACAGAATAACTGGTTGTTTGTTCTTTTTTGTAAAAAGCTTTCCAGTTTCTTAAATGGTTTCTCAGTTTTAAAAATTTTTAATTTTTTTTTCTTAGGCTAAAAGGTGCATTAAGGTAAGTATAAAAGCGAATTGTTCCATGTCAGTATAAGTGCTAATGGAAGAAAACCAGATCACTTCCTCAATAAAATAATTTTTAAAAATTTGACTTGGAACATAAATGTCCAATTTATTCTACCCTTAAACAGACATCCAAATTACCAAATTATAACTACCTCATCACCACCACTAGACTGCCAGTGATTTATGGTCTCTTTACAGTGAGATTACATATATACCATTATCTTCTCACCAAAATTGCTGCTATTTGGAATAATAGTATCATCCATCCATTCTGAGATTCAATTAGGAAAAAAAATATAAAATGTTTTTAAGAGTATAAATGTCAAATACATTTTATTTCCTTCTGTTTACAAGAAAAAACCAAAATATATCTCATTTTTTAAATCCCAAAACATATTAAAAGTCCACCTCTTAAAACAGGTTTAGTATTTTCGTTGCTCTGGCAAAAAAATGACTAAACTAAGAATGCACCAACAACTGGCCATCATCTCCACTCTTTCGTGCATTTGCTTGAAAAAAAGTCTTTGATTTCCTACCGTGTCTCACATAAGCGTACAGAACATTAATGTACATTACCAAATTGTAAATTATGACTATATGAATCCTTGAAGTTGTAACTTTCTATATATTAACTACTATTTATTCCCATTTTTCTAACAAACTCCAATGCATCACTCACCAGCATCATACTCCCATAAATACAATGGAATGTTTATAAATAGTGATCTTATCTAGACTGTCTTTATTGCAACAGAACTGCTACCCATCTCACTTTCTGTAATCTGAAAAATCATTAAGTGGGAGGAGGAATTTCCTCTTCCCTTTGTTCAGATTTTCCTTCAGTTATTAAGTGAATTCCATCTATACATACAGTATATTCTTATTTCAGAATAAAGAAGCTGTAAATATTAGGCTACTGTTATGACTACATTTATGCCTTCTTAAACTGTACCAGCTTGAAGGACCGGGTATTTATCTGCTTATAGATCATCATTCAAAACTGTTCTAATTTTGCTATCCTTCTTAAATACTATCACCACTGAAGTCGTACGCAAAAACAACTACTAGCTGGAAGGTACTTTTTAAACAGCAACAATGTTCAATTCTAAAGCAGTTCAATTCTAGTTCTACATTATACAACACAAGGACAATTAAGTTGTGTTTGGACAACAAAACCACACCACTAAGAACAGACAGCTATAAAAATGATGTACTGTTTTCATTTGGGGTTCCAAATTGTCTCCTACCAAAGCATAATGCAAAGTTGTTCCTGCTGCAGTAGACAAGTAATTATGCTTCAGATAACCCTCCTCCAAATACGTAAAGAAAAAAGACCCTCCCAAAGAGTAACAGATGTCAGCAGCATCTGCAATTTAATCTTTCATGAGCAAATACATCCCACCATATGACCAAAAAACAATTAGAAATATGCTACCTTTTATTTAATAGTTCCTGATGTAACTACAAATAAAGATATTTACTATTTCATCATACTCTTGAAGCACAAGGTCTAATGGTCTCTTGTACCAAGGAGCAACATTAAAAAATTTATGTAACAGTAGATGATCAGATCTTATTTTCTACCACACCAAGAGGTTCATGCTACCTATTACCAATACAAAAACAATGGATTTTTACATGTGTCAATATTTTTTTGGGGAGGCTGGGTTTTGTTGCTTGGTTATTTGTTGTTGGATTTTTGTCTGTTTGGATTTTTTATATATAACACTAAAGTACTTCTATAGTTTAGAAGAAGAAAAATATTCCTCATGCTATAATGCTATTGTGGCTGCTGATATAATCACTGAATGTTTAACAGGGAATAATTACACTACTTATTTTCTTGCATCTTCCTTCTTCAGCATGTTCTATTAAGACTCTCAGAAAACTAGCAATATTGCATCTTACACCAATACTGAATCTATTTAATCTTTTGCAACTGCAGAATACATTTTCCAAAAACTCACTAAATGTCCCTTTCCCCCATGATTACAGATACATTCATTAAATCAAAACTGCTTTTCATCAAACTCTCACCCTCTTCACACTATCCAACAACTACTACACCATCCAAGAGAAATCCAAATTGTCACCACTACTCCTCCTCATAAACATATCTGATCTCTATTTTCTTCTCCTCAACTTGCAGTCATTTTCTATCAACTCCTCTAAAGTATCACACGAGTAACAAACAAGCTCAACAGACTTGCTTTGCTACCGAGCTCCTCCATAACACACTGCAGAATCATAGACTACCCCGAGGTTGAAGGGGACCTCCAGAAGCATGTGGTCCAACCTACCCTGGCAAAAGCGCAGTCTAGGTAAAGGTGGTCCAATAGCTTGTCTAGATGAATCTCAAAAGCATACAATGTTAGGGACTCTACCACTTCACTGGGGACATAATTCCAAAGGTTGACTATTATTGTGAAGTTTTCCTCATGTCCAAGTCTGAAGCAACCGCATGTGAAAGACTTGCATTTCCATACAGATTATCTACTACTGTTTTCCTAATCACCGTGTTTTGGGCTAGTCCTCTTAACAAGACTGGCAGCAGAACAAGTCGGTCTGTATGTATTAGTGAAAATGAATGAGTCAATTTAGTTGGTGGAGAAAATTGCAATGTGCTGAATAGAACTGTGAAAAAAGCGCCAACTGCTATTATCTATTTAGGATTATTTTCATACAAAGAAAGGCAGAACTACCAGAAGTTATCTTCTGCAATAAAGGACAATTATTTTCACTTTAAATGAAAAATACATGCCCCCCCAAAAATCAGTATCTTCAACATTAAGTGGAAAATCCAGTTTAGATGTAGAATAAGTAACTCTAAGAGATGTCTTCATTTTTCTTTTTGAAGGATCATCCTAAATTTGAAATACTTATACCTTTAGTCTTACTGTATTATTTAAAACTAGCTTCGATTATCTGATTCTTTCACATCTCTCACTATGCTCCTGCACAGGTATGTTTGTTTCTCTTCTTCCTCCTGTTACCCTGTACTCCCACACTGTATCTAAAGTGAGTGTGTATTTATTTGTCACCTTCCAGTTTTATTTATCCTAACACATATGAGTACATTCTGGAGTAATTAAGAGGAGGAAAGTTGGTGATCCTTTCAATAAAGTTCTCCAAATGTTTTGCTCTGATGACCATAAATGCAGTCACATTTAACAGAATGAAAATGTTACAAATATCACTTTAGTCTGAGTATGAAGCAAAAACTGGGAAAATTTTTGTTGGTAGAATTTGAGAATGGTATGCTGATGTACATATTTACAAAAGTTAGTTAGCAGTAGCTCTCACTAAAGAGTGGGTTCAAAAGAGCCTCTCAAAAATAAAAACTATCTCATGTTCATACATCTAAAAGCTTAGATCAACACTGTGCAGTGATAGCATTGCCTCCTTCCCTTCAGTGAAATGCTTAGTACATTTTATGCAACAGCAAAATTCACTTTCAACATTTCACCCTTTTTACAGCCCTCCTTTGCATCAATCCAACACAAGTAATGAGGTCATACTTTAAAAGACGTCTTTGAAATTAATGGGTTAAAACGGTAGAGTTGGGTGGGAGTAAGGGTTTTAACCATTTCACTGACATTTCAGAGCAGTCCTCAAACTGCACAGGAAGAGCAAATTGTAATTTCCAACAGATCAGCAGGGGGTGAACTTGGCAGGAACTTTTTCACATCAGTCAAAGAACATTGGTCAGGTAACTTTTCTGTAAGCCACATGCTCAAGAAAGTTTCATAATTATAGCCTCCATCCAGACACAATACAAACATGTTTGGAGGATGTATTTTTTTTTCCCCCAAATATAAAAAGAATTAAAATCACATATCCAAATAACAGGTTTCACTTAGAAAACATGGTTCTTGTTGAGTAGAAACTGTAACACTGATTCTGAAGTAGGTCCCGAAAAAAATATTTAAAGTAATGTCAATAAGTAATTGTGGCTATAACTGATCTTGAGCAAATAAAACAAAACACCAAACTCACTACCAGCAAAAATCCCAACTCACCTGAAGGGAACACTGCAACAACAGTTTAGCTCCTGAAAATATCAACTTCCTAAAGAGCCATCAACTGCTAAGACAAAAACATTTTTAAATCCTGTTTGAAGATATATAAGCAGCACCTACAATTATCATGATAAAAAGATGAAAGAAAAAGTACCACTTTGGTACAGGAAACAATGGAATTCTTCAGCACAATGCAAAATTGTCTTATGTCAGACTACAGAGGAGAGGACTGCTAGGAATACAGTTAAGTGTACAGAGAAGATCAGGAGTGTAGGTAAACAATGAACTCACCTTAACAGGCATTAAAGAGAAATGTTAAAGACTGTTTAAACTATAGGAGGAAGTTCTTCACAGTGAGGTGAGTGGTGAGATCTCACAGTGGTGAGACACTGGAACAAGATGCCCAGGAAGGTTGTGAATGCTCCCTCCCTGGAGGTGTTCAAGGCCAGGCTGGATGCGGCCTTGAGTGACCTGTACTAGTGGGAGGTGTCCCTGTCTATGGCAGGGGGTTGGAACTAGATGATCCTTGAGGTCCCTTCCAACCTTATCATTCTATGATTCTATACAACAGAACAAGTATACCTCTCATCTGTGGCAGAACTAAAATATGGAATGTGGCTTTGGAGATCTGGCACAAGGCTGGTCACAGGTGCCTGCAAAGCCACCTCTACAGCAGTAGCTTACAGCAATAGCAGACCAAAGACAGTGTAGCATCAGAAGATTGCTGCCTCTATGATATCCACATGCTTCTCCACACGGCGTATCTGTAGGCTTCAGGACATCCCATTCATATGCACACCTTAGTTTGGAAAATTCCACTTTGTACTCATAATTCACTTTCTCACCTTCTGCCCTGCCCTAACAGAAGGATACAGGATCTCCTACACCATCAGAAAAGGGGAGATGCCAGGTGGACTAGCTTGTACTCTAGGGTAAATTCACAGCTCAGCCAGTAAAAATACTTTAAAGAAGTGAGCACATCCATACTGCTGCTCATGTGGATCTGAGTTTAGTTTCTCTTGGGAAAAGGCAGCACACACACGTGCCATGGCCTGAGTGGGACAAACCACAACCCCTCATCCAGTTTCTTCAAAGGCAGAGCATCTCTGGCAACTGTTCAACAGCTTCCTCTCCTGGGATAGAAGAACACAAGCAAGACCAAGGCCATTCTTTACCCAGTGCTCCCTTTGGCTACCTAATTTTACATGTCTTGACCTACACTTCTTCTTTTACCAGCTGTTACCTGGTTTCTCTGGACTAGGGGGAATGGAGCAAAACTAGAAGTGGATAGATTCAGACTGGATGTTAGAAGGAAGTTCTTCAAGATGAGGGTGGTGAGATACCAAAACAGGTTTGCACAGGGAGGTGGCAGAAGACCCATCCTTGGAAGTTTTTAAGGCCAGGCTGGATGGGGTTCTGAGCAAGCTTATCTAACATGAAGTGCTCCTCCCCATGGCAGGGGGGTGGGAGATAGATGATCCTTGACGTCCCTTCCAGCCCTGACAATTCTATGATTCTATTATTCTCTCCATTCATTCTCAAGGACAGCTCTACTGTTTCATTAGTAATAAATTGGTATTTGCCCCTAAGAAAAGAGCCAATAGAAACAGTGACTCAAAGTGCTTACTTAACAAAAGCAAGGACAGGACAAGCCTAGGACACTTCTCACTTCAAGCCACACCACTTTACAGATCACATTCTCTATGTATTCTAGATAGAAGAGATGCCACTTACATAGTAAATGTTCTTATGGAAATCATTCAGTACCTTTTGCCATCCTTGCCTCCTTCTTCCCCATGTTTGCCTTAGATACAACACGTTTGCTATGTTTGTTACCTACAAATGATGTTATGTAGAATGAAGAGAGAAATCTTTCAGTAGAATGCAAAAATAAAGAAAATTTAGGTAGAAATTAGGGGTTAGGTATTAAAGTAACACGTGAAAAACCATGCTAATTTTGTTTTTCCATTAGTTCTGCACCTAACAGGTCCCCAAGACATTCAAAAAAAGAGAAACAAAATATCTGCAAACTTCCAAAAGAACCATTACAACACACTACACACCCTTCAGGCAATTCCACATTGCATGAAGCTGCTTTAGACTTTAATTGCAAAACCTGTTTTCCAATTTGATATTCATAAAAGCCATTAAACAAAGCTACATGATCTAGCACTTTATTTCACTGTTCGGTTCAGCTTACATGAATAAGTACCACTAAAATGAAGATTTTTAAGCCAAGAGAGAGCAATCAGCTGGACCACAGAGTGCACTGTTGCAGTCTGCTGCTGTAGGATGTTTAACACATAATCCCTAAAGCAAAGTACCATTGCTGGGACCTGCAGTGCATACATAGTCCTAGATTTCATTGAGACCCACTCAACCCTTCTCATCACATAGGCTTTTGCAAAGAACAAATATATGATTGAAGCATTGAATTTTCAAAAACTGCCTGAAATAAAACAGTCCTCAACAAGCCAATGAAAACACAGCTCCTTTCATCATAATCACACCTGTTAGAAGGGATTACTATGATCTTTCAAACCGTTTGAGCGTTTTTTGCTATGTGATGCTTTTACTAACTCTCTCACCACCTAGCCTGTTTTTCAGTGAGAAACCCCGATTAAAACCTCCAGGCACCACATTAATCTATGGATCAGTTAGTAAAGTGCTTAAACACATCATCTGCATTAAAAACTTCATCTTAATGGCTGACTTTGGTGCAATTAAGTCACTTTTCCCTCAGTGCAAAGTTGGGCTAGGATCTCATATGCTTAAGAATCAGGATTTAAATATACAATAAACCTATTACCGTTACCTTCTACAGACAAAGGATTTCAAACTCCCTAATACCACGTTATTCAAAACTAACCTTAATTATTATTACAATGCACCTGTTGTTGGATCCAAGTACATACATACTTAATTATGTCATTTCATAAGAATGAAGAGCAAATGGATTCCAGGTATAGACAAATTAACCATCTTCAAAGTTCCCATCTTCAAGCCAAAACTGCAGTTCAATTTTGTTTTAGTTTCTTGAACCACACTGCAGCTGTGGAAGTCTGTGGGTTTAGAAACAAGTTCTAACAGCAAATGCAGCAGTTTCTTGTATGAAATAAACAAAAAAGTTTCTGATCTCCTGTTTAACCATTATAGTATTTTAGCAAAAGGTTAAAAGTTACCAAGAGGCAGAGGGATAACACCACTAACACCTTTACAGATCACCAATCAGATCAGATAGTCATTCATCTAACACTGTGTTAAAGGAGGATTTTCTATGCCTCTTGCTTTAACATCACAAGTACAGTATCCTACTATTACAGTGTTGGTCTACATCACAAATACCATATCTCTCAGAATAAACAGCCAGTGCAAGGTAGAATAGTGACTCTACTCCTAAGGAGAGAATTTCGTTCAAAACGCTCATCAGACCTGCTCTGGTAGAGAACAGTAATGTCATGGAAAAGAGACTGCACGACCATTTATCTGTAACATGCAGAGTTTATATATTTATATACCTATACGATGCTCTAAGATTTTCTAAAACTCTCGAAAACTAGATCCAAGAATAACCCAATGTAAGGAAACACCAAAACCAAATTGGTCCTTTAGTCTGAAGATAGAAAAATTCTTTGTTTTTTAAAAAATAAAGATAATTCAAAACACCAAGGCATTTCCACACCTTTACTACAGGGTAAAATGTCAAGCAACCTACACAGCCTAATCCTTATTACATTTGTAACTAGCAATATATACCAGAACTCATTATGTATCATAAAGCTAGCAAGTCCTAGATGAACTCCTCTGGGTACATCTATAAATATAGTAGAATGAATTTTAAAAAAATTAAAAAAAAAAAATCAAACTTTGGGACTTGTTTTTTTTGTTTGAATATCAAATTGTCAAAAAGATAAATTAAACTAAATATAAAATTAAAAAAACCCATAACTTCAAAAGTAGTACTGTCTTAAAGACTAATCTAAGTGTGGCAATAAAGAAGTGCTTTGTTATATTTTCCCTCTATCTACACATAGTTTTTTTGAGTTTTTAGAGTTAAGTTCTACTGCTAAGTGCTAACACCTTTCACTACAAACTTAAAGCCCTGAAGTAATTCATCATATGAACAAAGGCAGATGGGAAAGGGGTACTTTATGAGTAATTTTTTTTACAAGTTAGTAGGGTGAGGCCTTAGGAAACTGTTAATTTAGAAACTCAAGGCTAGGAGAAGAGACTCCTTTGCCTTGACATCTCACTAATTCGTTGCCAACAGTGCTTTCAGTACTTCTTTTGAATCTCTCTCTTGACACCTCAGTGTCCCAAACTGCTGTGTAAAATAATTACAAACAACTAGAATATAAACCCCACCTAATTTTATAAATATATGAGAGCTGGGTGTCAAGAAGGAAGGGACAGGTTTTTCTCACTTGAACTCTGTGATAGGACAGGAGGGAACGGATCTAAATTGCAGCACAGAAGTTCCACCTCAACGTGATGAAGAACTTCTTTACTGTCAAGGGTCACAGAGCACTGGAACAGGCTCTGCAGAGAGGTTGTAGAGTCTCAGCCTCTGGAGACTTTCAAGACCTGTATGGACGCGTTCCTGTGTGACCTGCACTGTTCATGCTCTGTCAAGGGGGTTGGACTCCAAGATCTCTAAAGGTCCCTTCCAATTCCTAACATCCTGTGATCCTGTGGTTTGCTGCTTCTGTAGAGTAGCTTATTAATGGACTGCAAGAACGCTAGAATTGTTACCCATGAAGGTTCTAGGAAACCATATTTCTCAACAGTACAAGCCACCAGATGGGCTCAGCTGTTTTGTGAAACCTTTCTCTTACTATATGTTATTCTGTTGTGATTCTGAAGAAACAGCAAGGAGGATGACGAAGAGAGAGCATCGAAGAGACTGTTGTGTACTGGTGCTGACTGCAAACACCACAGCCAGGGCTACCCCAGTATCTTTCATTTAGCTCCTTGCATAGTAGTGTCTACAAACACACTTTCGAATTGCTTTATACTGATTTTCCCACTACACAGACTAATAGTGTTGGTTTCATCTTGTATTTCCCATCTGCCTGTATTCGCCTTATTATTCAAAATACGACATGGGTTTCAGAAAATAAATTGTCTGGTTTGTGTTTAGACAAATAAAATGGAGTCTTAATTCACCACTAGTGCAGGATAAGACAAATAAATACAGTTACACAGAGGAATAGGTGTAATCCTTTCCCAAGCATACTCATGGGGGGAAAAAATAGAGGGGAAAAAAAACAAAGAAAAGGAAAATGGTAAGGTGATTTACCTTTTTGCTTTGCAACTCCTAAGACAACACATTTCTCACTACTTCACTTACCTTATCACAGCTCCACTGCTCTTTGTCCTCTCTCTCATTCCCTAAGCAGTATTTCTACCTCACAGCACAGAAACTGTGTATGGTAGGAAAAAACTTGCAGTACAGCCAGCCCAAAAACACAGTTCTCCTGGTAACAGTACTAGATCAGGCAGTCTTTATTTTGTGCCTGCTATCCAGTCTCACCTGTGCCATATCACACCTGCACTGGTACAACTGTTAGTGTAGCTGCAGTGAAGTGGATCAAGAAGCCAATCCAGGTTAACTGAAGTCCCTTTTGTCTTCCCTTTTCTGCAGGGTTATTTTTACCCAAGATCAATCTCAAATTCAGTTCACTTTGTTGTCTCATAGGTAGCTCCATGCACAGTTTAGGGTACAAAAGAAGGGAAAAAGCTCCAAGGGACAGAGAAGCAGAACCGTAACTGAAAGAAATACTTACTAAATAGCATCTTG
This sequence comes from Eubucco bourcierii, assembly GCA_013396675.1. NCBI lineage: Eukaryota > Metazoa > Chordata > Aves > Piciformes > Ramphastidae > Eubucco > Eubucco bourcierii. The sequence continues at coordinate 353,396 of VWZE01011784.1, forward strand.
CACCTGTAACAAAGACTAGAGAGAGCAGCACTGCAGCGAAAACTCTTTGCCAAGTTCCAGCCCTAAGGTTCAAAAGTTTGTAAGAAAAATCCTCACCAACTCAAGGTTCCTAGCTGTGAAAACTCTGTAGGCTTACATGACCAGAAGCACCGTTTTAAAAAAACATACACTCTACTTGGATATAATTCAGAACCCACCTGCTGTGTAGCAGACAGTATCATTTTACTAAACTAACTGCGGTAGTTTCAAAAAAAGTCCTTCATAACGCCTACAGTAAGAATGCAGGCAAAACACACAAAATCCAACAGCCATCCAAAGGCCTTTGCGCAGCTCTGTCCAAAGGACAGAGGCATCAGTTACGAAGAACTTTAACTGCAGCAGAATCCCCAACAGCCTGATGCGTATAGCATGGTGCACAACCCTCCACTCAGCGAGGGCTGCCCTTGACACGGTCATTCGCAACATTGTGTCCTTACAGCTTTTCCACTTCCCTGCCCACGTTCTACTCCCAGTACCAGAGAAAGATAATTTTGCAATTAGACCAAGGAATAATGTGACTGCTGCCAAAAAAAAAAAGAGAAATGTGTCCATTTTTCAATATGTAAATTTTGATTGTGTAATTTCTACAAATGTGGATATATGGGTAAATGAACAAACAGTAAAGAAACACAGCAACAAGGGACTGTCCAGTAATTTAAAACGTTCTGACTTTAAAGCAATCTAAGCTTGTAACAAATGCCTAACTACAATAGCTAAATTCATAAACTAATTTATCACTTGGAGGTCTTTCTGACCTTTTGTTGTGCTACCAAGTGGCTATCATTTACTGAGTGATAGCCTCTCTCTTCTAGTCCAAGCTGCTAATCAACATTTCAGTTTTAATTAAAGCAGAACTTTCAGAGGGTGCATACTGGTAGCCTCACATTGGTGATTAAAGCAAAGGAATTTATAGATACTTCTGCAGCAAGTAGTTATAACTACTTCTGACTTTGAGACAATTCAGAGTTCTGTATTGCTGGAACCTCATGAATCAACAGTAAGATAATACAAACCAAAAATAGAAGAAAATAAGCTTTAAATACACTGTTTTAGAGGTGTTTTTTATATATAGTCTATTCCAGCATCACCAAAATACATATTATTAATTACTCTTCACACAATACATACTTACAGACGATTTTCTAAAATGTGTAACAAAGGCTCCAAAAGCTCTCAATTTTAAAATCTCAAAAATCAGTGCACAGAAAAAGAAAAAAACAGCTGTTGAAACAAAACTATGCTTTGATTAAAAACACCGAAACGAGGGTCTACAAAAGTGACAGAGAATCAGTAAGCTTGGAATAGTAATAGACACTAAGCCTCTCACCTCTGCTTCACTGATTTCAGTCTAATCAAGGTCAGCAGCAAAAGTGCTTTGTCTCATCAAGTTTTTACAAGAAATAAACTTGTGGTCTCTTTTGGTCCTCAATGAGTAAATACAGCAGAATTATCCAACACTGAATGCACGGGAAAAGTAATAATAAAAAAAAAACAAATAAAAAAAAACCCTCAGTTCTAAGAAATGTCCCCTGAGGAGGTTAAAATCTACTGGCAAAAGAAAATGAAGACTGCATCTTCCTGTCACGCACATTTCAAAGGAGCACTACTTACAGAATAATTACAAGAGTTAAAAAGGGAAGAATTGACTATAATAGGAACTCTGTCATACTGAAGATACTGTGGTAGGAACACACTGAGGAGGAGGAAGAGTGAATGAACATAAAGCTCACATGCAGAATACACATCACACGTGCTGTACTTTGCTATTTAAAGAACACATAAGCCAAATGTAGTGAAGTCCTGTTAGATTAATAAACTCCTCATACACTAGAAAACATGGCTACCAGGTAAGAAGCTATGTGTACAGAATTATGTTTTGTAAAGCATGTATCATTTAATTTTAAACACACATTTAAAAAGCAATTTACTACTGCATATTGCTACAGAAAAAAAAAAAAAAAAGACCATCTGCATCCTGGATAACATAATTCAGAAGCCAAGCCCAAGCGGTTTCAAGTTCTATTGGAAAAAGAGAAAGTATACAAATCTTGCAGTCACCGGAGTGTTTTCTAATCACCTGGTTTCTCATCAAGTTTGTTAATTAAAGAAAGAAACAGATCATATACCAGATAAGTATTGATAAATCTAGGAAAACTACCAAAAAAACCCCAAAAACCAAACAACAAAAAAACCCCGCAAAACACCAACCACTAAACACAAAACAATGAAAAATCCATAAAACGAGACACAAATAAAACATGGAGATTGGTAATAATTTCTCAACATACTTCTTTCTGTTGTTACCTTGCATATCTAAAGAGTAATCACTTTAAAAAAAACTGTATTAGCAAGTTATTGGAAGGAAAACAAACAACACCACAATACCACCAAACTTTCTGCAAACTTCACCACTTACAGACTGACACGCACTCCAGATTAGAAAACAGCTGCAGTAAGGGTAAAATATTCCTATGTCATAAAATTAACAATCATCTTGAAAGTAATATATTCATCTACTGGATTAAAAAACAACTATGTGATCTTTCATAAACTCAGGTCTGTTGTAGTTATTATTCTCTTACGAGGTATGCCGCTTTAACAAAGGATTCCAAAGTAATGAGTATTACTGAAGTATCATTTTTCTACATTGACTGCAACACATGAAAGTAGACTCTCTGCAGCCTTTTGGGTTACTTTTAATACCAAACAATTAAGTGAATAATTAAAGTAACATCAGAATATGGGATCAAACTTCGAGAAACTTTTAAGACAATTGACGATTGTGTATTTTCAAATGAAAAACACTTGTATTATTAGTCTAAAATACCCTCAGAATTTGAAGACTTGTGCTCTGTGGAAAACCATGAACACATTTAAAACAGGTGCAGAGTTTAAAATTGGTACAGAATTCTTAAGCTTCTCTTTAATAAAGGATTACCTTTAATTTTGGTCCGCCAAATCAAAACCCACCGCACATTAGGAGAATCTGTTAACTAAGGGAGCAAAGAAGCAAAACCCTAACAGATCATACTGAAGCTTTCTATCTTCTGTATATACACACCTATGTATCTTACCCCTCTGCTGTATAAGCCTGATTCACTTTTTTTTTTTTTTTTTTTTTTTGTGGCTAAGCTTAAGAAACTTAACCAGCATTGACTTCATTCACCTGCAAATTCTTCCTAGAAACACTCTGAAACATTTGCTCCACTGTACTACGGATGTTCATATACAACTGTTTTATTCCTCTTAATAGACTAAGTAACGAGTACTGAAAACACTTGAATATACATAGGAAACTAAAATAAACAAGAATGTAAGGGCCAAGATAGGTGAACAGCATTTATTGTGCTGACCACAGATAGTGGAAGAGGTCTCAAATTACATTTCATGAACCAGTAAGTATAGTTATCAGTAGAAGCTGGGTTACCCTTCGTTGTTCTTTTAGGGACCTTAGCATGCCCTTGATCCACACACCACCATATGCTTCCTGTGTGGATCAAGGCTGCAACATCATCTTTACAAGTCAAACCTGAATATTTTTCTGTCACTACTTCAAACAACTTCATTTTCAGCATCCTGAAGTTTGGAATACATGTTACTAAGGACATTTACTATATAAAACAGGAAAACTTGCTCAAAAATGCAAATAGGTATCAGAAATATTACATCTCACATTCTGTGTTCCTTTAAAGTTGCCATGTATCATGCGATTAGATCATACATCAGTTTTCACTGCTGGTAAAACAAACACTGCTTCTAGTAATTTATTAGACGTATAGTATTCATATACCATTGATCCTCCATAGTAAGTGAATCCTGGTCTTTCCCAGCAGTATGTCAATAACGACCAATTTCTTCTTCTAGTTACAGAAGCTGTATCATTACAGAGCTTTTTGCTGCTAAATATACTCAGTAATTGAACATCTGAGCTTAATGTCTCCAGCAGCCTTTCAATTTTAAACTCTAACAAAGGTAGAGAAGGGAGTTCTGAAGCAAACTCCTGCAACTTAAAAATCACTGCATTTGGTAATATGAGAAAAGAATTAATTAACATGGCAGTAAACACTGTGGTCTCGAGTTACTTAAGTGCACAGACTAATAACACTATACTATGAAATACAAAACGTAATGTTTTGTCATCTTAAGTACTTCAAACAATCCATTCTCTCGTCACAAATATAAGCTGGCTAAAATACTTCCTATAAAAAAAAAATACTCTGCAAAATAAAAAAATAAACCCGCTAAACAATAATGCTTGTAAAACACTTGAAAGTGTAAAATCTGTACTACTAATGCAAACACAAGAAACGAAAGGCTAAAACCAGAGAGCAAAACTAGGTAGAGCAAGAAAAGCTCCATGTCCCACAGCTAGAGACACCCATGCAGATCCCTGGGAAGCCTAAGGAATCCTGCGTGGGCAGGCACCGGCCTATGCAAATCCGTTACCCGGTTCTACCCCAGATCTCAATAGTAAACACATAAAAAGTAAATACACTGGGGGAGAGAGACAAAACAAAACAAAAAACCCAAAAAAACTCCAAAACTTCCCAACCTTCGATGTTTAAACTTTTCATTTTAATAACGTCCAAGGAATTTCCAGTAACAAAGGGTATTGTTGTAGGAGTACTAAGCTTGCACAACTGGCTGCTTGTTGTGTCTTTTCTTCTATCCATCAAAAACATACCCAAAGTTTTCCACTAATAGCAGAGCAAGGGAGCTAACCTACTAAAAATAAAAGCCGGATTTTTTTTCCCCCCAGAAATTGGACCGGTTTTATATTGAAGATTACGGGGGAAAAACCAAAAAACCAAACCAAAAGCAAACAAACACACAAAACCCAAACAACAACAAACGACCAAAACCACCATAAAACACCCTGGGATGGTAAGTTCAGATCAATGCTTGTGTCTTCCATTTTACCCAGGGATGAGAGCAACGTTTGTAGCGAGTGCTCTCGCAAAAGATGTAAACACACCGCGGGGCTCGTGCTATGCCATGGGGCGCGGGCAGGGCGGCGAGGTTATCGGGACTGCACGATCTGGGTAGGCTTAGGAGTTTCTGACCTACATTCCCCGCAGCGAGATGAAAACCCTCCCGCCGCAGACGGAGCGCGGCGAGCGGCCTCCCCCGCCGGCAAGGGTGTGTTCAGGGGTGGAGAAAGCTAGCCGGCCGGGGTGAGGATGAAGGCTGGAGGCTGGCGGAGGCGCTCACACCTGCCCGCCGCCACCCCAATGCCGCCAACAGCTCCTCCTTCTCGGGGACGGACACCTGCCACAGGACAGCCGGACGAGCGGCCCGGTGGCGGCCTCGGCCCAACGGCCGCAGGCATATTTCTCCCTCTTATTTCCTGAGACGCTAAACCCCCAGGCGGGCCTGAAGAAGTGCGGCTCGGCGCCGGGATGGGGGCCGGGTCGGGCACCTAGCGGTGCCGAACAGGCCGCTCAGTGTTAGGGGCTAGCGGGCGCGGGCAGCAGGGCCTGCGCGGGGCGGGGGGCTCGGCGCCTCAGCCGCTAGGCCGCGGGGCCTGCCGCGGCGGCGTAAAGCAGGCGCGCCGGCCTCGGCCTCTCAGCCCCTCCTCGGGGAACGGAGCCAGGCGCCGAGCGGAGGCGGCGGACCCCCTCACTCACCGCTCTCGATCTCGTTGCCCTTCTTGGCGGTAGCTGCGTTCCCCATGGCCGAGCCGGGGCGACAGGGGGAGGGGGGGACGGGAAGGATGCCGGGCGGTTGCGGCGGGCGGGGACAGGGCTCGGGTGGCGGGGCGGCGCGGCCCGCAGGCGCGGCGGCGGCGGCTAGCTCCCCTCGCCCCGCGCTGGGTCTCTGTGTCTCCGGCCGCCGCGGAGGAGGAGGCGAGCGCTCTGCCCCCCCTCCCCCACCCCGACACACGGCGGAAATGACGGCCGGGGCGGCGCCTCCTCCCTGCTACACCGCCCGCCGGGGGCGCGCGGGGCGAGGGACGCGGCCGCACACGCTGCGGCCAGTGCTGCAGCCACCTCGGGCGAGGCCGGGAGCAGTGCTCCGGCCACCCTGTCTGCGCAAGGAGTCTGCCTGAGCCCCGGCGGCTCCCGCTGCTCCAGTGGCGGCTCGCAGAGGGCAGGGGTGGGCTAGCTGCCCTCGGCCTGCGTAGCAGCTGCTGTGGCGCTAGGTGGGGCGTCCGCTCCTGGTCAGTGCCTGGCCTCGGAGGGCGACGGCGTGGGAGCGCCCCCGCTTCCGCTTTCGGGAGCGCCGTCCGGCCCGAGGGGCGCAGAGGCTGAGGCGGGGGCGAGGCACGCCGTGCCCAAGGTGACCCTGGGAGGCCGAACGCGCCGCGGCCGTGCGGCTGCGCCCGCCCGGCGCCGGAGGCTCGGCTCTCTCTGAGCATCCCTGGCAGCTCGGGGCCATACACCCTGCGGCTACCGGGGCCTGCGGCCGCCGACCGGGCAGTTCCGCTCGGAATTCCATGCTGGCGGGGTACACGAGGAAGCTCGCATTTGCCGCCTGTTCATAAACTGGTTTTGCATGGCTCAACATACTATTGAAAAAAACCACAGAAATAAGCGAGCTGCCAGGAAAACATTTTTTTTTTCCTCCCCCTTTTTTGCTGCCATTCATGTCATAAATAGCTACAGCTCCACATTTTCAAGCGATATTGTGACTTCCAAGTTGATGATAGCTCTCATATATATATATATATATATATATATTTACCATGTGAAAAAGGCTTTGAGTATTTTAGCTCTGGAAGGAAATGCTTATCAAAAAGAAAGTTCTATTTTATGTGCCTCAGAGTGAGGAGAATGGAGAGCAGAAGTGTTAATCTTATAGATCACAAACTTCATATATTCTGCCAGAATGATTTATGTAATACTTGGCCTCATATGGCATTTTTAACTCGAGCCTGTGGGCTTCGTGATTTTCTGGCGATGGCCATCCTGGCTGCCGTATTTTTATAGGGACTGTCAAATACCCTTCTGACACTGGGCTGGAGCAGCTCACAGTGTTGTGGCCTAACAACAAATTACCTTCTCTAACACGGGATTTTATACCCATAATGGTAGTGTACCCTAAAGCAGATGTCTGTGGGAAATTTTCAGTCTTAGATGGTGCAATGGAGTGCATTGCATGTGAACACTGGGCAGATCAAGCCAGCATGTGGCTCTACCTTCACACTGGTACAGGATGCCTGGATTATGCAACTGAAAATTTTTGGGAATACTTAGCTTAATTATTACCATGTTTTGTAGGCTGAAGTTCTATCAATGAGCACATCAGCTATGGGACTTTCTCTTGATCTTTGCCTTGATTTTCACCTTTTCACTTGCATTATCCTGATCTGTGTGATACTGGTTGCTTCAGAGGCCATATCTGCAAGAGAAGTTAAGCATGAGAGAAGAGGGTACTTTGGCATTGACCCTCTTGATCACTCAGACAATGAAAAAAAATTGGAACTCGAAGTGCTGTAGTATTTAACTAAAGGTGTGAGATGCTATCACGGTTAGATAATGATGTTACCCCAGTTTTAAACATTTCCCCTGCTTCAGCCATCATCCTTTTGGCCAGATTGAATCTGAGTCAGCTGATTTTTATCCAGGTGCTGACAGACATTTTGATATCCTTGAGAAGACAGCAGCAGTAGCACTAACAAATGAGAAATGCTGCAGCATCTTTAGCATATTCTTGGCACTACAGCTCATTCCTTCACTGGCAAATTATGCTGCATATGCTCCATATGTGAGGATCTGTCAAGGTCCAATAGACGTTACTATTGTTAGGGATTTGGTGGACAAAGATCGGCTGCTCGTTACACATGCTCTGAATACACAGCACTGATAACTGCTTAAATGCTCATACCCAAGTGCTCTCACAATCAAAACCACAGCAAATATAAGTCAATAGTGCTATGAAAGATTAAATTAACTTGCTTCCACAATCACAGATTTATATGTCTATGTGAAGATAACAGAAAGAGAACTAGAGGATGGACACTTGCATTCTTCACACCACTTGCACAACTTCGTCTATATTAGCAAGTTATTAATTTCAGAACATAGAAGTGTAATGTAGATTAAGTATGTTTTTATATATATATATATATAGCTATACATATTTATTTAGAATTCAGAGCATCAACTAATTTTTTAGCCCTGATCTTCAGTTTGCTTTAATTTTCTTACATAAAATCCTTTGGTTTTCTTATATAAAATCCTTTCACACTGAAATGCTTCATACCACTGCTCATAAAAAAAGTAGTTTGTCTTCTGTCTTTGAACACAAATGGTAAAAAAATTAAGTCACACAAATATGAAAAATGTTCTGTTTGGATCCATTAGAATATTTATGAATGATGCCATTGTAAAAAAAAAAGTAAAATTTCATTTGTTTTGCAAATCTCATTTGCATAAGATTAAAAAAAATAGAAAGTCAGCAGTTTGAGAACTATGCACATACAATAATGTCATTTCAGTAACTCACAGCAGATGTGAATAAATTTTCTACATATTTTTTGGGGAACTATTGCTTAGCAATATCATAGCAAGACTAATTTTTTTTTCCACTAATAAAATCTAAAGGTCTGTAGCAGATGGATAGTTCCCCCAAGAAACTTGCATAGTCCATTCCATATAGACTCAGAACTAAAAGTCAGAAGGTCATTTGGGGACAGAAAAGATACATTTCTGTTAGATCAAAGGAATCAGTTTTCCATACAGTAGTTAATCCTGGAGCTATCTATCATTTCACACTATAACTATCCAACTTCCAAATGAGATAATGGCATTTCTGTAGCAACAATAGCAGTTGTTTCCAATACACATTTGAAACAAGACACTAAATAATTAAACATTTTAATTGTCTTCCCTCTCATTAAAGGCATGCCTTCATTGCAAGAGGTTGGCATACACAGACTGATATAGATTTGCCCATCAACACTGATAGTTCCTACCCTGAGGATGCAGGTTATGAGTATGTACCTGCCTTACTTGTAGTTCTCTTTATATGCCCAGCCTGCCTTACCATTGCAGCAGTGCCAGCAAATTGCAGGGTTTGAATACCAGATTCGACTGCTCCTCCTCAAATCCCACATTCCTGCATCTTTGAGCACCTTTGGAAAGCCTCTTCTCCACTTCTAAACAGACTGATATATTTGGCATTTAACTCCATGTTTTCCTTTTAGTTTGTTCCAAACTACTGGCACATTTCCTGCTCTCAGCTAACCCCTGCTCTGCCAGCGTGGGATGGCTTTTCTAGCAGATTGCTAACGTGCCAACAACCATATGTATCTCTTTGTGAATATGGAAGTTATTTTCCAAATTTTAAATCTTCTGACCCAGAAACAGAAATATTCATCACTGCAGCATAATTTCAAACCTGCCAAGAATATATCAATTATGTCATGTAGATGTGCTAAGGGAAAGGATGAAAGCAGTATAGAAATTCTTCTAGCGCTAGCTATTGAGAGTGTGATGAATTATGTCCTTGTGTAGGTAGGACTGAATCCACTGATGCCCAAATCATTCCTCTTGAGAACCCACCTATCCTCACAGAGAGGAGTGAAAGATCTATGTGCCATATCTCCATGGTTATCTGAGACTTGCAGACCGAGCCCCATGATGAAACTTGAGCAACTTGGTGAACAACTTGCTCTGCCAGATCTGAAAAAATGTATTTAATGCCCACTGAACTGTGAATCCAGAAGGAATCTGGAGCCTCAAGAAAGTGTTCTGCACACTATGACTGTTAGAATTTTGAGGGACATTTTGGGTCAAAGAAGGAAAGATTCTTAATTAAGGGATTCTAGTCTAGTCACACAGATTTGAACAGAAGTACTACTTGTGTAGTCAATATTATTTAAATGCATAACTTTAAAAAAACACCTTTGGTGCAATTGACATAATTATCTGCAGGCTTATCATAATTTAGATGTGATCAGTATTATACTGATGTTTGCTCTTACTGTATGTTCAGAGTCAGAATCACTTAGCTTTTACAAAATAAAGGAGGTTAAAAAGAAGTAGTGTTTATTACTTTTTCTTTTTAGGCCAGGAGATCTCCAAGTTAATTACAGCTGTTAATTTAAAGTAGATTAAGCTATATTCAATGCCACAGTGTTCTTCTGCAGAATTAAAAATTACCTTAATTCAATTTAGACTTCAGAAGTGAAATAGGCTATGTTAAATGAAGGTCATTTTAATTCTAACTAAGAGTGTTCACACAAAGAGTTCACCAGGCCTTCGTACATACTTTGCACACCATAAATAAGGAATGAAGTGTACTAGAAGTCATATACCTAAATCTGAGCTCCACAGTATTCTGCTCAAATGCATGTCCTGTAAATTAGGTTCCACTGTCATGTAGGGTGAAGAAATCTGGCTAAAAAGCTTTCTAATCAGATCTTTATCTGTGCCATCTAAAAGTAGAAATACAATCTAAGATGTTTTTCCTGGCTTATTATTTATATCGAGAAGCACATTTTTAAACAGAAATCACTTTCCTAAACCTGGAATTATATCCATTTATCTTTCTATAACCTGCTGATTTTTTCTCAGGGTTACAGCACAGTTCCTATAAATACTGGGGAGTTGTGCACATGTGACTAATCAAAGGTAACATCCCATATGCTCTCATGGTTATTATTTCGTCTTCAGATATCTTTTTTCTTTTCCCCTCAAGGTTAGCATAGGATGCTATACTAAACAGGCACAAAAGATTTGTTCTACTGGGTAAATAATTTATTGCTGTAATTTTTTAGGAATGGTAAATGCAGGTTGCATCACTATTCTTCAGTTAAAAGCACTTTCCTTATGAAGGAAGGGAGGAATATATCCTTTCTGCTACTTCTTTGAAAAGGGAGTTAAATGGTTTGTATAATGATCCTTTAACATGCAAATATTAGTAATGCAATGAATACCAGTACTTATCATATATACAGTGCTTTTTCATCCACCAAGATGAGACTGTCAGATGAACTCATAGGCTTCTGAAAGTATCAGTGGTGTTGGCAGTCCTGTGTAGCTGGGATTTCAGGGGAGGAGAGGAAAAGCCTGGAGGAGGTACAAGAACAGCAGAACCCCTCACAGCTTCAACCTGCCAAAGAAAGGAGAGTTGATAACTGTTAAAGGAATGAAATAGTGCAGGAGAGAAGAGGCTTTGAAAATGGTAGAGAGAAAAACAAAGCCAGGAGAATTGGGGCATGTATGTCTGCAGAGAAAGGAAAAGTAGAAGAGAACTTGCAGAACTTACCTCATTCAACAAGAAAATATGCAATGTGTATTTTAAGAAAGAAAACAGGAGAGGTGATGACCTATTTCATTTGGAGAGAAAAAAAAATGGTGCTTATGACTAGGAGCAGCTGTGATTTTGCTACGTCAGTAGTACACCTGTGATCCAGGTTCTGCCCATGTGTCTGCTCCATGTGTGGAGTTCTCTGTTCACTCTGTGATGGCTCTGAGTGGAATAATTTTTAGACTTCTGGTGTGGACACTGTCTTTTTAGAGATGTTTGGACAGCTGCATCACAATAGGGGCCTAATTTTGAACGGAGTCAGCATTTCCTACTCTCATTGAAATAATAAATCATAATCACTCAATAACACTGACACTATGGCTTCTTGGACACAAAAATCCCAGGAGTTCATAATGTAATGTCAATTACATTCACAAAAATTATAATGCATACTCTGGACCAAAAAACAATTATCATGGCTATGTAAATAATCATACTAGTCATTTGTTTCTTTGCTACAGCATGTAATTGTGAAGAATCTGAAGGATTCTCCTGTCCCAGGCTGTGCATTTCTTCACATGCAGGGCAGAACACTCTGCAAAGTTCCTTTTCTTTTTGTGATATTGGAGACTACAGCACAAACAGGAGAGGCCACTTTAAATCTCTCTTGTTTATCTGGTTGCTGAGGACAACCGCTGTAAATCTCACTGTAACACACATGGTCTTCAAAAAGCTGGAGACCTTCAGGGAAAAATAAGTCATTTTGGGACCAACAGATATTGTGTACCTGTACCTGCATGAGGAGACACATGCTTTTACAGAGATTTGATTTGAACATTTCTTTTGGAATGCTTCATGCTTTTATGGTCTGTTTTAACTTATGATATATGGAGAAAATAAAAACATCTTTTCTGGTAGCAGCTTTTTCCCTTGCTTTCTATACCACTTTCTGTTGTGACATAAATATTGATTAAATATTTATATAAAGTGAAAGAAAAATATGAGAAAGACATCTCTCCTTAGAATTGTATTTTGATAGTGTGCTTTTATGATGCCCTTTGAGACAATAGCTCTAGAACACTTAAAAAAAGCCTATCAGAAAGCTAATTAAAACATACTGAAGAAATTCAAATAACAGTGAAAAACAGCTGCCCTTGGCAATATGAGTTGCCAATTAGAAATGATAAATAGAGGAGTTAAATGTTAGCTAGCTGATAAATATTTCAAACATTCTTCTTTCTGATGTGAAACAACAGGTTCTTTCTTATACAGAATTCTGAAGAAGTGAAAAAAAGAAAATCTGGCAGTTCTGTGTCCCAAATATTTCAAAACTTTTTTCTTTTTCTTTTTCTTTTAATGGATAATGATTTAGGAATTAGATTAGAAGTGCACCTAGTTTGTCTCCTCTGGTGACAGTGTTTCATTGCAATAAATTGCTTCAGAAAAAATATTACTGTTACTGCTATATATGTTGTTACACTATGACTTTAACAGATTTTAAATCTGATTTTCCTCCTATACATCCTTCCATTTCATTGCTGTCTATAAAATGCTTTCTATAGACAGGTGTCATACTGTGATCCAAAGGAGTTTACGTCTCAAGCATTGTGTGAGGCAGCAGCCTTCCAGTTAGGAAAAACATGTCCTTTATGGTTAAGACAAAGAACAAATCATGCCTGCTCAGGAGGGTTTGAAATGCACCGGAGGATGGATGGCCTTGCCCCCTTGGCAAATCTGCATACGTTCCACTGAGGTAAGTTTGCTGCACTCTGTGCAAAGGTTAATAAAATACAGGGTCTCACTTCAGTTGGTAGAAGGGATTAATGCTGTCCTTCCTGTTTCACACATGCTACATCGCAAAGCACAGGCTTCCAGCCTTCCCATGTAAATCAGGCAGTAGTTAGCAAGCCACAAAGCAACACCCCTTTTGGTAAGGAACAAAAAGGACTTGAACACACTGACAGGTGCACCCATCACCAAAGACCCAAGGTATGGACCTGGGAAGACATTGCTGGAACCCTGGGTGGTGATTCAGATCTTTATCTATTCTCTTTCTTGCTCTGTATCCCTCTTTTCATTTACAGACACCACATATGTACACATATAACTTTAGTTGTGGCAGTTAACAAATCTGGTTTTTGTATGGAGCTATGGTGTAGGTCTCCTTAATTTGACCCAAGCATATCACCAAATCTGAGTCACCTCCTTTTCCCTCCTCCCTGTCAGGTAGAGCAGGACATGACAACGGGCGACCTTGGCCAGAGGTGGACAATAGGTTAACTCTGATCTCCACTTTACAATATTTAAGATTAAAAGCTCCATTTAATTATTTTAACATTGTAGCTCTATAACTTGTACTCATTACAAAAAATATGTCTCCTAAATTTTAGCTATTAAAAAGTTGTGGCACAATATCCTATTATTTCATGTATAAAGCGTGGTTTTGTGATTAAATGATGGAAAAAAGTCTGAAAGTTACTTTATTAGACTAAGTCTCACAAATGAAGTCATTTGGAACTGTTGGTTGAATCCTGTGAATGCAACTCTTCTGTTAATTTTTCTGAAAGACAAAAAGGAATTAAAAGCAATTATTTGTTAGATGATCAAAATATCTTCAGTCTTACATAGTCTTTCAAATGAGAGTAAAGTAAACAGAATATGCAACTGTGTCAAAACAGGGAAAAATGCAGAACAATTAAATTCAATGTGAATGTAAATCCTCTGTAACTATGGGTGAAACTTTGAATGGTAACATCTTGTCAACTCTTCATGAACCTGCTAATTCCAGGGCACTTTTTATAAAATGTGAAGTCAAATTGTGTCATTTATACTCTACTTCATTGCAATTGACTTTTAGTCCAACATAGGTTGGGCTGCACCAACAAAGGTAGGATAGCACTTGGAGATTAGAAAAACCCATAATCTGCAACTGTCTGCTCTGGGTCATCTGCTGAAAAACTTTTACTTCTAAACCAAAGCCAAGGAAAATGTTCACTCTTTATTGGATGCAGGGTGGGGAACGTTCTGTTAAGGATGAGGAAAAGGCTGAGGTACTTAATGCCATCTTTGCCTCAGTCTTTACTAGTTGGACCCACTCTCCTCAGGGTATTCCACCTCCTGATAGGATGCAGAGCAGCATCAATTCCCCATAATCCATGAGGAAGTGGTTAATGACCTGTTATGCCAGTTGGATACTCACAAATCTATGGGGTCTGATGGGATTCATACAAAAGTTCTGAGGGAGCTGACAGAAGAACTTGCCAAGCTGCTCTCCATCATTAATCAGCAGTCCCAGTGAACAGGGGAGGTGCCAGAAGATTGGAGGCTTCCCAATGTGACACTCATCGACAAAAAGGGCCTAAAGGACCATCCAGGGAACTGTAGGTGTGTCAGCCTGACCTCAGCACCAGAGAAGATGAGGGGACAGCTCAATTTGGGTGAGATCACATGGCAAGTTCAGGATAGTGGTGGGATCAGGCCCAGACAGCATGGGCTCATGAAAGGCAGGTCCTGATGACCAATCTCTTCTAGGACCAGGTGATCCACCTAGTTGATGAGTGAAAGGCTGTGCACATTGTCTACCTGGACTTTGGTAAAGCTTTCAACACTGTCTCCCACAGCATTCTCCGGAAGAAACCGATCAAGTGCACCATCAGCAAGTTTGCAGATGACACTAAATTGAAGGGGAGTATTGATATGCTTGACGTTAGGAAGGCACTGCAGAGAGATCTGGACAGGTTACATTGATAGGCTGAGGCCAATGGAACGAGCTTTAACAAGACCAGGTGCCGGATCCTGCACCTGCGTCACAACAGCCACAAACAATGCTACAGGCTTGGGGAAGTGTGGGTGGAAAGGAGCCCACTGTAAAAAGATCTGCTTGAACATGAGCCAGCAATATGCCCAGGTGACCAAGAGGGCCAGCAGCATCCTGGCTTGCATCAAAAACAGGGTGCAGCAGGATTAGTCAAGTGGTTATGTACCCTAGTGAGGCTGAGCGCTGGGTTCAATTCTGGTCACCACAGTATAGGAAAGGGCATGTCATTCAAGGAGCAGCTGGAGTTTAGTCTGGTGAAGAGAAGGCTAAGGAGAGATCTTTCTGCTTTCTACAACTACCTGAAATGAGGTTGTAGTGAGGCTGATATTGGCCTCTTCTCTCAAGAAACTAGTGATAAGATGAGAAGAAAAGGGTTTAAGTTGTGTCAGGGGAGGTTTAGACTGGACATTAGGAAAAACTACTAAGTGGTGAGGCATTTGAACAGGCTGCCCAGGGAGATGGTGGAGTTTCCATCTCTGGAGGTGTTCAAGAAGCGTGTAGATGTGGTGCTTCAGGATATAGTTTAGTGGTCATGGTAGCTGGGTTGGACTTGATGGTCTTAAAGGTCTTTTCCAACCTTTATGATTCTATAGTGCTTTAAAGAAATGACAGTTATTATCAGACTATCCTGCATTTGCATCCCACTCATTATCTTAAAGAGGGGTAAAACAGCTTTCAAGACATGAGCTTTTTTCTTTTGCATGGAAATCCATACAAACTTAGTGAGATCATTTCATAGTGTGCTATTCTACAAGTACTCACTCTACATGTTTTAGTTTCTTTTATACTCTTTTTAATAGTTCCTGTTGCTGAATGCTACACAATGAAGACAAATTTTCAATCTCAAAAAAATTTATATGAAAAGAGTGAATAGACATTAATCAGCCCATAGAAAATATTACCTGAGGTGTTCTTAGTTCTCCTGTGAGTTAATCTCTACATTGTTTATTTTTTCTAGAACTTGAAATTCCTGTAGTAGATAGCAAGACTTGATTGAAAGGGTTAGGTAAACAAAACTCTATTGCTGAACAAGGAAGTTCCTCACATACCTGTCCTGATAAGTATTAATACGAGATATGCAGTACAAAAGTTCTTTGTGAGAGATAACACAACATGAAAAAATTTCCTATTTGTGTTACAGAAGTTAAAAGGAAAGATGCTCAAATTCTGAATTCCTCTGAATTCTGTTGCATCAGGCACTAAGGGCTCTAATAATGTGATAATTAACCTTAATGGCCCTGTCCTGATTTTGTGTGCAGTTACATCCTGGCCATGGCTCCTATTATCCTCAGTTCATGGAATGGCTTCCCAACTTGTTATCAGTCTTGCCTTATTGCTATGGATCTGTCTGGCAACTGCTGGACTTTATTCCTGTCCATGGGCTGACTTCCTGGCCTGACCTTGGATTTGCCTCATCACCATATTTCCATGTTTTAATAGTCATGAAATCCAAACTTGAGATTAATAATCTGCATATAGTTTTACTTTATTAAGAACAACTTTTCAATAGTCCTTTTCATGTGAAAAATATTGTATTTCTGTGGTACGAAGTCATCTGTAGTTTAGCTAATGTCTACGACTAAGAATCTAGAAACAGGTTTGCTAGGTAACTCTACTGTACGAATTTTCTGCAGAATACAAATACTGAAGACAATGCATGAAAAAAAATCTTAAATTGTATTAAGAAACATCACCAAGCTATAAATTGATACATCTTAAATATGTTGAATTATGTAAGACATTCTATGGTACCTACTCTAATGAACACATGAATGGGATCTGTGAGGACCTGTGCACTTTGTTCTGCCAGGGACTCCATAGGTCATGTTCCAAGAAGTACACCAGTGTGAAGTAAATTAGATAAATGCTGAAAATAGATTTTCTCAACCCTGAACATATTTCAGATTATTATTTCCTGTGCAGCATTTGACAGGGTGCATCTGATAGGCACAAATTCATTGCTGATGTGACATTGAACCAATGGCATTGGAATAAATTTGAATCTGTACCAGTTGCCTCAATGGAGATGCACTGTATTTACCTGTTAGAAACACTATGTGAGTGACTTTTATACAATATTGTCAAGAGAACAAAAGTTTTGTTTATGACAAATGTATAGTGGCTTATTAAATCAATTTCCAATATTCTATGCAAAATTATTTATTTCTTTTCCTCACAGCCCAAATTTAAATTAACAAAGCATCAAGAGACCTTAATAATGAAAATAAGTGCGGAGTTTTCTCTGTCAACTGAATCAGCAGCTGCAGATGTTTTAGAGGTTCGTTAGGTCATACAGGTTAGATACCGATGATCTTCTGTGAAATAGTTATATAACAGTAATACAACAGAGCACACACTAGTTGTCACCTTGCAATATATCAAAATAATTAGCCAATCACTTCAGATTCATTTCAATAAAGCTGTACGAAACAATTTCCAGTTACATCTCATAGGGTGTGGACTGAATGGGTATTGGGAACTTTTATGCTGCGAAAAAATACATTACATAAGAAACAGCACAACTTTTTGGTGCAGAATTCTTGCTCATTCCCAATTTTCTTCTCAGTGATTCCTTACCATATTGTTTAAATAACAGTTAATTCCTATGCCCAGATGCAAAGCAGGAGCGACCCCATTTATTGTGGGCTGCCAGTTAGCAACAATACAGATAACCTTTAGTAACACTGTGTGATCCAACTCTATTTTGTGAATGCCTGTGAAAAATGTTTTCATTTTCTGGATGACCATCTTAACTCAATTGACCAGTAGATACAAATTTCCACTTTCCTGGAACTTGATCTTACAGCCGTCATACAGTAGAATTATGGTTGGTTGATGGTTTTAGCATTTTTGTGGATTTTTTTTTTTTTTTTTTTTTTAACTGGGTTGCTAGCTGCTCAACAGAAAGAAACTGCTCTCCAATTGCTGAAGTTGTGGGATTCTTTAAAACAGGGGCAGACAACAGATGGGAACTTGAAGAGATTATTTGAAAAACAACCTCTAAGTTTTAATTACTAAACAGATAAACATACTCTGAAATTATATTTTGTGTGGTTAAAAACAGAAGTGCTATATCTTAAAGCTGTTCAAAAACATCTGAGCCAAAGGGGCCCAATTAAGGTTGACAGTAATTGACTGTAGCCTATGGGTACAGTATCTGCTGAATTTCACCGAGAGTGTTTGGAGTGATGAAGATTATAAAATGTTATTGTACACAAAATACTACATTATGTCAATATCGTACTGCTATAACTTGTAAATTCACATCGATCTGTATAATAAAAGATGTTTACAGCAGTAATGGATGTAATCGAGCACGTGTTTGCTGATGTATAAAAAAAAAATAGCAAGCCATTTTGCTGGGCATTTGATTTCCAGGAGATAATCCCAGGCAGTAGTCTGAAGATTAGAGAGACAGGAGATAAGAAGCTGTGACAGGCTGGCAGTATCTGCCTGAAACACCATCCCCTGTTAGCAGGTGTTGGTACTGCTGGGAAGCTGTTGCATGGACTTTGCTAATGCACTGGGTGTTTTTTTGACAGCACAGACTATGTTTGGACATAATTTTATAGCAAGTGAAAAAATGCATCTTTCAGAAAAGTATAATAAACTACTTAGTAAATATATTTCAAAATGAATGTTTTACAAACATGAAAACAGGATAGGAATAGCGAAGTTTCCTATTGCACAGGTACACGCTGGTTCTGTTCCAAAGCTTTTGAACTACACAATTATTAATTTTGATGCTTTGAAACTGTCTTTCTGGCATTTATCAGCACTAACAGTTGCACAAAGATATAAACAATTTCAACAGCATAGGCAAGATGCAGCTTCAGGTTTTCTGGACCGTATCAGACTGTACATCATACTGCAACTCTATAAACTCATAATAAAGTGGACCAGAGAAGTATATTTGCATTGCAAAGCCTATATTATGACTTTGTTCAAAGACCAATACTCTTAAAGTAATTAATTATCCTCTTTGTAATCTTAGTAAATTGTATTTACTGACGTGGAGAAGGATTATATGCACACAGCATAAGAGTGATCACAATTATTTAGAAAGCATGTAACTAGTAACAGGAAAGGTAAAATAGGAACTGTGCTCAAATAATCAACATTTCTCTGAAAGCTAGGACTGATCTGATCACCCTCATCATTCTTCCACTGTAACAATTCTAAGTTATTAATTCTATGATCCTTGGATGGAGAATTGTGGGGAAAAGGATGAAAATTCATAGAAATATATAGATTTCTAAGAAAGCACATTATTCCTGATCTCTGATTTCCTGTTTTGCCTATGTTAGTTTACATGTAAAATTGGTAAAATGATCTTCATGCCACAAAAAACGTATTTTGTTAGTTCTATTTAAAATAATTACCTAGGCACATCTGTTGTCTCAAGTGCATCAATGTTCACTATTTAAACTAGCTCAATGTTAAGAATAAAACTCTACTTAATGCTCCTAATCAAGCATCTGTGTATTTAATGCCTTGTTTTGATTTCTTGCTGATTTTAGCTAGTTCTAACATGGATGGATGTAACTAGTACTATCTACTTTCAGAGCAATTCAGAACACAGATCACATTTGAAAAAGTAAATCTGATATGCTTCTGGAAAGCAACAACTAAAAGCACATTCTGGAAAAGATGCAAAAAAGCATTTATGCTGTCAGGTTCTGGTCTTTGCCTGGCAGACTGTGTCATAGGTTGTGGTTTCCCAGCTAAGACTGGCATCCCTTCGTGCCAACCCTCCTCTGGAAAGGGCAAGTGTGAACTGCACTTTCTAAGTGAGGCCATTAAAAAAAAGCCTCCTAAGAGCAGAGCAGGGCACAATTGTGTTGGTAAGCTTCTGGTCTCTCTGCCAAGTATAAAGCAACAGCTGGGTACAATCTCTCATCATGAACTCTAGTTAGCGATTTGCTGCCCCTCCAGCTATACAACATAATTTCCTCAGCAGAGAGGTGCAGCTCAGGCTTTGGGGTGTAGAGAGCTGGTTTAGGGTACGGAATGTGCACATACAGCTATAAATACAAAGGCAGGACCTGCTGTAAGCAAGCTCTGACCTGATGATAACATTCAATGCATGTCAACCTTGTAAAGGGTTTCATCTGTAGTCGGTGGCAGCATTCCAAGTGACTAATGGAAAGCCAACCAAACCTTTTTCTGTGAGCATCCTGTAACAGCTTTCTCATAGCTGTGAGAAAAACAAAGAATGCTTACACAGGGACAAGCTTTGATCCCATTGCCTGTGCTTTGGCATGGAATTTCTTTCATTAAAATATAGATCTCCTCCTACAAACACTGGTCTACTCAAACATACAAATTTCCATGACATTACACATTTATGGGCAGAAGTTATACCTCTGCTTTTTTTTTTGACAAACCTAACAAAAGTTTGAGTGGTGATAATTTCTGCCTATCAGTAAAAACTGCTATGTAAAGTGTAATCCAACTCAATGAAAAATACTATGTCTGGAAAATATAAGAAATTTTTCAACTTTACAAGCTAAAAATCCATATCACACATGAGAAAAGAGTCTCTCTAGAATTCCTTAAAGGATTTTTGTTGTGGTTTTCTGTTTTTAAAAATCATTCTGGTATTTGTGAGAAGCCCACAAATCGTTCCTACTAAACCATCAGCTTACTGTGCATGATTTTAAAGCAAAACACTTAATGCAAATCAAGTTCCCATTGCATTTTCAACCAACTTACTTCATATAATTTGTCACTTTCTCCTTTCCAGACCAAGAAAATGTTAAGTTTACTGACTCTGAGTACCTTAGGAAGTTAGCTGTAGAGATCCTCATTGGAAGTCTATTTTAGACAAGAGATTGTGCAGAAAATGTTAGACTGAAATAGATTTTAAAGGTGTGTAGTAGTGAGGAATATATCAGAATGCAATCATATGAAAGAAGTTAATTAAATTAACAAAATAAACTTTCAACATTAGAAAGCAGAGTAAGTCAATAGAAGCTTATAGCTAGCTCCATAATAAAGATCACCCTAAAGCAAGTGCCCTGATTTCCACTGCTTGTTAGTCTGGCTCTTAACCTGGATGCTAAACAGAGAGGGTACTACCTGTTAAGGTAACAGATTAAATGTCAGTCGGGTTTTTATTTATTCTTAAAAAAAATTCTTAATAATAAAAAAAAATAGTCTCTGAGGAGAACTTCTGCATTAAAAACAAATCTTTTAATGCATCTTTCAGGTTAGGTGCCGTGCCTTACGCCACAATGCCAAGTATTTCAGCAAAAGGCTGAAAAGGCTCCTTCAGAGCGGCACACAGTCGTTACGCTCACAGGAGGCACATCACTGCTAACACGACCAAACGGACGGTGGAACAAGAGGTTTGAACACGCGTATGAATCAGCACAGCCGCACAGATTTCAGCAAGTGAGGGCAGGACTTCAGAGCGGCGGAGCGTCCGCAACCAACCACTAGCAATTCCCGAGGCCGCGTTCTCTAGTGCCGCAGGCCCTTCCGCAAACCGCTGCTAGTGCCCGCGCAGAGTTGAGGGCCCCACTCCCGCCGCCGAATCGCTGGCGCCTGTTGGCGGCGTCCGCTCGGAGATTTCGCGAAGGTCCTACGTCCGGACCGGCGGGCAGAGTACGACCTACGCCCCCCACCTCGCCCACGCCAGATGCCCACAGAGGTCCTAAGGTGCTTCCCGGTCGGCTGGAACCTAGCCTCCTCACCCCATGCCGGCCAAGGGAGGCGGCTCTGAGAGGCCAAAATGAGGCGATCACAGCCGTTCCTCAGAAGAGTGCGCCCCGCACTTGGCAGAGGCCGCTCGCCGCCCCGGACGCGCAAGGTACTCCCCGCGCCGTTGCTAAGCCCTCTGCTCGCGTCCTCGAGCAGGGAGACAGCGCCGGCCGCTCCCACCGCGAGAGGCACGGAGGGAGACCGACGAGTCGGGAGGGGAAGGCTGGCTTCTGCTCCTGGCACCGCCTGCCCCGCTCCGCGGGCACCGCCCGCCTTTCCTCAAGCGTCTTATCGCGCTTACCTGTGTGGGAGGGCCCGTTCTTCTCGCCTCGCTTGGCCGGCCACTAGCGGTGCCCCCTTGTGGGAAATGGTTTCTCCCAGCTCTCAGCCGTAACCTCCCGCTCCTCCTTCCGTTAGTGCCTGGCTCGGCAGGCGTCGGCTCGGATGCTGTCGCCCGTGAGGCGCAGCGCGCTCCGCCCGGCTTGGCCCCGCAGCACCCGTGCGCCGCCCGGGAGGATCGGAGCGCCCGAGGGTCTCCCATCTTCGGCCCAGCAGGTAACTGAGGGGCGTTTGCCCTCTCTTTTTGCGCTTCGCTTCACACAGAGCCCCTCGGCCCTACGCCTCCCTGCGCTTGCGGGGCACAAGCTGCCGCCCGTGGGAGCGCCGTCCGAGCGGCGGCCCGTCGTGATTCAGCATCGCCGCCCGCGAAGGAGGGACGGCGGGAAAGGTCAGCCCTGCGCAGCCTAGGGGCTGCGGGTGCCTGAGAGCGGGGATTGGTGCCAGGCGGCTGGGAAGGCGCGGGTCCCGCCTCGAGCCGGGCCGTAGCGGCGTCTGTTGCTGGTTCGAGGTGATGCTTAGAGACAGGAACGTGGGGAAGGACCGCCAGGGCCTGCTGCTTCTCAGATGCTCCACACGACGTCGTGAGGGCTGCGGGGAAGAGTGTGGTCCACGGAGGCAGTCCTCAGACCCGCAGCCTTCACTTGGGACTGTAGCGAGGGCCCTTGGGCTCGGGCAGCGCGAGGGTGCGGGCGGGACCGCGCGGTGCCGGCGGGCAGCGGCCCCTTGGGAAGTTTCCTGATCGTAGCGGACTGCCGTCGTGTTGGAAGGGAAGCGTAACTGTGTGCGTGTTGCAGTCTGAGAAAAGGGAGAAAGGAAGCGTTTCGGGATTAACGGTACTAAATCGCCCCCGTTTGGCATACGAAGTCCATCATCTCTGCAGGTTGTGTCGCATGTGTCGCATGTTCAGAGCCAGTTAGGGTTAAAATGGGATCGTCTGCTGGCTGTGGTACCCAGTGGAAGCTAAAATGTAGAGCATGTTAAATCTCTGGAGATGCAAGTCAAATATCTTCCTGTGCTTAGTTGAGAGCCCATAATCTGTGGTATCTTATTGAATTTCACCTATTGAAACCACACATAATTGCAAACTAAAAGGAAAAGCAATTGATGCTGGAATTTGAGTAAGCTGCTGAACTCTGTGAAACTGGCCTAAGCTCTCAATATTAGTCGCTTTTGTGCCTTTCTTAAGTATTTGCAGTTTAAGTACCAAAATTAGATTTTATTCCTCCTCAGAAAAACTTTAAATCAACGAAGCAAACACTCCCCTGGTTCCGTATACTTTTCTGCCTAAATCCTTCATTAATTTTAGGTGCCAGGATGCTAGCACCTATCTGTAATAATATGCAGATAAATCTTGCTGGTTGTTCTTACAATTGAAAGACAAGAACGCTTTTTTTTTTTTGGTGAGTGTGCCGTAATTGGTTGCCCCCCATATCCTGCAGAATCTCAAAATATACAGTGTCTTGGCATCAGTAGAAGCTTTTGCCCCTGTTTAAAGTACTAGAATGTAGTTTTTAATAGAAATAGGATATCAGTTTTACTTTGAAGAAAAAATAACAGAAAGGTTTATTATGCCAGAGATTTTCCTACATGGTGAATAAATATAATGTCAACATTGGTATACAGAAGTATTATTTTTGAAGCCAGATTCCTTGAAGACAAATGTTACAAAGTTTCAGAAAATTTTGTGAGCTTTTCATGCAGAATGTGGAATTTCTTTTATAAGGGAAGAATATTGCACCTACAGGTCTTGGCAATATTATGCTAGAAAAAAGAAAGGCTAGAACAATGATTGTGTTTTTTTCCCTATTAGAAAAGTGTCCTCTTTCTAAGTCTTTGGAGGTTTGCATGCATACCACATATTTATGAAGGGATCTGACCAGTAATTGGGAAGTAATGGAAGAGACCAGGAGATCAAGCCTGTTAGCAGTTATTAGATAATGATTCCGGTAATCTAGCAATCATTTTAGTAATCTGAGGTTTAGGTTTGCACTCAAATGAGGCATTGTTCCCGCATTCTTCCAAAGCTGACAGTGTTAAAGTGGCGGTGGAGATTAAGTTGTAAAGAGCTGGGTGTTGAATTGGTCAACAAGTTGTTAGACACTGAACCATCTTGCAGTCTGTTTTATAGTTAGAATTCTTTCCAAGATCTTTACAGTATTGCATGTTGATAATGAAAGCCATAAAAGCTTTGAAGGTGAAATATGGCAGCTTGATACTGACTGCCCAGTGTACTTACATCGGAAAAGACTGAAATACGATTTCTTGATTTGAATCTCCATCTGTGGCTACTATTACAAGTTTTAAAAGTCTCTGTGAAATACATATGGCAAATGAATAATTTCTTGAATTGACACGTTTTCTAGTGTTTTGGGTTTTTTACCTTTGTTTTTTCCTTAACCTATGTTTTAATGTTGTATTAAGGAGTGTTTTTGCATTCATTGCATGTGTCTCATGAATTGAAAATGCGTTAATTTAAGCATAGAGATCCTTAGAAAACAAAGAAAACCAATATGAAATCTTAGTGTCTGAAATAGAGACATTGATAACATTGCCCAAACTACCTTGTGTATACTTTTATAAAGCTTCCGTCTTGTTTTTAGAAAAAAGCATGAGAATATGTTGTAAGACAATTTTTTGGCGAATCACTGTTTTTTAGTGTTGTGCTACAATTTTATCAGTGTAAAGACATCATGTTGAAAACAACAATACTTATTTTTCTTATCTACAAGTTTCTGCAAACCTTTGGAAAAAAATGGGTGTTATCACTTCCTTTAAAGTGTTGTGAGTTTTGAGCCAATCCTAAATCATAAGGGCACTGAATTGTTTGAGTAGGCTTTGTATCAGGCCCACAAGAAAAAGATGTGTGGTTGTCGATCTTTTTGATGAGTATTTTTGTCATCTATTGTTGATACCAATAACTCTGTAAGGATTTGAGGGGGAGGGAGTAGATGTGTTTTCCTAAAAGAGGACTCATGTCTGTATGCAGATAGTGGGAGTTTGTTTTATTTGGAAAGAGGCATACAAACTGTCATGGTTAAGAAAATTCATGACAAGTATCACAGCATATCTGTTGGAGGATTTTAGCTGAGTTTTGTTTTTCCCTTGTGAACTTCAGAATATTTAGTCTCAAATTCACTTTTATTTTCTACAAATCTAGGAAGTTAATTTGGGCTGCTTGACATCTAGCAACAGGATTCAAATGGCCCTTGTTAAGCATGAGGAAGTTCTTCAGAGCTTTTTTAATGCTTACCTAAAACTGTGCCAGAGGGTACTTTATAGATACTCATTTTGCAGACATGAGGAGCTTCCTTTAAAGTTTGCTGGAACCAATTAACCTTTTCAGCATTAATATTTAAAGTACTAATGTACTTTAGATTGGAATTTGTGGATGTCTGCTATACTGATGGGTAAGACAGTCCTCTGTAATTGAGAAGGAATACAGGAGAAAAAAGCTTTGTAACGTACTAAAAGCAGCTACCCTTTGACTCTGGATATTAGAGCACATCCTGCAATTTCATAGTAGCCACCCCTCTTGGAGCTGCAATCTCTTTCAGACCAGGAGGTTTCATAATGCCTTGGGCTACTTGGATGCTCTTCTTTGTGATGATGAATGCAGGAACCTACAGATTCCATAGGGACTAAAGTCTTAGCTTCGTGCTTGTTCCCACTGTTCTTTCTTGCCTTCTCTCTTAAATGTTCATGCAGCTGTACAGAGTAGTTTTCAAATGCTACCACGTTAATTTATACTAATTTATCAATAGGTTTTTCTCTTACCTTGAATTCTGTACACCAGGAAACAAGCTCTAACATAACAGAATAAACTCGTATTTGTGTTTTAAAGGATTAGATAAAACAGGCCTTCAATATCAGCTTTAATCAGAATACAGGATCTCCAGAATGAAAACCACTGCATACAGTTGTAAATATTTATTTTTTTTAGTGTTAAAAACATACGTTCAAATAGTTTACGATGTTAAAAATATCAGTATTCAATTAAAAAATATCTTTGCTTCAAATAAAGTATTTTGGAAGTTAATCATGGTTTTTTGATGAGCGTTCACCTGGGGATGCAGAAGCCGTACTGCTTTGTGGAGAGCCCAAGTTAACAACAATAATGAAAGAATTACAGGAAGAATCAGTATTTTGATTTAGCACTCATTTTTCACTTTCCTTTCTGGGGCATGAGTTAAGTGCCAGTTTGCACTTATGTTTGTGTTTGATTTTGGAAAGATTCCAGATTGAAGCCTAATACGCACCGCTGCTCAAATGCACCTTAGATAGCTACATATTACTGTTAATTAATAGAAAAACCACCTAAAAGGATGGGAGTGCTTTATGCTTCAGTTCAGAAGCCCCTTCTGGCCAGTAGTAATGACAGGGTACTAACAGTCGATCTTTCTTAGGAAAAAAGAAAGAAAACCAGGCTAAATCCACTTCTTATATGTAATAAATACTGTAGAAAGAATTGAGTGAGGTGTAGGCTTCACAGACGTGGTAATGTGTTGACAAGTTGATTTCCATCCTTGCTTAGTAGCAAAATGCTAAATATATTCTTTGATTACATTAAAGTATGTTTCCTTCCAGCTTTGTCCTTGGGTTGACATGTGTTTGTTTTATTTTTAGCGCTGGAAAACCAGCCCAGTGATATTGCTGTGGTGTGCAGTGGAAGCATTGAAGTATAGAAAATAAAATCAGATGTTTAATACTGAATTCAGGCAGGTGAAGAGGCAAAAATCTAGATACTGTTTATGAGCACAAGAGAGAACAAAGGATTGTGAGAAATTGATGTTATTTACTTGCTCAGAATGGACTTCTTTTGAAAAACATAGAAGAGAGCTATGTGATGGAAGTATTACTTTGCTTTTGTGGATGATTGTAATGTGTTTAATGTTCATTGAACATGAAATTTCTGTGAATTTGTTATATTGTTTTATCTTTTCAAGCCTGTCTTGGTTGTGTGCGAAGTGGGGAAAATGTGCTAAGACTTTATATGAATTATTGGTGGAAGAGATGTGAAATATATGCATTTTTTTAATCCAGAAAAACATCCTTTTAACATTTTATTTCATGTGGCTTTAAAGGGGAATGTATTATTATCCTAACTCTATGTCAACTTGAAGTATCTGAAAGACTATAAATTACTAGCGAGCATTAACAATTAGACATTAATTTGAACAAGATATTTTTTGCTTAGAAGTGAACAAGAATGATATGAGAACAAGAATCTGGTACATTTTGTACCATTTTAAAAATGAAAACGTTTACTGAAAAGAATGTTTCTAAGGATGGAGAGGATATATTCAGTATGTAAAATAAAGCACTGCTGCATGATGAGACAGGAATTGGTGCCATTATGGAATCCTGAAAGGTCTTTGGTATAGCTGGGAATCTTGTTAGGCTATTGACCCAGAGTGGTATCCACAAGTGAAAACTAGAAATAAGGGAACAACATGGCATTAGATTTGAAATTCTGGACAACAGTTGAGAACTATTGCAGTTAATGACCCCAAGCTGTTGCTTTAAATAGCCTCTATATTACTTTGTTGCCTCTGGGTATGGAGAGAAAATGAAAGGACATTGTGGCCTTTCTGCCAAAAGCAGTGCTCAGGAATACAAACACATACAGGAATGTCTTTGGTATTTTCTGAAAAAAAAAAGTGTATGAGAAATAAAAATACAGTCTTCTTAGTGGATGTTTGGGAATGCCTAATGCAGATAGCACACTATTTAGTTTCATTGATAAAGAAGAAATGCTCATTTGTGGGGCATGCCTGCATAACGGTGTTGCAGCTCTTTGAGGATAGTAGAGTAATGGCGTGTGGAGACTGACTCTGAAATAGCTGGATATAAGGAAATTGAAACCAAGCAGTGTGAAGAGTCATGGGGAAAAGACATATGTGGAGATTTCTGGAGAGATGTCCAGATTTCACTCCCACTTCTGTACTTCCACAGGATATTGTGCCTCAGTTGATTGCACTGAGTTTACTCCTATACATTTCCACTGTTTCAAAATCCTCTTCCATTTTGGATGATATACCTGTCTTAATTGTTGCTCATACTTGAGCAACAATTAAGACATGTTGTTTGGGCTTTTTGTTTGTTTGGTTTTTGTTGAAGTAGAGTGAGATTTTCGTACTGAGCAACTTGGATGGGATTCATCTCACCAACATTATATACCTCTACAATTCATATACCTGCAGCTGCCTACACTGACTATATGTAGGTTGTCTACAAACTAAAAATGGCTCAAAATTTACATGGCTCTACAGTTACACAGATCAATCCACTACTGTGTCTTTATATTTGATGACTAAATGTGTTTGAAATGTAATCTGGCATTTCATCGTAGTGTTTTTCCCTACTGGTTTATCTGGGAGAACCATACTACTACTGAGTGGGGAAAATGGCAGCAAACTACAG
This sequence comes from Eubucco bourcierii, assembly GCA_013396675.1. Classification (NCBI taxonomy): domain Eukaryota; kingdom Metazoa; phylum Chordata; class Aves; order Piciformes; family Ramphastidae; genus Eubucco; species Eubucco bourcierii. The sequence goes on from VWZE01011784.1 coordinate 381,912, forward strand.
TAGAGCTGTTGAATTTTCAGACCCTTGTTTCTTTATATTTACAGTGCAAATATGCACATTTGTTTGATTTTTCTATTTCACTCAAATGGGTAAGCAAGAGAGGTATGCTCTGTGGTTCAGAGAGAACACCTGCTCTCAAAATTCATAAACTAAGAGGGAAGAAGTAAGAGGAAATATCTTTTACATATATTGTAGCTTTTGCAGTTTAGGATCACTGCTTCATTCTACCTGAAGTATGGTACTACAGCTAGTAGAACTGTAGATATTTTATGTAAATATATCCTTCTCCATCTCACTGGAATCTGACTCCACAATACTCTTTGTAGGACAGGTGTGACAGTAGTGGTGTAGTTGGTCATGCCTGGCACATGCAATGGACCTGACTGCTATGAAACTGATACAAGATAGTGGGGTGCAGGTTCCTTGTTGTTTGATTTTTTTTTTTATTTTTTTTTTGTGGTGGTGTGGTTATTTTTTTCCTTTTGTCTTCACAGAAAAAAAAAAAAAAAAAAAAGGCTTTTCCAAACCTTTTATTGTCAGGTGGCCTCCATGTTAAAAAGTACTGAGCTGTCAGATTAGATCACCTTGTCCACCTGAATCTTAAAAGCATCTCAGTTGGAGGCTCTACCACTTCTCTGGTGAGATTGTTCCAATGTCCTTGTGAAAAATTTTCCCCTGGTTTCCAATTGGAATCTCCCCAACAGTAACTTGTACCCATTACCCCTCTTTTCCACATGGCTCCTTGTAAAAATGGAGTCTCCATGTTCTTTATAGACATCCTTTAAGTACTAGAACCTTGTCATACGATCTTCTCTAAGCCTTTTCTCCAGGCTGAACAAGTACAGTTCTCTCAGCCTTTCTTCAGATGTCAGGCTTTCCTGTCCTTCCATCATCTCTGTTGCCCTTCTTGGGTTTCTCTCCAGCCTGTTCACATCTTTTTGTTGTATAGTGGGACCCAAAACTGAACAGTATTCCAGGTGTGGCCTGACAGGCTCTGAGTGGGACAAGGCTGGAAGGGAATCGTAACTATGTTGTTCTGCTTACATACCTTATGTCTCTGGTATAACTCCTTCCCAGTCACTGAATCATTTTCTAGTTTAGATTTTAATTTTCTCTAGCTTATTGTTATGACTAAATCTTAATGCTTTCTTCCCACAGATTTTTGTCACACTCTAAGCAGGAAATAATGAATTCTTTTCCCATAACATGTGTCATGCCTTTCTCTTTTCACCCAAGCCACAGGGAGAAAATACCTAGAAAGGGTTAAGAAAGATCTTTAAAAAGTGCTAGAGAGAGGCTAACTGTGAAGAAGCTGCAGCTGCAGTGTTTCCCTGGTGTACCAGCACTGCCTGAAACTGTATCAGCTGTCAATTATTGATAGAAAAATCTGTTTCGGGAGGGCTAACTCTTCAGATAGTTTCAGCAATGCAACACTAGAGGTAAGTGATTTCATTTTACTGCAGAATTATTTTTAATCTGTTTCCATATCAGTGGGAGGTCCTAATATGACTGTTTATTCTGCAGTGTGTGATCTTGTCAGTTAAAAATCCATGATAAATAAATGTTTTGCACTCTAATCAGTAATTCGTATGCAGAAGAATTTTGATATACTATCCTGCCACATACTGCTGATAAATTTTTGCTTGTTCATTTCTTCCCCCCCCACCCACCTTAATCTCTATTGCAGATGATGTTAATTGAGATAATCTACCTTAAGTATGAATGCTTAGTCATTCTGTCCACCACATGTATTTTGGATTGAGTTATTTTTCCTGGTTGCTTAACTACTTTTCTCCATTTTTATGCCCTTTCTCATCCATCCTGCCGACAGTTTATCTTTCCTTATAATAGACAAGTAAATTGAGGAACATCTTCTGAATACAGTAAAACTTGGTCCATTTAGATAGGCAAAATATGCTCCTGGAGAACAGTGAAGCCTTTCTTGTGGCAATCTATCTATATGTCACCTACACAGTCATCCCTGTTCCTGAAACTGTGAATCCTGCATGAACTGTGAAATAGGAAGCACTACATCTAGACAGCCAAGCAGTTCTAGAAGTGATAGTTGAAGCTCATAATCTTTGTCAAAGAAGACTGTGATGGAAATGTGATTTAAATGAACTGTAGTTTTGACTTGGATGATGCTTGGGTTGGTCTGTGTCTTAATTGTACTCCTGAATTGTGCCACTAGCAGGACTGTTCTGGAACTATGATATGAAGTCCACAGCAATCAATAGAAATTCACTTCAGAGAAGATCTTGTTACGTATTGCTTGATTTCACTATATACTTGAGACATTTTGTACCTTGTGTATATTTATTCTAAATAATGGATCTGGGAGATTTCCTGGAGAAAAGCACTTTCTTCCTTTGAGCAACTGAAGTAGCATAAAAAATATTGGAAGTTTTGTATTTGTGAAACAATTCAAAGTCCTGGATCAATAACTGTCTATGAATCCCAGTTTATTCTGTTTATTTCTGCTTGTGTTGTCAATGGTCTTCATTCTCATTTGTACTAATGCTGAACACTTACTGAAAGATTTATTCTGGTCAGTGTGTGTTGTAACTATTCCATACTTCTGTATTTATAAATGCATTTACCTCAGATTTTCCTTATCTGTGGCTATTAGGTAAATATAGTTCTCCCTGGATACAGGAATTTCTGTATTATGAAGGATGTTTGAGAAAGTCAGAAACATAGACTTATAGACATGGTAATTTTCAGTCTAATATAATACAATGATTAAAAAAAAAAAGACTGTGATATTTTGTGTAGTGGTGATGTGTGTTACTATAAAATAACAAGAAAATAGTATATTTCTTTTGAATATTTGCTTTGTGTTAGCTTTGTGGCTAGTTGGCTGTATAAGTTTAGCCTTTCTGTTTTATTAAGAATGGATCTTAAAAAGAAGGATTAAAGAAATTAAAAATCAAATTAAGTCTTGCTAAATGAACAGAATATCATGTTGCTGAAACCTTAGGTGAGGACTTTTATTTCAGTAAATTTCTCAAGCATAGCTCTCAACCAACACACAATGACCTTTTTTAAAAATAAACAACAAACCACCCCAAACACACTCCAGAGCCAATTGCTTTTAAGTACTGATTCTTGAGAGTGGATCAAGATGGATGAAGACAGGACTAACTGTCATATTGTTTGACTTGGAACTGTGCTGCTGCTGTGATTAAAGTCATGAAGGCAAATAGGCATACTTAGGGCTGTTATCTCCTCAGATTTTGGAGTTATTGTAGAAGCTGTGATGCCTTTGTTAGCATGATCTTTAACTTAGAGGGAGTGCATGATTACTCAATAAATACACTGTTCAACAGGAGAGGGTTACATCAGGAATGCTGTACTTATGCTAGAAAGTGCATTATTCTGACCCTATGAGGGTATTCTCATGCTTTGTTCTTTTAAGCAAAAATTAAACTAGTGCATACAAAGTCTGGGGCACTTAAGTTTTTTTGTTGTTGCTGGGGTTTGGTGTGGGTGTTTTTTTGTTTGTGGTTTTTTTTTTGTTGTTTTGTTTTTGTTTGTTTATTCAAAGTATCCAATTTAGAGTCGATATTTAAGCCACATTATTTTTCTAGGTTGACTACATGCTCTATTTATCTACAGATGAGCAATATATAACAAAATACTCCTGTAGCGGGATGCTGGAGTCACAATTCATTACTGTGGGGATAGTGACTATAGATCCCTTACAGCTGACAAAAATAGTGGGATACAAAGGGTTTGAAGCCAGCACAGCATTTTTAAGGAACTTTATAAGTCATGTCAATTTCAGTTAGAGGAGCTTCTGACCACTTGCGTCCTTTGGAGACTGCATATTTTCTTTTGCAAAAATATTTTGAAATCAGTGGTATCTTACTGAGTCATGCACATTGTGTTGTGGGGAGGAAAACAGGTTTGTGCTGAAATGTTTTGTAACTGCTGGAGCTTCTGGCTGGCCTTAGCAGCGGTTTGTAAAATATTGCTAGCACTGAGTGTCAGTTGCAATAGGCTTAATGATACTGTAGGCCAACTGTGAATATTTCTGACTTTCAATTATTCTTTACAGAGTAGAATTATATGACACAGTCATTAAAATATTAGATATCTACCAAACCTTATACAGATATTCCCAGTGGAGGTGAGCAAATTCAATCCATAGTTGGAAGTGGCAGTGCAAATGTGATAAACAACTCAGTGTATTTCCATGGTCAGGACTTTGAATAGACATTTCTTGTGACTGCACTTGGTATCTTAGTCAAAGCTTGATTTTTGTTTAACGTTTACACATCAGGTGCTGAAACTGCAGTCTGATGTCTGCCAATTTATACTTGAGGCTGCTGTGGGAGAGTCATCCTTGCAGCTACACTGGAAAGCATTGTTACATGGCAGCATGTAAATTAGGGTAGTGTAATCCTCAGAGTCATTGTGGGCCAGGCGTGATGACTGTGGTCTGTTTCCAGAGATGCTGAAATAAATCTGTGGATTGTAGGCTTGTGGAATGTGAGGTGAAATGAGGCAGACCATGTGGGGCTGAGGTGTGGTTCTTAAAATACACAGGAATCCGTAGGAATTATTTTAACCGTATTTTTGTTCTTGTGTACCCTGAACTTGAAGCTGCCACCGACTTGAAGCAGCCAAGGGAGAATTTGGTGTGAGGGGGAATCTTCTAAAAGTAGCCTTTTTTTTCCCCTTCTTCACCAAGATCTTAGGAAATCTCTCCCCAAGGGTTATTTGTAATACAATGAATCACTCCTATAAATATATCAGCTTCCTTAAAGGATTAGTGCGTATTCTTTTATAAAAAGACAGCTATGCTGATATATATACAATGTTCAATTGTCCTGTCTTGCAGATCCCTAAAATCTCTAGCTTTTACTAGGGAAATAAATCTTTCAAAAAGTGAAAGATAGAAATTAAAAAAGTAGCTTAATTCCAGCAACGATGAGTGTGTGGTATACACAATTTAAAACAAGCTGTGATATGCATGGTGTAATCTGATGTGCTGTAATGAAGAACTTCAAAGTTGGAAGCAGAGCAGAGGTGTTTCCACAGGTTGTTTACCAAAACCTCCCTGTAAATGTTACATCAATATTACAATTACACATGACCATTATTGCACATTATCATCTGTTTCTTATGTTAGCAGCAATGGCTGTCTCATGACAAGTCGTGTTGATCCTTGATGTGTGGCAGCATGGCTTCTTGCCCCCATGATCCCCAAGATAACTCAGACAGGGGTCCTTCAGCTGTTCATTTTGAAGGGAATGTTTTAGTTGAGATGGCAGGGGTCCAACCTTCCTACGGGTGGTTAAGAATCGTTGCACTCACCTGTCTCTTGTAGAGCTGAAGTGGCCAATCCACTCTAAGGTAGTGTATATTTCTAGGCTGAAGAATGCCTGTACTCCTCCAGTGCCACTTAAAGTGAAGGTGGAATGGTGATGTTGCCGAGGTTGATAGTTCCAAAAGATGTGGATTTACATTCAGCAGTGTTCAGTAGAACATTCTGTGATCAGGAGCTAAGAATACTTTCTGGTTTAGAGTTAATAAAATACTATCCTGCTGACAGATTTATGGTGCTACCAACACTTTCTGAAGTGGTGAACAGTAGTGTGAGACCTATGCTTTGTCTATGCTTTTTGCTGACAGAGTAGTACATTAAAGCAGATTTTTTTTTTTAGCAGATGCATGTTTTCTGAAATTAGGATTTTATTGTATATAAACATGGTTACACTTAGGCTGGTTTGGGCTATTTTGTCAATATTCTTGCCATTATGAATGCTAAATGATTTTTACTAGACGTTCCTTGAATTTTATTTCTGAATTACTGATTTGTAAGTCATATGGTTGCCTTGTCAATTAATACATTTCCTGTGTTTTACTAAAAAAAAATATTCAAGCGTTGTCCTTTTTACTGTAATCTAATTCTGTCTTGCTTTCTTTGATGTCCCTCTCTTTCAATATCCAGAACATAACTATACGTTATAGTACTCCATTTGCTAACAGTCCAAACTATGTTAGCACATTAGAAAGGGTTTTTGAAGGATGAGAATGAGCCAAGAGATAGTCACATTGTGTGCTCTGCTTGTGTGCTCTGCTGTGAAAGACACTTTGGAGGTAATTTTTTTAAAGAGAAATCAATCTTCAGGTTTGAAAGCTTTGACATTGATTTAAATTTGGCCAAGGATTTGAAGTTTTCTTTTTAAACACAAAACCCAGCAATATTGCTTCAGTACAACACTGAAAAGTTGCCTCTGTGCCCAGGTCTGATCTCTGTGTGTATTGTGCATAGGAAATGATTAATTCCCATGAAAGTCTCTGTGTAGAGTAATGCTTAGGAGTATGGTTTAGTTGAGGATTTGTCAGTGCTAGGCTAGTGATGGGGCTTCTTGATCCTAAAGGTCTTTTCCAATCTAGGCAATTCTGTGAGTGTTAAGTTTTGACACTTTCACCACCTTGACAGATTCCAATACATTCTCTGTTTCCTAAATCAGAGATATATACTTAAAGTTTGATAGACCTTTTGTGATAATAACAAAAAACTTCAAAACTCTGAAGTGCAAAGTCTATTAAGACCAAAAGAAAATCTTGTATGAACGGAGACTGTAAAAGAACGTTAGGTTTTGTGCCAGTGGGCATGGCTGAACCTTGGAGTTGGCACTGAAGGTTCTGACCAGATTTCAACCATTTAAAATCAACCCACATTTTACGTCTTCAGCAGAAGACACAGGTTCATGACTGTACTGCAGACTGATTTCTGTTGTTTCAAAAACAGACTGTCAAAGCTGTTCATGCTTTCAGTATTACTAAATAGACATTATAAAATTATGTTTATTGTATAAGCTCTATTGGGGAAGGCTAAGACTGATTCTAGGGCTTTTCCTAATTGGGACCTTGGATGCAAAATGGCAGTTATAAGGTTAGACTTGCATTAAAGTAGCTGTGACTTTGTCGATTCAGTGGTAGTTTTGGTAGTTTGTTTGGTAGTTCAGAAATGTGTTGGGTGTTTTAGAAATGGTAACCACTTGATAAGCTCTGTTTTACAGAGCTTCATGACTCAAAAAAGTTTTATGTAAATCATACTGTTTATATTCTTGTGTAGCTTTTAGCTGTCCATTTAGCAAATCAGCCACTTGAGAACTCTGTATATTCACTTTATCTGAAAGAACTGATGAATAAACATCTTCTCTCATTTGATGGTGAAAGTGAAGGATGTTGAAATTAATAGATTTTGTTTGACTTCAGAATATTTTGAACCAAACCTAACCTGTATATATTTTGAAGCCATCTGACAGCTTTTGAAAAAACAAGACCATCACTTCAACACATTGAGCCCCAAAATGAGGGCTTTTTCTCACTTGGAATTTCTTTGTAGGAGTGAGAACTTGCTCCAAATTGTTCTTTTAGCATGTTACAATAAAACTGCTCCACTATGCTTGCTTGTAGCAAGAACAGTCCAACATATGTTTTGTCAAGACATGTATTTAAAAAGGAACAAAGGTACTATGAAAGGGCATCAGATTTTTGATTCTGCAGTTTTTCTCTATTACAATTTTTATTTTGAATCTACATTTCATAGCTTAATTACAAATCAGCAGTAGAATGTAGTTTTGTCTGTCTGCAGTAAATAGCAGACACTTCACTACCTACATCCAGACTTTCTCACTTTAAGATCTAGTGGAACAAGCCCTGTAATTATTTAGGTTAGATTGAAAAAACTTTGGAGCTTTGCTAGGTCAATGCTCTGAAGACTATTACTTTCTTTTTCACGTTTCTGTGACATTTTCGTTATTTTAATTTTCCAGCTGACCGAGGAATAGGGTTTGCAGTGCAGTGATGTTAGCCTTCCCTCCCTATGGTCATCTGCCAGGTTCTGTAACTATATCCTCACTATGACTCCATTTCAGAGTGAAAGCTCCTTATGTCAGGAGGCACAGCTAATGTGCCTTTCCAGTCACTTTTGACAGCACTGAGTAAACTGCACTAATGGGCTCAGAGGAAAGCAGTCTGCTGGTTTTTAAATCTATTCTGCAATATTCTGCTGGTGGTGATTGTTTACTTGTCTGTACACAAAGAATGCAGGAAATTAGCAGACTAGTTTTTGTAGCACTTCACCAAAGATATAGGAACAGACTTAAGAAATATTAGGTGTCTTTGAGAGGTCGTGCCATGGCTTAAGATCTGAAGTTGCATTTTCAGTTTGTATTTGTAAAGTTAAGCCCAAGCATAGCCCGTAATGCTTTTCAGACTAGTCACCAGTAGTGTCACACCAGTAGTGGCTTGAAGGAAGGAAGAGTGCACTGAATGTTAGTGTTGTCTCTGATTCGGAACATGGGGGTATTTTGGTACTAGATAGAATCATAGAATGGTAAGGTTGGAAAGGACCTCGAGGATCATCTAGTTCCAACCCCTTGCCATAGGCAGTGACACCTCCCACTAGTACAGCTCACTCAAGGCCTCATTCAGCCTGGCCTTGGAACACCTCCAGGGAGGGAGCAGCCACAACCTCCCTGGGTAACCTGTTCCAGTGTCTCACCACCCTCACTGTAAAGAACTTCCTTCTAGCATCCAGTTTAAACCCATTGGCCCTTGTCCTCGCGTTGCAAGACCTTGCAAATAGTCCCTCCCCAACCTTCCTGTAGGCCCCCTTCAGATACTGGAAGGCTACTATCAGGTCCCCTCGAAGCCTTCTCTTCTCCAGGCTGAAGAGCTCAAACTCTCTCAACCTGTCCTCATAGCAGAGCTGCTCCAGCCCTCTGATCATCCTTGTGGCCCTCCTCTGGACCCGCTCCAATACTTCCATGTCCTTCTTGTGCTGGGGGCTCCAGAACTGCACACAGGACTGCAGGTGGGGTCTGAGGAGAGCAGAGTAAAGGGTCAGAATCCCCTCCCTTGCCCTGCTGACCACGCTGCTCTTGATGCAGCCCAGGACTCGGTTGCTGTCTGAGCTGCATGTGCACACTGCAGGCTCATAATTCTACCACTCTTAATGCATAAATCTATTAGTTGGAATCTATTTAAAATATGCACGTCCAGTCTAATCTTTTTTTTCTGGGGGCACGCAGTAGTGATTTCATGGTTACTGGCATGATCCAAGTTAGGTTGAAGAATTTCATTGACATGAGTGTTGTTTGGAATATATTCTGAAGTTCTTCCACTTCATTTTAACTTTGAGTTTGACTCCCCTTTCTCTATTTTGATCTATTAATTCAACCCTTTCCTGGGATGCTTAGTCTTGGGGGAAAAAGAAAATAAGTGATGATGGCATGCAATTCCTGTTTAGAGATGAAAAATAGCCTTTTGAGCTCCACACTGCATCTGGATGTAAAGTGAGGGATCATGAAAGGCGGAGGTGAATTTGGAGCAATATGGAGCAACTTGGGAAATTATAGGTTTACTGAAAAATACTTATATATGATCTAGGTGAGAAGAGTATTTTTCAAACTGTTTACTAACTTCTTGTAATGCACTTCGTTTTTGTAACAGGAAATAATACTCTTTAATTTTGTACAGTTTCTTTAATTTAATTTTGTACATCTTGTTACCAAGAAAACAGAGATCATTCCATTAACTATGAAATCACTTTTTCCAGCTATCACCAGCTCTTCACACAGGCACCCTTGCACCTTTCTGTGACTGTTCCCTTGGGTGGACTCAGGCAATTGGCCTGGTCTCTGTCTGTGTACAGAACTTACCTCTCCAACATGAGTATCCTACCTCTGCTGTCCCTGGAGGGAAAAAGACCAATTTTCTTTTTTTTCTTCCTCTGCCTCTTTCTGGGACAGGTTTGTGTTGCTTTCTCATACCCTTGCCAGGCAACAGTAAAGATAACCTCATCTTCTTTCTCTCCTTAGAATACTTCTATTCAAGGTGTTTGTTTGTATAAGAATGTGCTAACCTGGATGCATCTCTTCACAAGCCTTTCTCTACTTACAGGTTAACCATTTTTGTGCAGCCACCCTTGAACTAGTGTGAGTGAAAAACAAACCTTCATCAATCTGTGTGAATCATGGTTTCAGAAGGAGAGTGATATATGCAGGAGGAACTGCAATCCTTTTTTTGGTCAGAGTGTGAATTCAAATTGCTGATAGGTGACTTGCCAAGGTTAAGCAAACTCTGTCAGTTCCAGTTTGGAAATAGAATACATTCTTCCATGTTATTAAACAGTCTCTTAGAAACATGTTTATAGATACATATATCTCTACATTGTTGTAGATGAATGCAGGTTGTAAGTTACATTTATTTTGTAGGTAAAAACTTGGGACGGATGTAAGAACTGACTCAAAACGTGATGTAATCATAACCTGACAATGCTGCTGCTTTTACTGTTGTATGACCTGGTGGGTTCTGCAATGAGTTTTGCCCTGTAACTTGCAATTCTGTTAGGATGTCAGAGACTGCCTACAAAGTGGTTTGTGCTGTGAGTCTTTTTCAGCATGCCTGAACCATGCTCTCATCTGGGTGTAGGGCAAGACAATAATAACAAATCAAGAGATGTGCACTAGGAAAAAGTTCCAGGAGAGGACCTGGGTCGGCATATGAATGAAGTCTAGAGAGATTTCTGCTATATAGAAGTAAAAAAGAGGAATGACATGTGGGAGCTTGTGGCTGCTAGGGTCTGTGGCATTGCAGTGCTGCATCTCAGTGCTCTGTCAGCATACACCATTTCCTTCCATCTCTCTCCTTGCCGCAACAGCCCTTTATTTAGTGCTCTCAGAGATATATTCCTGTCTTTCCCACATAACCCATTTCCTCCAGTTTAGAACTGCTCATCTAAAGTGTAGCCCTAGGAATCTGTGAATCTGTGAACAGTTGCAGTTTACTTGGGAGGATTGCAACCTCATCTTAGTTTTTCTTGCTGCACAGTTGGAATTTTTTGCAGTACTGCAACGAGGACATACAAAACATGGATGTTTAAGCAGGAGCAAGTCTACTGCTCCCATGACTTAGCCTGCAACTCACGGGTAGTGTTCTAGGTAATGGATTTCCCTAGAGGAGATGCTGTACCTCTCACCTGTCACTTGGCATGGTGGGAAGAAAACCTAAGACTGCCTAATTACATTAGACCTGTAGTTGCCTTTTTGCAAGGAGATGGTAACAGCAGGAACGAAGGAAGGGACTGCGTTGTCTGTAAAGTATTTTGGAAAACAACTAACTTAAAACTGCTAATACATTGGTATTCAGTTAAATGGTTGTTTAGAGCAACTTAAAAGGCAAGTAGCAATTTTGAATTGTTATATGCAAACTTAAAACAGAATACAGTTTGACTTTATTGGTATAGGACAGTGCTTGTGAAAAGGTAAAAATCTTAGAGTAAGCTTGAATACAGAAAACAGTAATGATTCCTTCTGTTGAAGTATTCAGCTTAAATCAGGGTTTGACTGTGGTAAGACTTGCACGTGTCTTTGTTAACAAGATTTGATGATTAGAGGAGTATAAAAAATGTCATCCATAATTTTGTCAAGAAAGGAGTTACTTTGCTGATCAGTTTGCAGTAAATTTTGTGGGAGTTAGGCCAGTTGATTTGTTTTTCATATGACCAAAAGGTGGCCATAGTTCTTTACCGTCAACTCATGTATGTGTGCTAAAAAGTTGACTGGTTGAAAGTAATGAACTGTGAATGTTGATCCTTTACATTTACATCCTAAAGAGTATTCTTCTTAAAAGAGTAGAATAATTTCTATATAAAGAAAAAAATAGTAATTCAAAAGTCTAATGCAGTTTGGAGCTTTATGGTTCACCTTTAGAAAACAGTGTGTTACAGTAACTTTGGGCAGATATTTTTCTGTGATTATAAGCTGAATGAAAACTCTTACGAGCTGCTTTGGTTTTTTTGACTATATCATAGGTGTATTATGTATTATTGAGGGCTGGAGTTTCTCACAGAGAAATGTTAGTAGTTTTGACATTCTTCCAAATTTGTTAAGAGTTTTTAGCCAGCACAGCAGAAGAACAACTGCTAGTCATTTGTGTGCATGCATGTCCTTACTTGGCTAGCAGACATACTTAAGTATTCCCAGGAACTAAACATTTCGTGTGCTTTGGTGGTATTCTTAGCTTGAGAAACAGATAACATGCAGTGTTCAGTGAGTTGTCATGTCCAGCACTGCCTTGTCCCTCACAGTGGTTTCAAGAATGGTGAATCCTTTAGTTTTCTTCCTCTGTGTCTAATGGTTGTAGGCCAAAGGGCAGGAGAACTTTCAGGCTACCTTCTCATATGATGGCAGGCAAAATATTAAAACTTCATAATGACCTACCAGTTTTAGTTCTGCTTCAGCAAAGTACGTTTCATGTAGGTGTGATTGGGTATTACAGCAATGCTGTTGAACACTTCTTTTCTTACTTCTTAGATAAATACACAGGGTTAATTTTTAGTGTTAATTTGTGGTGTTTCTCTAAATGGACATGAGGGAGGTTGGATTGTCATTACAAAAGAGAATTTGGCCCTAGTGCATTGGCAACAGTCAGAGAAGACCCACAATCTGTTCTTTTTATCCTTTTGTGTTAATGGATTGTTAAGTGTACATTTCCGTCTTCAAATGAAATAGGATCTTGTAACTCAAGGTATCTACTTTTTTATTTTCTTGCCAAAAAGGTGACTTACCCAGAATATATCTCCTATTCTCTCCGAAGTGTGTACATGCATACACATCAGTTAATAAAAAAAAAAAAAGAGGATTTTTAAGTAATGTTTTGGTGATTTTGCTAAATGCACATCTTGTCCAATCTTAGTACCAAATATGTTTCACATCATAAGTCATGTCTGAATTTGGCTTAACTGTAATTTTCTGCTATTTATAGCAGAATGAATTCCACATGATTGATACAAACCTACTTAAAATAAGTTTTACAATCACCACCAGTAGCAATATACACTAACCTAAAGCTAGTATCAGGAATATCCATGCATATAATTGAAGAAAAGAAAGGAAGGCGTTTTAAAAGTAGCAGCTTACATCATACATGTTTTAAAAAGTCATAGATTTGTTTGAGGCAGCATGTCAAAGAGCATTTGTTTCCTTGCAGACTTTGTTATAACAGTGCTGTGTGCTTCAAGTCATGTAATAGTGTGTTTAGAAGTGTCTTGTTTCTAAGTTTATTTGTTTTTTTCCCCTAGACTATTAGACCATTGTTCTTATGTGCTTAAGCTGGACCTGAAAAACTTATAATATGTAAGATTTTCATGTATGTTAGTGTATTCATAGAGGAGAGGTAAAAAAAAAAGGAACATTTGCATCAGTGTAGACACAAAATACAACATTTTATGCAAATCAATACTTGGTTTAGAACCTGACAGTTTAGATACTCCCATCCCAAAGCATCTTTAACTTGTCTCTTGTGTCATGAAACTGCAGCCATGTGTTACAAAGTGATTGTTGGACAACTGCGTTAAAAATGTTGATAAATGAAGAAGTGGAAAAATGTTATTAAAACTATTTCAGTTATTTCCCATTTGATATCTGAAAACACATAATACATTGTGCCTAATTAAAAAAAAAATTTAAAATTATGGTTTAAAATTGTTATAACTCTAGTGAGCTTTGTTTTTATGCCCCAAATCTTCCATCAGAAAAATGTAATAGAATGAGGTAATATACTCGTATTTTGAAAATGAACACTCCAAAATTATTTTCCCTGAAACAAAGCAATTTAATTGTAATTACAATAACCTGATCAATCTCTTAAAATTAACACTACTTTTGACTTGCTATTAAAAGCATTTCTGTATTTAGTTTTCTGACATTTGTTTTTTTAGGATGTCTCTGTAATAGTGTCTCTTTTTTTTTATTTTTAAACAGATACCTGTCTGTTCTAGAACTAATGTTTGCCATAACGAGAGATTGAAATGGTATGACTAGAGCTTTAAATAATTTGACTTTGACAACTCCCATCATTTTCTGAGAACTTGGAACAGAATTTGGGCTCTGCTTCTGCACTATCTTAGGCTATAATGCCATCCTTGCCTAATGAGGGAGGTATGCAAGTCTTGGATTTTTAATAAAACCTGTTAGTTATTCAGTATGAAGGTACCTCTGATTTGGAACAAAGATAATGCTTATATTTTCAATTCTTTTGCTTATGTCGAGATAGAAAGATGTTGAGAGTTGTAACCTTGTTTTTCAAAGATAACCACGGATCTGCACCTCTGACTTTGAGTTCGGAACTACCTTATCAAAGCACAATGAAACGAAAAGCCAGAAAGAAGAAAAATGGAGTCATCACTGCAAATGTTGCTGGCACAAAATATGAAATTGGTAGGAGACTGAAATTTTTCTTTCATCCTGATAACCATTTACATGAGTGAATTACTAACTAATGGGGTGAATTGTTGCTGACAGAGACACATTTCCAAAAGGTTTTCCTTTGTTCTTTATTTGTAACATTGCAATGATGGCCTTGAACACTGTATGTCTATTACTGCTCATTTCTTACTCTGGGAAGGACCTTGAAATGCAAAAAGGTAATGAAGAAGGCTGTGGAAAATCCCTCTAATTATGAATGGTGTATGTGTTTGAAAGTTCACTTAAAGCCCTGAAAGATGAACAGTGTAAATTTAAATAATTAATAATGGAGGTTTTTCTAATAATGTTTTGTATTTTGGTGTTTGGGACTACTTCAGCAAAATCTTTTATTCTGGAACCTGAGTTATCCCTGGCAATTAACATTTTCTCTTTTATTTTAATGTTAATTTGCATTTGCATTTGTAACTACTGCACCTTATAGAATCGTTCAGGTGGGAAGGAACCTTCAAAGGTCATCCAGTCCAATCTCCCTGCAGCAAGTAGGGACATTGTCCAGTAGATCAGGTTGCTCAGAGTCTTGTTGAGCTTGACCTTGAATGTCTCCAGGGATTGGGCCTCAACTACCTCTCGGGGCAGCCTGTTCCAGTGTTCTTCCATCCTCATTGTAAAAAACTTGTTCCTAACATTCACTCTGAATCTATTAATCTCTAATTAATTGCCCCTTATCCTATCACTACAGGCCTTCCTAAGCAGTCCCTCTCCAGCCTTTTTTGTAGGCCTACACCAGGTACTGGAAGGCTGCCATTAGGTCTCTCCAGAGCCTTCACTTCTCCAGGCTGGACAACCCCACTTCCTCAGCCTGTCTTCATAGGAGCAAAATTCCAGCCCCACTGATCGTTTCCCTTCTCTGGACTGTTTGCATCAGGTCCGCGTCCTTCCTGTATTGAGGGATCCAGAACTGGATGCAGTACTCCGGTTGAGGTCTTACCACAGCAGAGGAAAGTGGCAGTGTCAACTCTCTTGATTTGCTGGCCACACTTCTTTTCATTCAGCCCAGGATGCAATTTGCCTTCTGGGCTGCCAGTGCACACTGTGGGTTCATGTCCACCTTCTCATTCACCAGTGCCTCCAAGTCACTTTCTGCACAGCTGCTCTCAATTTCATCATCCCTCAGAGTGTAGTGATATCTAGGATTGCCCCAGTCTAAGTGTAGGATATTGCACTTTGCTGTATTGAATCTCAGCCTACCTCTCCACCTTGTCCAGGTCCCTCTGAATGGCATCCTGTCCTTCAGTCTATTAGGTGCACCACTTAGCTTGGTATCACCTGCAAATGTGTCCCTAAAGATTTGATACCTCTGCTGTACTCTCATCCCTGAGGATCCTTTCCCATGGGGTCCTGTTGACTAACACCCTAAGGAGCTGGAAGTTTGCCTTCCTGAAAGAGTCCTGACTCTACTCCTTGCCTGCCCTGTGTCCGTTAGGACTGCAGACTCTACCAGTGCTTGATAACTGTGACCTGGGCTACCCCCTGTTTTGACATGAGTGGTGAGTTCATTTGTATTCGTGACCATCTAGTCCAGTATTGCATTCCCCCAGGCAGGACTGTCTGTTACCTGGCTCAGGAAGTTACTGAGACACTGCAAGGAGTCTCCTTGATTGCCTACAGCTTGCTGTGCTGTTTTTCCAGCAGTTGAAGTACTTCAGCAGGATGAGAGCCTGCAAGCACAAAGCCTGCTGTAGTTGGAGTGGGAGGTCTTCATTAGTGTGCTTCCCTTGATCTGGTGGCCTATAGTAGATGCTAGTCACAAGGTTCCTTTTGCTGCCTTTCTCTCTAATTCTCATCAGTAAGCTTTTGACCTCTTCTCAACAGGTCTTTATGGACAGTTCCTCACACTCTATCCTTTTCCTGACATAGAGGGCAGGGCCTCCACCCCTCCTTCCTTGCCTGTTTCTTTTGAACAACCTGTGCCCGCACTCAGTAACCACACTCCAGTCACAGGATTCATTCCACCAGGTCTCAGTGATGGCTACCAGATTACAGTTAGCTAACCACACAGTAGCTTCCAACTCCCCATTTATTGCCCATACTGCACGTGTTTGTGTTCCTGTGCAACCTGCCCTTGGGTGAACCTGCGTTAGCAGGGAAGTTGGATTAAATGATCTCTGGAGATCCCTTCCAACTCCTATGCTCCGTGATTCTGTGATATGTGATAGCCAAGATTGCCTAAAAGCCATGAAAGTGGACTTCTGCTAACTGTTTGTGGAATGCCCTGAAGTGGACAGAATGCCAGTTCACTTCACAGGTTGTGCTCTGATTCCAACCTCAGTACAAGGTGCTGTAATGTTGTAATGACAGGTTTGCAATAGACTGATGGAAGTACTGCAAGATAAATAATAGCTTGCATGTTAACATTTTCTTAAAGGATTGAATATTGGAAGTATCTAAAATCTTAATTGTGTGGGTTTTTTTTGTATTTTGAAAATCCATTTTAGAGATTCCCTAAGTATGTGCTTTCTCTGTAGTACGTGTAGTAATACGAGAAATGGGATTTGTGAAAACACCTGATGAAGATGAAACAGCTAATCTTATATGGAGTGATTCTGCTGTGCAGCAAGAAAAGATTGCTGAACTTCGCAACTACCAGGTAGAGCACTAGTTAAGATTTCAGATTATGTTTCAGTAAAGTGCTTCACTCTGAAGCTTTTCATAGGGTGTCACTTTTGGTGAGTTACTTTTGTATGGAGAGGTAACCCCCCCCCCCCCCCACAAAACCAAGCAGACTGCAATAAGACTATACCACTACGTATTTAAAAAAAAATTAAAGCCTATTCTCTTTTCCAGATTTATTTGTTCATACTACTTACAATCTGGTATTTAAATATTTGGGACTATTTATTCATGCTTTGGTCTACCACTTGGGTGTGGTGAATGATCAGAGTTTGAAAGAAGATAAAAACATCATTTATAAGGTACTTAAAGGTTTTAAGCAGTAAGTTAACAAGTAGAGCATTCTCTACAATTTCTGTGGAGAAATATTTTCCTTTTTTTTGGCCATTCTTTGTCCCGAGATAGCTTTGAATAAGGTTATGATAAGATTATGATTATTAATATTACGATTTTTCGTGTGTGAAATGAAATCAATGGGCGTACCCAAGTTGGTGGAGGAGAACACAACTTGCATCATCTTTAGTATTATATAGTATATATAGTATAATATAAGATACTATCTTAAATATTATTTATGTAACACTAATTACATTTACCTGAGCATGAAATTGAACATTTTAAATGATTGTATTAGGTATACCAGGAAAACTAAAAAGTGCCAACTAACTCCCTTTTTTTCTGCTTTATCAGAGAATCAACCATTTTCCAGGAATGGGGGAGATCTGCAGAAAGGATTTTCTGGCAAGAAACATGACTAAGTAATTTTTTTTTTTTTAATAATAAGTAATAATAAGGACTTTCTCATCTGAATTTAATGACGTACAATACTAAATTGTTGCTTGTAAGGTTTCTGTACTTTTACTAAGAGACTATGAGAGGACCAAGAATAATTTTCAAGTGATTAATCACTTAGAATCATAGAATCATAGAATGGTAAGGTTGGAAGGGACCTCAAGGATCATCCAGTTCCAACCCCCTGCCATAGGCAGGGACACCTCCCACTAGTACAGGTCACTCAAGGCCTCATCCAATCTGGCCTTGAACACATCCAGGGAGGGAGCAGCCACAACCTCCCTGGGCAACCTGTTCCAGTGCCTCACCACCCTTACTGTAAAGAACTTCCTCCTA
>VWZE01011784.1:400209-411583 GCA_013396675.1 Eubucco bourcierii
GCTGCATGTGCACACTGCAGACTCATGTTGAGCTTTTCATCAACCCAGGCTCCAAGGTCCTTTTCCTCAGGGCTGCTCTCCAGCCATTCACCACCCAGACTTTGGTCCTGGATCTGTAGCATTGAATCGGACTGCTGTATCTCTCCAGCTGATTTCAGTGGAAATTGATATGGGTTCAGTTCTCTGTCTATGCATTGCAGACTGTTGGATAGCCTTAAATTATTGTGTAATGCAGTTAATGCATAATGCACCCAAACATATATCTTGTATTGGCATAAACAGAAAAAACTCTAGTTAGTGGATGAATATAATTTGTTTAAAATAATTAATGACTATTTTTTTTTTTTAATATATCAAATTTGAAAAATGGGAACCATCTGACTGTTTATGTGAGAAATAAGTCAGAGAGGCTTATTTTTCTGATTATAAATTCTCCTCACTCTAGTGGAATAACTGGGTTCTGAGGAATTATCCTTGCTGACAATCTGTGAATAAGATCTGTAAAAAAAAAAACCTAAATAATGATTCAACAACCTGGAAATGAGGAAAAGCTTAGAGATAAATGTGTGTGAATATTTTGATTCTTCTAATATAAATTAGTTTAAAAAGAAGTTATTAACAGAGTTAAACCTTTGGCCTCCAAACTTACCTCCACTGTATTTCCTCTCACAGGAAGAGGATTTGTTTTCATATATTAATGTAATTAATGTGATGTCTCCTCTCTTGTTGTTTCCTTTCTGTTCTGTATCTACAACATATACAACATATGCAGCTATTGCGATGCAAATATTATGTGCATTGCTATGGTGCCTACATGTCCTATGTGTGGGCCAGAGCTTCCTTATGTTAATACAAGCTATATGAGCACTTTTCACCGCCCCTTCCAGACTTAAACTCTGAGTAAAAACAGAGATGGCACATAGAGGCAAACAGCTTCTTGTAGAAGTCTTGAAAAAGTGGAACAGCATTGGTCAACTTGGTCAGCAGTGGCATTGCTATGTATTGCTGCAGTTCTGTGATTTTAGCAAAATGCACAAAATGGACAAAAGGCTCTTGTTATAATGCACACTGTTTTCAAATACAGTGTGATTATACCTCTTTCATCCTACTGAATCCTGACTTTGCAACACAGTTTAAAGTACTCAATGTAGAGTGCACATATTATAGATAAGGTGGAAGTAATTTAATGTCACTTAATAGCTATAACAAGGCTTTAATCAGTCTGGAGGTTTTTTTTGCAGCACTGGCCTTACAGTTAAATACTTAGTATTCATAATACATAAAATACATGATGATATGACCTGATGTTGCTTGTGAAATGGGCAGACATATGTGAAGTCACGAGTCAGTTGGGATACATTGTTTGGCAGGCTCTTGTCGGTACAGTGGAGGATTTTATTCCATACAGCTGCTGTTCTGTCTTAAAATGTATTTGAATAGGATTGTGCAGAAATGCTAATTCTGTTCTGTTGCTTCTCTGCTGCATGTAGTTTTTTCTATTCCTGTTACCGACTCAGAATAGCTGTGGGATTTGTACTGTTGAGAGTTCATGAAACGAGTACTGAGAATTGGTTGAGACTAGGCTCTTTTTCTTTTACTTCTACCTTTTTTTTTTCATTATACTCAACTCATCCTACCATTTTATGCAGAATGTTTGTAATGGAGCAAAAGAACAAATCTATCAGACTCTAAGAGGCAAATATTATTCATGAGGAATTGCACTTTAGGGAGTTGTGCTTAAAGCCAATATCCAGGTACTCTGGACCACAGGACAATGTGATTTTCACATGCAAAGGTGGAAAGGATCTGTGTAATATGTAGCGCGTGTAATGTGAAAGAAGACAATCCAGCACAAAAAGTGTAGGATCACAGGGTAATAGAATAGACAGAAGCAGGAGTATAACTGAGAAAAATAAAGGAGGTACAAGCATTGTCCTTAAGGGGAATTATCAGAAAAGAGGGAAAAAAAAAAAAAAGAGAGGTGCCAGTGTAAGGCCAGCCCAGATCTTAATTTCTGTAAACAGTTACTTAGGTGAGATCCTCTCATATGAAGGATGTGTGGTCAAAGAATTAAAGAATACAGTAAAGTGGGAGAAAAGATGTATTGGGTAAAATGGAAAGGAGAACAAACTCATATATGAGATGACCTTTTTTGCAGAACCTTTGTTGCTTATGTTTAAAAGGTTTGCAAACTGATCATGGACCAAGAATTGTTCTTGTTCATACTTACTGACCTCCTTTCATATTTGAAAAGCCAAACGATCTTGAAACTGAGATAGCAGAGTCTGTGCTATTGGATTGACAAGTCATGTATTTAGTAACCTATGTTTTGTTCAACCTCTGGTTCTTTTGCACAGAGAGCACTCTGAAAAAACAAGAACACAACTTGACTACATCTGTGAGCGAAAATAGCACTCAGAAGAACTATATTTTGCTGTTGAATTCTCAGAACTCCTGGTAAAG
The DNA here is from genome assembly GCA_013396675.1 of Eubucco bourcierii. Lineage (NCBI taxonomy): Eukaryota > Metazoa > Chordata > Aves > Piciformes > Ramphastidae > Eubucco > Eubucco bourcierii. The sequence continues at coordinate 402,673 of VWZE01011784.1, forward strand.
ACTGCAAAGGCTAAAGGATAGAGCAGCACAGTGAAAAAGTGATTACCCACAGCAGAAGATAGCAGATGTGCTGGAAAATAGGGCTATTGTAGTGGAATTGGTCTCGATTCTGCAAGCTACTTGATGATGTTCCTAAGCCATTTCTCAATAGGGTTAAGCAGGGAAAGAAGAGAACTGAATTATTTTGTTAAAATTTCAGTGAGCACCACAACTTGTAAACAATGGTTAAGTATTCTGCTTCATATTCTTAAGTGTTTGTAGTCTACCCCATTATGCATAAGATAAAAAAAGGCATATAGAACTGATGTACTTGCCATCACAAAATATTCATGTATCTGGAATACCATGAATCTATATTCATTCGCTGGGGAGTATGTGTATTGAAGCTTCTAAGTTAAATGGCAGGTTTCTGTCATGTAACACCTCACGATGTGTATGATAAATAATACAGAGGGGAATGGAAACTAACAGAGAAAATGCTTTCTGCCTACAAGTATGAGAATTTCTGCCTATTCCGTTAGCAAGGTAGTAATAGCTATAAAGCAGATGGAGAATAGGTTAAAAATATGCATGAATCATGTTATATAATACCTATTTATGTTTTTAAACCTTTTTTTTCCTGATTATTTGGTGGCATTCACCAAACCAGATTTGTAAAATTAATAGTTATAATGAAGCTACAGAAGCACTGAACTTCCTGCAGTACTTCAGGATGACTATAGCTATTGTGATTTTTGCAGAGTGTTTGTTGGGTAGTTTGCAGAACGATTTGGTGACAGTGTATCTATTATACTAATAGGGCTTGGCTATGTTCCTAGCCTTACAGATGTGGTTGGCAGCTCTGTTTATTCCACTAACATTTGAGCCACTTAAAGAAGAAGTGTCTTATGTTGCATAAGGAGTATTATGTGGTCTAATAATAGAAATGAAAAATTGAGAGTATATTTACTCTTTTATATGTGAGTTATCCTTATTTTATCAGTTTTCATTACAAAAAGGAGAAGTAAACCTACATCTGTAACTAATATCAAAGCATTAAAATTCATCATAGTGCCATAAAAAAAACCCCCAACAAACCAAAACATAGTAGAGGAACTTCCTGCGTCAGTTAATTTCTTTTAAAATATGCAACCGCTTTCTGCTAGTCTGTGGATGTTTATATTTTAGATCTAGTTTTGAGTTACTCAAACTCATTTCATTTAAGGTTATACATGAAATTTCAGATATTCTTAAGTACAAGCTAGGTGCACCACTGTTTTAATTCATCAAAACCTAAATGTATTGTGCTGGGAACTATGGTATACTAGTGTGCTTAGTACCACCAAGATTCAGTTTCAGAGATTGTTCCTTACAGTGTGTTAAACTTGTTTTGTTTTAGTTCTACTACTTTTTCCTCTCTTTGTCTTGCTTTGTGTTTCTTTGCTTTCTTTTGACTTAATAAGGTAAAGTTAATCACAGTGTGGCTGGTATCAAACATAAATCCAAACTTGTGTATTTTGCTCTGTACTGGAGGTGCATGAGCAGTTGCTTGGCTCGTGTCAAAATACATTTGCTACAATCAAAATCTGAAATTCCTTAAAGAGACTAGAAAGAGGGAAAAAAACCCCAACCTTCTTAAATTGTTTCCTTAAAATTCAGTCCTTGTTATGATTTTTTGCAGCCATGAAGAAAGTCCAAATGTCTCAGGTCATCCTTTCCTTTTTTATTTTGTTAAACCCCGTACATCTCCAAACTCATACCTATCTGAAAATTAAATTGCTTACCAAATATCCCCACTCTTCCCAGTGGAGTTAAAAAAAAGGAAAAGGAATCCGGGAGTCAGTCAGTTAGAGAAAGATCTGTAATCACATTGTCTATTGTAAGCTTAGTATTTCTAAGAATAGGAATAGCATTAAATCATCAAAGCAACAAAACAAAAACTGTAAGAGGAGCGAGGTGGATGCCAAAAAATGAGATTAATGTCAGTAATACAATAAACAAATACAATAATAAGTAAAAAATGCACAAGATAGTCTGTTTTGGTTGTTCTTAAAATGTGCATATTAATATGTTCTAGAACTCTTAACTATTCTTAACTGCAGAAGTTTTTTTTCATACTACACCATTTTGCTAAAAAAATTTCCTTGTCAAATTATTCTAAATGTTTTTTTTTTAATCCTGAGAACTGGAACATCAAAGTAGATAAATATTTTAACTCAATTACACTTCTTTTTGCAGAATGATCAAGAGTCAGCCTCAGGAGTATAGTTTTATTCCTCGAACATGGATCTTCCCTGCAGAATACACACAGTTTCAGAACTACGTGAAAGAGCTGAAGAAGAAGCGTAGACAGAAGACTTTCATAGTCAAACCAGCTAACGGTGCAATGGGGCATGGGTAAGTTGTGCGTTAACCTCAGGTGACGTCCAATGCTATTTACAACATTACAGATCAGTAAGAAGATTGTAGTCTCTCAACAAGCAGAAATATAAAGCAGAAATACAAAGCTGAAGTGGTATTTTAATGTTGCTGTGTATGTAGGATAATTACAGAATGAATTTTCTGATGAAACTCAAGTAATTTCTTAAGATCAAAATTATTTTTATTGTGAATTTATCTAAAAAGAAAGATTTTTTTTTTTTAACCTGTAGTGCTTAGGTTTAGGCCATGAGATTGTATTGGGCACAACTGGCAGGATTACATGGCTAGGGGCTGATGGTGTGTTGTCTTTAATAAGAGTGTTAGATCTACAACTCTTAGACTAGCCCAACCTCCCATTGCATGTCAGAACTACAGCTTGTCATAGAAGCACAAACATGCATAAGAGTGGCAGCCATGAGGTGCAGGTGAAACAGAGGAGAAACTGTTTGGGATGTAGCTGGAGGTACACTCTTGGAAGGAGGGAGCACCCAGCCTGCAGGAGGGACACCCATGAAGATACTGTGATGTGCAGTTGAGTTGAAATAGTTTTACCTGTGATAGGGTTGCACAGTAAAAAAAAAAAAAAAAAAAAAAAAAGAAAAAAAATGTCACATTACATTAACATGATCCTATAACTGTAACAGTACTTCATGCACGCTAAGCATAAAACCTGAATGTAATGGGAAAAAAATGTTAAGACAGCTAAACTAAACNAGAGATAAATATTGCAATTTAATTCTTAACTCTGTTCTTGCTTTTAGAGGTTTTGGTTTTAGCATTTATTGCTTTTAAAATAAATTTGGATTATAGAGTATACACTTCCCTGAAAGTGTTAAGAAGAGACTGGATGTGGCACTTGGCACTATGGTTTAGTTGATTAGATGGTGTGGGCTTGATGATCTCAAAGGTCTTTTCCAACCTGATGAATTCTGTGATTCCGTATAGTAGGACTTTTAGTTATTACAAATATATCAGAAGTACTGTAAAAATAAAGCCCCCCAGACTTGTAATTTCCTTATGTTTCAGTCTTTGTGCTGATGGTAAAGATAAACTGAAGGGAAATGTAGCATCATAATTTAGAGAAATTCCTGGAAAGTACTTCAATGTCTTAGGAGTATTCAGCACCGGAAGACTGAAATATGTCATAAATAATAATAGTGTAAGATTGGGGCAAAAAAACTAAGAGAATTCAGAGTTAATAACTGTACACTAAAAATCTGTGTAGTTAGGGAGTGACAGCTTGTTGTCTTTATGTAAACCAGTTTTCATTCTGATGTGGACAAGCTGGAATACAGAAATAATGAACTTAATCTATGCCATACTTAGTTGTACTGTTCAGTGTCCTTCTCTGCAAACATCACCATTAAGTCAAGTTAGGACTGAAAGTTCTTTGCAGCCTGTACCTTGGGCAACAGTTGTGACAAAGACCAAAAGCTTATTTTTAGAGCTGCAGGAGGAATAATAACAGAAACTGGAGACTGCAGATTCTGCCAAACAATTTCTAAGTGTAGTGGGAGCCCATTATTACAAATTGTTAAATCAAAAGAAGCAGAAAGTTATTTTCAAATGGCTCATTGCCTTTTTTCATCTAGTGAAGCCCCATAAAGGACAAGAAACTAAAAGCCACATAAGTGAATGGAACTTTTTCTCTGTCCTACAAATCAGTTCTGTAAGTCTCTTTCTCCAGATAAACTTCAGCCCAACTATCTTGCTGGGTGATTGTGAAAATCTGTTTTGAAGAATATTGTCCATGTTTTTAAAACAAGCTTTTGTTTTTACCAGGATCTCTTTAATAAGAAATGGAGAAAAGTTACAAGCTCAGGATCACTTGATTGTTCAGGAATATCTTGACAAACCATTTCTTATGGAAGGCTACAAGTTTGATTTACGTGTTTATATTCTTGTAACCTCCTGTGATCCACTAAAAGTTTTTTTATATCATGATGGACTCGTAAGAATGGGCACAGAAAAGTATCATCCCCCCAGTGACTCAAATTTGGTGAGTTGGAGTTCATTCCAATTTATAGATGTAGACTTTTACCTGTGCAGTGTTTGGTGGAAGTGAAGTAAAAGAGGTTGTGATATGAGATTTAATTTGCTATTAATCTATTGGAACTTTTTCATTGTCATTGAAGAGGAAAAATAAAAAGGAAAGATAACTAACTCATGTTCTATCAAAATCAGAAATGTAGCCATATTACTGCTCATGTATAAGAATTTTATATAAGTTTTCATGTATGTATGCTAAAGACTTTAAATATTTCCTAAGAGTATTTGATGTTCAACTTGGGGAAAAATGAAGTAAAGAAAATCAAGAATAGTTACACTGCTTTTATATTTATCTGAGATTCAATATTGGGTGGGGGAGCTGATTAGGTCTCATGGGCAACATCCCTGAAGTTTAGAACTTCTGCTGAGAGCCATTGTGTTGGGAACCTATGCAGAAAACTGAGAAACCGCAGTATCAAAGACCACTACATCAGAGTGGTTGCTACAGTCCTTGAATGTGAGGGAAATTTGCTGGTGCTGTTTCCATGACTGCTCCAGCAGGGGAAGGAGTATGTACTTGAAAATTTTAGGATGATACAGCAGAGTTGCCTATAAGCTTACAGAGAACCAAGAAATGGTAAGGGACGTGCTGAAGTTTTGGGACACTCTAATCCTCCTCATCAATGTTTAGCATCTTACCCTTTTGAGAGGTTTAAATCTTCTGTTCTGGCACAGAACAGGTGTAAATGTCTGGTAAGAAAGAAGATCTGAAGCACTGGGAGGCATCAGTAGACTGAATTTCTTATAACTCTGTCTCATTGCTACTGTGTCTTTCTTTTTTCATACCACATACTTTTTTTTTTAAGCTGCTTCCATGTAACTGTGCAATAGACGACAGATGGAGAGCCTTTTTCCCCACTTGTCACTTGAAATTGTGACTGCTTTAAGTGCACCTGTGAAGAATTCAAGCATAAGTTGGAGTCCAGTACAAATAGTGTATTTGGAAGAGTTCCAGTATTATATTTGGAATAGTTTGTAATATTTAAAAAAATGTTTAATCTCACCGTTAGCAGCACTGAAAATATGCTCTGAATGGATAAACAGAACAGGCAGTTGTTCCTGTGTTCGCAGCTGCTCATGTTGAAGTTTGCCCATCGCATGACATGACCTGGCTTACCATTAATGACATTGTTCTTGGGCCGACATTGTTCCATAGTGACATTGTTCTAGATAACTGCACTAAAGATTAGTTCAGATGTTTAACAATACACTTTCATTATTTTTGTCATTGGACAAATAATTGCTTTTGTCTGCAATAATTTGGATTTCATGGAAAGACGACGGAGTCACTCAAAAACAGTAGGTTTCAGAATGGTTCTCAAAGCAGCAACTGGAAACCATGGGAGAAATTCATTACTTGTAGTGTTAATACTTAGTATTACTTGTAGTTAACCTGCAATTATTTTTTTTTAATTTGGTAATTTTTTTATACATAAGTAAGTGCAGTGAGATAAAAGGCAGAAGAAGACTTGTGTTATTCTTATTAAAAAGAAATTAGAATGGCAGGCTTATGGTCAGAGTATCAACTACACTCAAATAAGGAATCAAACGTGACAGAACTGTCACTGTGATGAGGACAGTCATTAATATCTGTAAAGTTAATATCTGTACTAGGAGATAATGTAAACATATAAATCATGATTTATAAGTTAGCATTGGAAAGATTTGGTTTTGGTTAATGTGAATCTATTACTGGTGATATTTTGCTCCATAAAGGAACTATAGTACTCATTTATGTAATGTATATCTTGAAATTTGATTTATCCCTTTGATATATAGCTACCAACCAGACAAAAATGAGCAGTTTTGGCAGATATGAACATGGCAGATGAGTTTATATGTAAAAGATATTTTAAAACATCTCTGTAGTGAGAACGTTTCTCATAAGTAATTACAGCGAAAACTGAAATGTGGGATTGTCTATGAAACAGATGCCAGTGTTTTTTAGCACTTTTAAAGCAGTGCTTCAAAATACCATCTTTGTTGCTTGCTTCTTGTGGAATCTAACAATTCTGTAAGTTTTTAATAACTCTTCTTCACGTTTTTAGGTAGTTAGTTACATAAGGACCTGTAAAAATGACAGATATGTTATACTGCATAACTAGATGTTGAGTGGTGGATTAGGTGACAGCAACTAGTTTCAATGTGAGCACAAGTTTTTTATAAGAAGGCTATAACATGCAGTAGATGAAGTCTCTTAAGAATCAGAAACACTAAATCAGCACATAATGTGCTTGCAAATATGAACTGTTTGTCTACGTCATTATCATTTTGATATATTTTTTTTCTTATAATTATTTTTAATTGACCATTCAAGAGTTGTATTTGAGAGGTTTTTTAATGTCTTTTCTCGGTTTGTTTTTTGTTGTTTTTCTTTTTTTAGAGTCAATTGTATATGCATCTGACTAACTACTCTGTCAATAAACATAATGAACACTTTGAACGGGATGAAACAGAAGACAAAGGAAGTAAACGCTCCATAAAATGGTTTACTGAGTTTCTAGAAACAAATAATCTTGATGTCTCCAAATTCTGGAGTGATATTTCAGTAAGATAAAATTAATACACTTTTCTTTATTTGATGCATTCTTAGGAAATTAATTGCTTCTTCCATCCTCTTCACTGGAATCAAAATAATTTGTGAGACTTAATCCAAATTCTCAGGAATGCATGACATAAAGGACATCCTATCAATGATTATTATGTTTTTCAAAATAAATTCATAGTCTAATTATCAATTTAATGTTAACCTTTTTATGAGGGACAAAAACCCTTTCAATCAGTTATTTATGTAAGTAATATGATAAAAAGGAACCATCCCACTGAAATTTTGGGAGACTTTTCTAGTGTGTAAAGTGAATTTTATATGTAAAAGCTTTATAAAACTATATAGCTTTGCGTACCTGTGGACTTGCACCTGTTCCACTGAAGTCAGCAGTTGTTACAGGTGTCTTTAGGTAAAGAACAGGCCTGCCATTGTTGGAGCTTAGGCACCAATTTTATGATTCTTTTTATTGCAAATAATACTGCATAATGAAATGGATGAAGACTGTGTTGTACTGTAGTACTTGAGTTATTACATATCTAAAAGTATGTATGTGCTATGGAAAGTATAAAGAGCTACATAAAACCAAGTACATCTGTTACTACGTAGGAATAGCTTGTTTATTGCATACTCTTTATTTGCTATATATTTTTAGTAGATGCTTTAATTAAATTTAAAAGATTAAAGTATGAAGCATGTGAGTTCACTCCATATTGTTGTCTTCTCTCCTGATGAATTTTTCTGAAAAAAATCCCTACAGGAGTTAGTAGTGAAGACTCTCATAGTTGCAGAGCCACATGTTCTTCATGCTTATCGCATGTGCAGGCCAGGGCAAGCACCAGGAAGTGACAGTGTCTGCTTTGAAGTCCTGGGATTTGATATTCTGCTGGACAGAAAACTAAAACCCTGGCTCCTGGAGGTAAACTTCTTTGAAAAACTGTAAATTTTTTAAAAGTAAAGTTAACTAAGCCCCAGCTGAACCTCTGTTTGTGTTAAAACTTCCAAAGAAAATCTGTGCATTGCAGAGGTATTGTTGTTGCATACATAGATGGTTCTTTTTCGGCAGCATCCATACTGAAGTACTGCCTTGCAGTGATTTTTGGAGACTTGGCTAAAGGTATTTGTTTTCCTGGAGAAGTGTTGCTTTTCTGATGTTTCTGAAAGTTTTAATAAAAATGAGGTGTTAATCTGGCTATTATTATAGCATCATTGGGTACTACATAGATTTCCTTCGTGGGTATGGTATCTTTTGTTGAATGCATGGTCTTAATTTTTTTTTTTTTTTTTTTTTTTTGGTTTTTTTTTTGGCATACATGTTCTTTTCCTCTCCTGTGGCTTTTAAAAGCACCCATGTAAATGGAGGAAACTAATTCAGTATACTGTCAGTATATTAGATCTGTATGCTGTCAAACAGTTGACAGTGGATGGACTGGAAGAAATGCTTCTCATTTCATACCTTAGTGATATAGTTAACCTTAAGTAGTGCTTGCATACATTTTCAACCAGCAATGTTTGGGTTTTTCTAGGATGTCTCTTAATGACACTATTAACATATAGATGAAATTCACTTATCTTTTTTTCAGATTGTCTTATATTATTACATGAACTGCTTGGGAGACTCTACAGCTTAAGCAAAAAAGCAAGATTATGAAAAATCTGTTAATTAACAATAATTCGTAAATATGATTTGGCTACTTATAAGCAAACTATACATGACTAATTTACTGAATTATAACCTTGTTCTCAGGCTGTTAATACTGTTGACAATTGTTCTGTTGTGCTTATTTCTCTCAGAGTTTCAGTATAGTTGAAATTAGAAAAATAAAATGCCTTCACTGTTCCTGTGCAGACGTTAGACATATTTGGAGGCTTTGATGTGCTAACCAGTAGCAGCACATGACGTGAAATTAGTCTGTA
>VWZE01011784.1:419663-444736 GCA_013396675.1 Eubucco bourcierii
CCCAACACTTTGGATAGGGGAGAGGAAAAAAAAAAAGGCAGAAGGCTCTGTGGGTAAAGCCACCCACAGAGCAGTGTGACCACGATTTGGAAGGTAAAAGAGAGCTCTTTAACAACAAATGAAAGGTACTCAGAATAGGGAAGTGACGAATAGGTATAGGGAAGGGCTGACAAGGTACAGAAGATATATGTACAACCGGATTGGATGGCAAGGGTCTGAAGAGGGTATCCACCGCTTGGTAAAGGCTAGCCACAAGGTGGGAGAAGGGAAGAAGGGAAGAAAACAGGAAGTTCCACTGTTTATATGGGGGGGGCAGACAGGAAGTAGGGGTGGGCTAAACGCTACACCTGGGGTCGAGCAGATGTGGGGGTCAGGTTCTGACCACTCCCCTGACCCAGGAGGGCTAACCCTTTACATCCTATTAAAAAATTGAATCTGAATGTTACCTATGAAGCTTGCCCAGAAGTTCAGAAACTTTATTCATACTTCCATAATTTTTGATACAGTGGCATTGGAAAGACTATATTCCTATTTCTGTATTTTGATTTTGGATCATAGCAGGCTTAAATGTAATTATTTTCAGATTCCTTTTGTAGAATAGTTTGAAAAGGAAGTTTTAATTTGTTGGTTATAATAATCATTGGCCAGAAAATGAGATTTTTATTTAATGATATTTTTGTTGTAATTATTATTTCTTGATATTTGCCTCAATGAGAAATGAAAGCAAGGCCTATGAGTATTTGGTTAAACGTGGGCAGAGTACAACCAGGAAAAGATGATGGGAGTATTTGCCCACTCCTTTCAACATTCATCCAGGATGTGGGAGGTCTGAGTTCACATCTTTTATGCTGAATTAGTTAGAATGCCTTTACGGATGTTCTTCATCACTGCTTTTCTGAGCAGATGTTTTAGAATTCCCAGTAAAGTTCTCATTTAAACAGATAGATGCTTCTGTGAAATTTTCGTTTTTGATGAATTAACATCTTGCTTACAAAAAAGTCTTTCTTTGTAACAGTTTTAATTACATCCCTACTTGACATTTGTGGAACTGAACTAGGACATAAAACCATCCACAATGAAGCATTTATTTTCATGCTACTTAGACCAGAAAGGGAAATACCATGATACTTCATTACATTTTGGTTTTTTGATAACTTTACTCTATTTAATTGATCACATTTTAGGTTGCTTATTCAGTTCTTGACCAAAAGTGTTCTCTCTCTTTATTTTTTTGGTTAATGTAAATCAATAAAATAAAGAATATTTTTTTTCCCTTCAGGAAAAAAGTGCCATTACATGAGCAATGTGCAGATGTAAAAAAGCAGAAAATCTTTCTGCTTTCTTATTACTAGATGTTTGGAAAAAAAGCTTAAGATTCAGCAGGACCTGGGAAGTAAAGAATTTTTGGGTGCTAGTATTGCTGTCTGGATTAGTATTGCTTTATGAATAAAAAGACACAAGCCTCAGTCAACTTCAGCAGGCTTTGATTCAATCTGTGGACGTCAGTTCAGCAACTTGTTCTGTCTGCAACCACTGGTTCCAATAGGAGTCCCAGGGTGGTCAGTGTAGGAGCCATGCTTTCAAGCTTTTGTGAATTCATTAGGAACTGAAGAAGTGGTGTATGATTTTGAAATGGCTTTTAGCTGCAGTCTGTTTCTATGTATGTTAAAATTCATATCCTTTATATGGGACTTTTTTAGCAGCAGAATCAACACCATTAAAAAGCATTGCCTGCAACTACATTAGAGCTCCTGCATGTGTGGTATGCAAACTGATATCATCTTTGGTTTGCTCTCAGAGTGATGGGATCATACCATCCTTTTTTACATTGCAACAAAATCATGAAAGATACCTTCTTAAGGAGAAAACTGAAAAATAATAAGGTGAAAGGACCTCGTAAAAAATTCACAGAAAATCCACAAATCCAAAAAATATCATGTAATGCCAGTCAACTTACATGATGCCCCCTTAACTCATAGAAATTGTTCTGATTGTCACTGTTCTGTGTCCTTCCATTGCTAGTACAAATTACTTTGTGGCTATGAGTTTTATGTGCAATATTTTGTTAATATTTCTTGAGTCATTCACACCTGAATGCATTGTAGACACTCACTGAAATCTTGCTATAAAACTGGATTTTGGTGTATCTCTGGAATGACCTGCACAGTATTTCTTCTGAGTGGTTGATTGCTGGTTTTTAAAAAAAAATGTGTTCACTGAGTTAAAATTAGATTTAAAGAGTAGTATTCAGAGTATATGTTTTATGGTGTGATATAATTATTACAGATGGGATGTGTATCCATTGTAGGAGAGGTGGTGATTTAGCTGCATTGCTCTGGTTCTAGGTTTCTATCTCTAACGCATTTTTTTCTCCCCTCTATTTTAGGCGAATTTACCCTCCTGATGATAAGACACTACTTGAAAAGTATGAGAGTTTGTTAGCCACTGCTTTCCAGACGTTTCTTGCTGGGAGAGCAGCTTCGCTTCAGAGGGAAATGAATAACCCTTTAAAAAGAATGAAGGTACTGAGGCACAAGAAGTGTTGGCTTTAGGACTTATTGATGTTGGAATTCATGACCTTGTCAATTTAGTTTTTCATGTGTGATGGCTAATAAATAGCATTTGATAATGTTTCCATCATTTTATTATTATTCTTTGTGCAGCTTGTGGGCCAGATCCTTGAATCTGGATGAACTGCAGTGGACCCAGGGTGGAGACAGGCTAAATGGCTTTAAGCTACTTTACCATTTCCCTCATCCTCAGCCTTACCCCTGGCCAAACCAGAGGTTGGCAGAAACTGCTTTTGAGCTGGTAATTGCCTCCTTCTTCCTCCAGTAATGTCCCTAGCCTATTCATCCACTTGTATGGACTGGAACCAGAGATGTCATCAAACCAGCTCCACTAGTTTAAGGCATCTGAAAACTCTGGCTGATTGCCTACTCGCATAGTCAGAGACAGTAGGAAGATGGCTTTATTTAAAATAGCCAGAAAACACAGTTTCATTTGAAATCTGAGAAATAATTTCCTACCTCTGTAGTTGGCATCATCCAGCAGTTTTACAGGAATCTTTGTTCTACCATTTCTTCAGACTTTTTAATAAATATTAAGACTTGATTTTCACTTTCAGTTTCGTATTGATTGCAAGCAGAGATGCATGTATCAGAAGAAATACTTTTATGTCCTCCTGTGAAGGGATTCATAGTCTTAGTTCAGGAATTAGTAATCAAAGTAATTTCCAATTCTTACTACTTGTGCTTGATTTTTGTGAGCATAGGATATGTCCTGCTTTGAATTAATTTTAGTGAAATTCCCATTCCTAGGAGGAGGACATTTTGGATCTTCTGGAGCAGTGTGAAATAGATGATGAAAAGCTAATGGGGAAATGCAGCAGGCAGCGAGGACCTAAGGTATTTGACTTTTAGATACCAATTTTTTTATTTCACTCTGTGGAGAGAGAGTCTGAGAATTTTAAGTGGGGAATTTAGTTAGCTGATCGTAGGGAAAGTTTTTATCCTCAGACTGCAATTAGCCTTTTTTTCTTACGTATGAGGAGAAGCATAACTACCATTTGTCCAACTAAATCCCATTAAAACTATAATTGGTAATGAGATCCTTCTTTTCCTCTCTATTTTGAGGAATTATTGTGCATGAGGAACTGTTGTACAAGAGGTTGCTTGATTCAGTCTGTGAAATGATTTTTTTATATCCATGGCCTATCTCAAAAGAATGCTTTCATCTTTAATCGATTAGTGCCACTAAGGAATATTGATATCACAGGATAAAAGGCGATATGGAAGCTCAAAGGATTCATTATGATTATGATGTATCTGTAGCTTGCTTACTTGGTAAAGAGCTTGTACATTTTATCTTGAAGCCTGTTTTGTGTCCTAAAATCTGCTTTTAAACTGTGTACTATTTTTAGTTTAATGCTTTCTGGTTGTGTGCATAGTTCATGCGAGTCTTCGCCTTAAATACACTGTGTATCTCTGTAAGCCAGTAAAGATAAATAGTTTGGGCTTGGCTAAGATAAGTATGTTTCTTGCATCCTGCAAGCATTTTAGGTCAAGTCTGCTTGAAAGAGCTTACATTTACTTTTCAGAGCTCTGATGGATTTGTTTATGGACATACATAAATTTTTTTTAATAGCATTTTATGTTTCTGATGACATGGTATACAAATCCAGGAATTTTGATATAAAATGAATGCTGGCAACTCTCCTGGGTTGCAAAGGTAATTTGGATATGTACCAAGAATCCAAAGAGCTACATCTTATTACTTATACTGGAAAGAGGATCTACATACCCAGTTTGGTATTAAGACAGATTTACAGGAACCTCATTGCAAATATGGGGATTTTGTGAACTTATGCTTTCACAGTGGTGGATTCACATAAAGAGGAAAAAAAAAGCAACAAATAACCCTGTCCACCCAAGCAGCACACTCAGTCTGCTTTCTTCAGGGATTCTTTTCATTGAGTTTTTGTTTTCAGTTCTTTTGTGCAGAGTCAATAAACTAAAATAGAACATCTCAGTTATATTTTGCCTTTTAGTGGAAGCTTGTCTTTTCCCAGCAACCCTCAGAGGGAATCTATATGGTTGTCTATATGCATAGATTTGATCTATACTATCATACTATCTCTACACTGGTTGCATATAAGCCATTCCAAAGCTGGAGACCATAAACATTTGATAGAGTACTGAGCTCAAATTAAGAAACCTTTCTTCACTAGTTTTCAGATGAAGTTTGATCAGTTTATGAGTGAGACTGTATGTCATGGTCTTCTTTAATAGCAGGCAAACAGATTTTGCAGCACGAAATCTGCTTTATCAGTACAATATTGTTTGCGTTTATATAAGAAAGAAAACATTGCTTGTGTCCAACATTCTCACTTATTTTCCTTCCATAAAACTGAAGAAATCAAATGAGTAGGCAATGAAACTAGGCTATCCAAGAAGATTACTTCATTTCCTTGTAGCATGCGTGCTTTCACTGTAGAAGATCTCCATTCCTGCATTGTTTTGGGGGTCCTGATACACTTCTCAATCATTTAAACCATATTTACAGTGAAACCATGTGACTAGAGACTTCCAAGGTTGCATGATATCCTGTCTACTTCCTTTGAAATGCAGGTGCCTATTGCAGATGGTCTTTGTATCTTGTACCAAAAGATCATCCATCCCTTTTTCTTTAAGTGGACTGCTAATATGAATTTGATTTGCTACCTTTTCATAAAAGGTCTACTTTGACATATATCTAATTATATATCTGTATAGAATTCCTGGGAGGGAGGTAGGCAGTAGAAATTAGCATTACCTCATCAATCTGTCAGGTAAGAGAATAATCCAGGTAAGAGAAAAATTCTTGTTTCATGAAGTCCTACAAATGTCCATTAGCACATCAAAAAAGTAACATATGTAAAATGTAACAGACAAAACAAACTTCAGAGAACAGTACTTTTTACGTTGTGTAACCCAACGTGAAGGGTTCTTTCAGAAGGTCATAATGTCCTGTTCTCCCTTAAAAACCTGTGACTGACCTGCTGACACAAAGTTGGGAAGTAAGATTCTCTGCCTTGGATGCAGTCTCTTCCTCAGAAAAAGGAGTATTCAGGACTCAGAAAACTCTGTACAGAGCAGAGAGAAGAGTATACATATGATATATATGTGTGTGTGTATATATATACACACACACACATGCACATTTATACATATGTGTCATCTCAGTGGTAAGAGGATGTGTGTGTGTATATATAAACAAGCTTTGAATGTAGTAACAATTTTATATTTGCTAGGAATTTCAGCCTTATTTTTTTCTGAACATGATTAGGAGGTTAGACTAGAAAACAAGTAAAGAATTTCCCAGAATGAAGGCATTTTTACCTGCAATTAAAACGTTAGTGAATTCTACTTAGACTGGGAAATACATTCTGGAAATGTCTGGTTTAGTTGCAGCCTCTAGAGGGCACCTTATACTTAGACACTGTGTAAAATTTTCACTCATGTTTATCACATTGCATCTCTTTGTGTAGGAAAAGAACCAAGAAAATAAAATAGCAGATATTTTAGAGGACATGAGCAATTACTTTTATTCTTCTGATGTGAAATCAGAAAAATCAGATTAGCGTAAGGGGAAAATCAGGGTCATTAGAATTGCTAGGCAGGCAAATATATTTGAAGAGATTGGTTTAAACCCAGATCTAGATATTGTTTGTCATTATTGCTTTTTGTGATTCCTTTGACCTTTCTTTTTATTATTCCTTGGTAATTGATGTGTTCATCTTGATCAGAATGTTGTTACTCCTTAGACTAGAATGTGTGAGGAACGTGCATCTGCTAAGTGGGAATGAGATCTTTCTTAAAACTGCTGTGAGTTTTATTGGAAAATGTTTGTTATACCTTGTGAAACTCATCAGGAATATCTGATTGATATATCTTCATGATACACACCACTTCATGATTAGGATAGCTATTTAAAGTTTTGAGGCACCTCATTTGTCTTTTGGGCAGGTAGATATATATTAAAATATTGTTTGTGTAATTCAGCGATTGCCAGGGCTCTTCTTAGTGGAATATTCTTCTTCAACTCTTTCTTATCTGGCTTGGGCTTGCATAAACATATTGTTACTTTTAAGTCAGTGACAGAAATCTTGTTCCTTCCTTGGCTGGAATAGCACATGTTTAGTTATAAAGTGTGTCTTGCAGGACCATTATCTTTGGTTTTTTCCCTCTTACCCTTCTCGATAAATCTTTGTGCATTACATTATGCTAAGATAATAGGGCAATTTAAATTAATTCTGGGAGTTCTGCTTGACCCAAAATGTACTCAGAAATTATGATAATAATTTTTTTAAAACCTAAGTTTTAATTGCAGTCCATTAGATGACTAGGAGGATATGACTATCACTAGAGCTTCTTACAGCTGAGAGTTACTGGGAAGAAAATATGTAGGGGAAAAAAAGGTGACAACATGGCTCTTCAGTGGCTCTTCATAGGATAGTAGACGAAGTGGAGGATGTTGTATTTTTCTTGTCTGCCGGGTGGTAGATGGAAGAAGAATAAATTTCATTTGTAGTTTGTTCTTGCAACAGTTTCTCTTGCAAGATCCTTAGTAGCAGCGTAAGATTAATCACCTAATGACACTGAATCATATATGCATACGGGATACCAGATGCACCTAGCATGGCTTGCTGTACTTTTCCATTTTCTGCTTTCTGCAGGATGCACGTTAATCACTTTCTCTTTCAGAAAGATATCAACCAAAGTTCCTCAATATGTTTCTTTACTTCACATTGATCTTTGTTAATCTATAGCATCAGTTATTGCAAATACTAGTGAGGGATTGAAACTGACTGCAAATGGTGTCCTGTATCACTTGATTTTTGATTTCGAACTGTTTCAGTGTGGTTGGTAGTGTAAGTCATACCTGAAATATTTTTTTTTCCCTTGCTATTTTATGCTGTTCTTCATCTGAGAAAGAGTGAGATTGTGGTGTAATGAATTTAATGAAATATTTAAACATTTATTCTGAAATTAAGGATCAAATACCAGTCTAATCTGGGAAGGGTTGTGTACAAATTAAACTACCTGAATCAGAGACCTAGTGGGAAAGTAAAGTGTTGTGAACTAATTCAATTTCCTGGCCATTTTTTCCCCCCTTTTTTTTTTTTTCCTTCTGTGCATTTTTTAGCCTTTGTGTTCAATGCCAGAAAGTGCACAGCCCTTAAGAAAACTTAAGAACTACATTAGTGATAGCAGCTGTGATAGCAGCAGCAGTATGTCAGAGTCGGGAGAGGAAACTGAAAAGGAAGATCATAATGAAAAAAAAGAGAAAAAGGTTTCATATGATCTTGAAGAAAATAAATGCAAATCTTTGGAGCGATCAGGTAAGGGACTTCTCCAAATCATTCTGGCACTCACGATGAATCATAGAAAATGCTTCAGCATTTTAGCATGTATTTGAGGTTCACGGTTAAACAATGGTTTGCATGTTTTCATCTTCTCAAAAATCTTTTCTAAATTGATGAAAATTAATTTTGGGGGGGGGTGGGGAATCTCCTTTTGCCAAGAATGCCAAACTGCACTTGGAAATGGTGTGAATATTCCTCTTTGTTCTTAGATTTTCTTTTTTTTTTTTGAGCAGATTGTTATTTTTTTTCCCTGTAAAGGTAGTCTTACTAAGTTTGAATCTAATTTAATATAGAAAAGATAAAGAAATCTACCTGGAGACATATAGATGATACTATATTCCAGAGAGGATCTCTGCACAGATTTTTTTTTTTTTTTGTTTGTTTTTGGCAGTTGTTTCCTTACTTGCTGCAGAGCATTTGTGTGAGTGTGTTCTATTGAACATTGTAGATGTAACATGGTTTTTTTTTTTTTTTTGTTTAGTGATATATACACTCAATTTCATCATGCAATTGCACATGCATAATGCTCCTTCTAAAAGTTTATTTTTCATAGCAAGATCCCATATTTAGCAGAAGACTGAATTAAAAAACAGGACCACATGAGACCTACTGGATCAGCAAGTGTAGAATCCATCGACCAGATTTTCTCTTCTGCTTTCATGTTATGAGTCAGGACCTGTGGAACATAAGCACTCTATCATAAATCTGATGCATGTGACAGAGGGCTGAATTTACCTGATTAAAGCTGACTATGAGGAAGAAATCAATGTTCTTTTAGAGTATGTAAAGCTTGTATTATTATGGGATCTGACACGATTGACCGCTACATATTTGGATGTTCATCAATATACATTATAGTACATGTACACATGTGGGTCATGTATATTGTTAGCTACAAAGACTGAAAAGTAGATGTTGTAAGAATAATAATTCATTCATCATTCTTTTAATCTGTCTGCAGGTAGAATGAACTGGAAACCTTCAATTAAAAATATAAAATCTCCATCATATTCACCCCCCACATCATCCGCAGGCCCAATAAGGCGTTCTGTAAGCTGCCCTCGTTCAATATCAATATTGACTATGCAGTCACAGGCAGCTGAGCAACGTCCCTTTTCAGCCAAAGCATCACTGAAAATCCAGCGTGCATCTTCAGTGAATAGGTCTCATTCTTTAAATCGTAGCCCATCTTCAGCCAGAGTCTCTCAGACATCCAGCTTGGGAACTATGAGCTCTTCAGGGGTGAGTTAACGCAGCAGTTGCATTCATAACATGCAAAACTCAATGAGTATGTCACTAATTTTTCAAGTGTCAGAATGCGTTGCTATAGTCAATGCTATCTTGACAGAAAATCGGGAATATCAAGCCTGTAGGCTTGCATATGACTTACAGTGAGTGCTAGCTGTGATGTTTGTGTTTCTATTGCAGCAACGGATGTTACATTTCATGAGAGTGGAACTCTTAGAGTTTGTGTGAGTGGGAAACCTTCTCTCCTAAATAGTGTTTTGAAGCCAGAAAGAATTTTTACCTCTAATCTTAGTTTCTGTGATTTGTTTGGGGACTTCTGGTTCTAAAATAAGCATGTACTTACCTTCAAAATCTTTACCATAACAAAAAATACAGCAATATTCCAAAACCAGTATATATTTCATGGATAAATATACTGTACCAGAGCAAAACATTAGTAACACTATGTATGTATGTCCATTGTAGAAGAAAGGGTAACTCATTTTCAACCTACTGCATCCGTTTTGTATGCACTATGCCACTGCAGTAGAGTTCTATTTCCAAAGTGAACAATTTAAAATCTATAGATAGTTCTTGTATAGGATGAGGATTTGCCACTGCAGTAATAGATTGAGAAGCCATATTTTTTTTTTGAAGCGATGATAAAAATTCTTTCATTTTGAAGCACATCGCTGAGACAGGCAGGCATTTAGTCTCAGGCAGTTTAACTATATAATTAGGAGAATAAATAGATCAAATGAAACACTTTTAACCGTTCAGGATTCATGTGATATGTTGTAATTTCACAATGTACTTCTGAACCATACATTCTTTCCTTTTGTGACCGCACTGTCATCCTCTTTAATATCTCCTCCACAGCCCAGGCATTTCTCTTTTGTGTTCACATGATGGGCCACATATCCACTTACCCCTAGGCAGTGTTTTTTGGGATCAGTCCCCAGCTTCATTCAGTATTGTATTGCTTGCTGATGCCAGTGCATTTCCATTCATGCTTTGGTGCCTGACCTGTATATTTCATCACCCAAAGAATTCATCTGGAGATGGGGCAAAACAAATTGGCACTTTTAACCTCTATTTGCAGCCTTTCTCTTTTGTGGCGAGCTTTGATTGTGAGAAATCCTTTTATAATGCTAATTAACTTGCTTCATAGTATTTACTATCTCTAATCATCATTTTTATCCAGTAGAACGCTCATTGTCTGTTTTGCCTGTAAGGCTTTGTCTAAATGATGAAAAAGGATCCTTTTAAAATTGTGTGCTGACATCTTGTGAAATATTCCTTAACGTGGTTTTCCATCTTTAAAGTCAGCTAATAGAATTGGAAAGACATTAAGATTGTGTCTTCACCGCAACGTGTTAAAGGTATTTTTTATCACATTAGCTATCTCAAGTTTGAAAAGCACCCTTTTATCATCAAGATGTACACTGGGAGTATAATGAGACAGCACTAATATAGATTTTTCTATTCACATTAACTTTATATCAAATACAAATTACTGAAAGATTAAAAACAGTCTCTTACCATCTGACATTAAAAATGGGCTGCTCACTTAAATTAACATTAGTAAGAAACCATACCCTCTTTTTTCATTGAGAAAGCCCCGCCACAGAAATGATCTTGATTTGCAGAACAATTACGTTGGGTGACAGAGCTTAGGTCGTGCTTCTGAAAATAATGTGAATAAAATTACTTATGAAACGAGTAAGAGCTACTCATAATTTAGCGCTTGTATTGTGAATGGAAATCTGTTCATAATTATTTTTAAAACTAAGAATAATATACTATATATTACTGCTAGAATAAAATTAATAAACTGTAACTTACTGAGAAAATCTTTTGTGCACGATAAAGTATTAGTTTATCCTTTAACCAGGAGAAGAGCAATATGCTGCCATTTTTGGAGGCAGATGAGCTCTAAATGTTCTGAAGGTGTAGAAACTTAGGTTTAGAGTAAACCATTTGCATTTGGGAATAACAGACATTATTATAGCAGTTATAAACAAAAGTGGTTTGGGAAATATTTGCGATTTTCTATTTCAGCCCCGTTATTATGTGTCATATAGCAAAATATTTTGTTACGCTTGAAAATATTAACCGCTTGAGGAAAAATACCCCTAGAGAAGTATTGTAGTAGTTATAAACAGAAGTGTTTTGGGAAATATTTGCTATCTTTCTATTTCAACCCCATTATTATGTGTCATATAGCAAAATATTTTGTTATGCTTGAAAAAATTAATCACTTGAGGAAAAATACCCTTGGGGAAGGGGAAGTATTACGGTTTTTACAGAACACACAGATTAAGGAATTCCTAAGAATTCTTAATTCCACTCCTGAAAAAAAAAAAATTAAACTCACTTAATCTTGCAGATATGAAAGTATGCAAAAGCAAAGAAAGAGAATCAGAAATACTTTTGTGTTTAAGATTTAAAGAAAACCACCAGACCTTGCAGAGATGATCTTACCTAGACACTGGGGTTTCCACTTGCTGTCGATGTAACAAGCACTGATATTTAAAATAAAATCCTGGACAAATGAAGACACTGTCAGAACCCTTACTGACCAGGCTAGGAGTAAGAAAGGACAATACTAAATATCCTTACTTTTTAATACTTCCTGAAATCTTGGCACAGTGATATATAATTGACAGTTCTTGTTAAATTGTTGCAGCGAAGAACTGAAAGGAATTTTTTGATGACTAATAATGTTTTCCATTATGTTGAATTTACATTTGAATTCTGTTATCTAAATTTCAAATTTATATTTTAAATGGTGGGCACCATTTAAATAGTGAACATACCTTTGTTTATTCTGTTTCAATTAAACTTATATATAACTGTTTTTAATTTCTCAACAACTATAAGTATTGGTGATTCATTTATTAGTGCACATGAGCCACATGTATGCATATTATACATTAGATAATCCATCTATACACTCTGATAATATATTTTATGTCACACTCTTTACAATATATTTTTGCTAAGGAAACGTCTTTGTAATGTGAACCAACTGCATGAAATGTTTGCTCTGCTTCATGTTGGTTTTTAGAGTGAGTCTTTGCTGCAGCAGAAAACAAAAGAGCAGGAAGCTGCTTTGACGAAGGAGACTCTTCTCATTATCAGTGACATGAGAATTAAATTCCCGGGAAAAACAGATGAGGAATCAGAACTGATTATAGAAGATGTAAGTATCCATGAATAAGAAAGAAGAATAACAGGCTAGACACTTATTGTTTAGGCCACTAAAATGAAGGGAAGTAGAAAGGTCAATTTATGATTTATGAGCTCCTGTGGCTTTAAGACTTCTGAAAATCAGAATAGTTCAGAAGATTTTGAAAGCTTGGAGCTTTGCATACTTTCTGACCTTAAAAGAGCAGTACTGAAAACATTCCTATGTCTTTTTAAAATATATGAGAAACAATCAGGAAGGTTAGGAGAAAATTGTGAAGAAAGTTCAGAAAGCTAAGAAGAATGTTACAATTCGTATTTCATCCGTTATTGTCAGTACAGATCCTGACATGTTTAACTTCAAACAGGCATTCCAGAGAACTTG
Organism: Eubucco bourcierii; assembly: GCA_013396675.1. Lineage (NCBI taxonomy): Eukaryota > Metazoa > Chordata > Aves > Piciformes > Ramphastidae > Eubucco > Eubucco bourcierii. Next base: position 432,371 of record VWZE01011784.1, read on the forward strand.
GAAGGTAAACTGGAAGTTTGCTAGTCATAAAGAACACATAATCACTCTCCTAGACTCTTCTAGTCTGCCAGGTTAACCTTTCTTACAGACAAAATAGTCATAGAATCATAGAATGGTAAGGTTGGAAGGGACCTCAAGGATCATCTAGTTCCAACCCCCTGCCATAGGCAGGGACACCTCCCACTAGTACAGGTTACTCGAGGCCTCATCCAATCTGGCCTTGAACACCTCCAGGGAGGGAGCATCCATGACCTCCCTGGGCAACCCGTTCCAGTGCCTCACCACCCTCACTGTAAAGAACTTCCTCCTAACATCCAGTCTAAATCTCCCCTCTGCCAGTTTAAACCCATTGCCCCTTGTCCTGTCATTGCAGGACCTTGTAAATAATCCTTCCCCAGCCTTCCTGTAGGCTCTCTTCAGATACTGGAAGGCTACTATCAGGTCCCCTCGAAGCCTCCTCTTCTACAGGCTGAAGAGCCCAAACTCTTGTAGCCTGTCCTCATAGGAGAGCTGCTCCAGCCCTCTGATCATCTTTGTGGCCCTCCTCTGGACCCGCTCCAACACTTCCATGTCCTTCCTGTGCTGAGGGCTCCAGAACTGCACACAGTACTCCAGGTGGGGTCTGACAAGAGCAGAGTAAAGTGGCAGAATCACCTCCCTTGCCCTGCTGGCCACGCTGCTCTTGATGCAACCTAGGACTCGGTTATGAAACTCAAAATTTGGTATCAGACTTGTGAAACAATACCCAATCTATAGGCCAATTAAAAAGCAACATCTAATGTTAAGATCTGAAAACTACACTGTATTTAAATCCATTTTACATATCTAATGCAAAGAAACTAACATCAGCTTTGAAAAAATGGAGGTAGAAGTTCTATTTTCAGTAGTAAGCACAGTCCATGGTATGATAAAATTCTTCTAATTCTTTATCTGGGCAGAAAAATCCTTTGCTTTGTGAGCTTTCAATGGATTGATTATGTCTCCACTAATTTGTACAACTGCATCACAGTGGAAAGGAATTCTTTTGTAATGGTGATTGATCTGGGTGGTTCTGAGAGATACCATCCATAAGGAGCATATTGAGTTTCTCATCTGAGAAGTAGAAATAAAATTCTTCATTACTTTTTTCTCTTCAGACGTGAGAGTAAGTGTGTATGTTTGTATGGACGGGCCTCTGTGTGCATGTGTATGCACTCCATCTAGTGGTGCTTTCTCATACAACGTTAGGATGGTTACAAACGCACTTTTTTACTGCAAAATTCTTTTGGAAATGCATTTAGCCTTACCCATTTTCTTGATGGGGAACAGTATTTCATCACAGAGTGAAACAACTAATGGTATATTAGTGGTCAGTGGGGCAGAACTTATCTTAGGTCTGGAATAGAATATAAAGATAAAATAACATTGAAAATGAAAATGTTATGTTCACATCTTGAGCTATTTTGGTACAGCTTAGACATCACAAAAGGAGACTATTGCAGTTCATACATGATCATTTATAGAAAGGACGTTTTCAAGGTATGTCTAATGTCTTTCATGCAGCACAACCCCTCACTATTTAAATAGATTATCAATTATGCATTATTGATCATGCTGTTGTGTTTAAGGAATCAGAACTGAGTCCATCAAGATAAGTTTCTACCTGCATTGTAGCATACAACTGTCAGAATCAGGTAGCAAAGAGAGCAGGATTAAACAGAAAGATTGCACACACTTTTGCAAATGTTCCCCATGTATATTTTCAAATACGTTTCTATTAGAGAAAAATTTCTTTAGATACTCAGACTTTGTAATATTGGGAATGCTCATGAATGAAATGCCAGACTTCAGGTTTTTTTATGTGTATTTCTTTTACCTTATGTTTTTTCAATGACTACAGATTATGGATAATTGGAAGCATCATAAAACAAAAGTGGCATCCTATTGGTTGGTAAAACTGGATTCTGTTAAGCAACGAAAAGTAAGTCACTTATTTAATTTTATGAAGATCATCTGAAGTAGATACATAAGAGTGTACTGGTGTTCAGCAGTAGCTGGAAGTGACTTGAGATGCTAAAATACTGTTAATACTACCATATATATGAATTAATTCATTGCAGGAAATTGTTTTTGCTCCATATTGAGATAAACATAATTATTGTGAAATATAATTTCAAAAACAGTTTCTCAAAAAATTAGTCTGCTGTAGGAAAAGCAAACAAATAAGTGATTAGTGCTTGCATACCAAATTATTAGTAAACATTCTTAGAAGTGTATTGATTGATAAGGGATAAACCAGTCAGTAGTTGCATATGAGGCATGTTGAAATTGCATTAGAGTTAGTGATACTGCACTTGGTTATTTGAATCTTTGACTCACAGTATACAACAGATCACGCTGAATGAAAAATAGACCTTTCAAGCAAGGATTATTGACATTGTAACAATACTCAGCTAATTGGGTTAGTCTTGCAAAGGACTAATTATATTTGCCATTTTGTCTTCACTTATCTGCTATCCAGGAGGTATTGTTTGGTATAGCATCTAAAGAGTTTTTAACCTGCTTAAAACCTGACACACAGTATGTCTGTTGTATCTGTCATACATCAATTAAAATAATCTTCCCAGCGTAATATTTATTTTCCTTAATGTAGCAGTTAATATTATCAATACTTTGGTGCCCCTAAAAGCAGTATTTTGGGTCTTTCTTTGCCTCAGTCACTGACACGTTATGTGGATTAGCATAACAGGTCCAGACATTTAATCTCTGACTCAGTTTCACAATCTATTAACCATAAAGGAAAGTAATTTAATCAAAACTCTGCATATGTTATAAATACTACAATTGGAACAGGTTGGTATATTGTTATAGAAGAATGGAAGAATGATTTCAGATCTTTGTCTCAAATCACTTTTTATAAAATCAGCAGTACCATCCCCAGTCTTTCAAATTGTAATTTATTGAATATGCTTGGATTTTTGTAGGGGACAGAAAAAACAGGTCCATGTAATGTGATGTTCTATGATAGAAATATGTTTGACTAATCAAGTCAGGTTCACATATTAAATGGAATATGTGTCCACACAGGTTTATAGAACTTAATTAGATATGCCAAACTCAAGAAGAACTTGGAAATGTAGGAGGCTGTCATTTGACCAAAATTCTTCTCAAATCACGTCAAATTGCATCACAGATCTTGTCATCATTTCTTGTATCATTAACAGGAATTGGTACAGCAAAAAAACTTCACTGGCTGAAATTGTGTTTTAATTTCGTTTATCTACAGCTGTTCTGAACTTTTTTTTTAGTTATAGGGAAGGGTACTGCAATCCTTATGTATGTGCACATAGGTCTTTTTTATTGTGTACATAGGGCAGCTGTAGCCTTTTGCCCAAACCCAGAAGGATTCTTAGTGGGGGCTTGTAGAAATTCGTGATATGGAAGAAGAGCTGCTAAGAGGGAGGGAGGAAACCAGGGAGGGGCGAATAGATACATACATATGTAGATAATAGGGCCTGAAATTCACACTGCTGCTGCAATGGAGATCTCATTTTCTCAGCAGGAATCTTTGGGACAGTTAGAAGTGGTGGGGGATGTGTCAGTAGAATTGCTTTCTTCAATCTGTGATCACATAAGCGTAGAAAGAAGTTCCAAGGTAGGGCCTATCGCTGCAACCAAGACACAGGTCTTTCACACAAGACTTGCTAAGGTGTCTTTTTCAACCCTTCCCCATAGGTAGGTTCCCAAAACTATGGGAAGGAATTTCCACAGGGAGAATGTTAAATCTGTGCTTGGAAAAACTGAGACTGTTTACTATACATTCTTCAGTCGCCCTTCCTAAGCTCCTTTTGGTCATCTGGCTTAATTTGCCTGTGTCTCCCTGTTTGTTTTGATTTTGGTTGTTTTTCGTAATTTCCCTTTCAATTTAGTCAGAATTTTCTCCTTGAAGCATTGTTTGAGAAAGCTTCCAATAAAGGGTGGTGCTGTGCTCTATTTGACTGACAGCTATGTCAAACCAAGGGCATATGTACAAAGTCAGGATGGTACAGGCTGATATGCCAGGTCGTTATTAGCAAAAACTGCACAATCAGAAATGTAGATTTCTTTGCTCTTGTGGAGGCTTTTAATTCCTGAAGCACTAGTGGACCCTTCTTCTTTGCTTGCACTGGAGGTGATTTTTTTTTTTTTTTGACTGCTTTTAACCTTAATCCCTTCAAGCAGTCATATAGTTATTCTTAGAAGCATAGTTTATAAAAATGGATTAACTTTGACAATGACATTGCAGCTGAGGACTGCCAAATGTGTAAGCTTTTGTTGATTTGAAAGAAGTATGTTTTATATTCCAGTGAGGTAGGTAAAGACGAAGTGAGCTCAAGGTGGGGAACATTTATGCAAGTAAGGAATCTGTCTCAAAGGTATTTTCTGCGACTCTGTGAAATACAAAACAGAAACTCCATCTCCTTCAATATATTTACTGGGAAATTCTAACACACAAGAAGGATATACCTGGGCAGTGTACTAGATTTCACAATGTTCATCACTGACAGCTGTGTTTGTTTAAGAATTATTCAAGATTTTGCAGAAAAAATAAACTTTTGTTCATAGTCATTACAGCAGAGGTACAGGAGGCATTTAGAAGCAAGTTGAGACTAAGCCAATGACATCAGTACATGCTAAAGTGAAACTTAGTCCCCCAAGACTTAAGAAAAAGAGGCTTTTGCATGGGAAGAGTTGTGGTTGTTTTGTGTTACATCACCTTACTTAATTTCTTCCACAGTGTTTTGATAGTTAACAGAGGGTTTTGAATATGCTCTTTCATAATGTTTTGTTCAGTTACGCCTAGATAATTGGTTATGTTAAAGTAAATTACGTAAATTAAGGTAAACAGAATGATGAAGGCAAACCAGGGAAATTAACTTAGAAAAAATGAGGATGTAGGTTTCCTGAAATTCCAGCTCTTGTGCATGCCTTGTCTCTTCTTTAATGGGCAATTGAGGCCATGCTTACAAATTAAGAGCAATTAACTAGGAAGCTTTCCCCTCTGGGTTATTGGCAATATCAACACAATAAAACCAGCCAGAATTACTTTTACTTCCAGAGTACCTGGCAGTCTGCAGCTGGCTTTAAGATGCAAGCTTCAGTCCTTAGTTTTCTTCAACTCCAGAGGCTAAATTACAAGGCACAGCTCTACACTGGCATCTTTAGCTCTTATTTTATGTCCTTTGAAGTAGTGAGATAATCTATACAGAGTGTAATTGTTTGTTTTACACAGGGAGATAAATTGTTATTGGTCAGTGTAACATTGCAGAGAAACGTATGTTTGATCTTTTGTGTAATTTTGGGACTTAGCTGGTTCAAATAGGTATATACAATCATGGGTACTGACCATTTGTGTGGGAAAGCTTAATCAGGCAAGACAAGGAAAAGGCTGCTTCAGAAGCATTAAGAGAGTAGACTAATTCTGCTAAGGGAATGTCTGAAAACATAGACCCAGTCCATTAGTTCAAAGTGCAAAACCTGGGTTTAGCTCCTGCAGTCACCAAACAAGATCACCGTTCTTAGGTTATAATTTACTACCCTTTCTATGTCACTCTTGGGTGGAAAAGACCACAGGTGTGGTTTCTACTGTGTAACACATTTGCATTCATAAAGATTCCCAGCAGACAGGACTGCATTGCATTGACATTGGGTTATTATGTGCATAGAATTTGTGCAAGGCCTATGCCTGCAGACTAGTACTAGGTCCTGGAAGAAAAGCTTAAATAACACGTAAGTGACATATTTAGTGACAGTTGTCATTCGGTATCTATAGATTTTCTGTCCTTTAAACATCACTCTTTACTATGCAAGCAATTCATTGTGCAATTGCAAAGATTTTTTATTTAATTGTGCTTTATTTCCTTCATTAAACTATTTATAAACAAGTTTGTTATGCAGGACCAAAAAATTGCTTCTATACTTCAGATTTACTAAATCTCCTTTACCTTTTGAGAGCCAAATGTTTTACTGTGTGAATCACTTCATTTACACCACAGAATCACAGAATGTCGGGGGCTGAAAGCTCATCCAGTCCAACCCCCCTGCCAGAGCAAGATCATCTATAACACATCACACAAGAATGCGTCCAGGCACGTTTTGAGTATCTCCAGAGAGGGAGACTCCACAACCTCCCTGGGCAACCTGTTCCAGTGTTCTGTCACCCTCAGTGAAAAATTCCTCCTCACGTTTAAATGAAACTTCCTATGTCTCAGCTTCCACCCATTGCCCCATGTCCTGTCATTGGGCATCACCGAGAAGAGCTGGGCTCCATCCTCCTGGCACTCTCCCATTACATATTTATAAACACTGGTGAGGTCACCTCTCAGTCTCCTCTTCTCCAAGCTAAAGAGCCCCAGCTCCCTCAGTCTCTCCTCATAAGAGAGATGTTCCATTCCCTTAATCATCTTTGTGGCTCTGCGCTGGACTCTCTCAAGCAATTCTATGTCCCTCTTGAACTAAGAATCCCAGAACTGGACACAGTATTCCAGATGTGCCCTCACCAGGGCAGAGTAGAGGGGCAGAAGACCCTCTCTCAACCTACTAAGCCATACCTCTTCTAATATACCCCGGAATGGCATTGGCCTTCCTGGCCATGAGAGCACATTGCTTGCTCATGGTCAACCTCGCATCATGAAGAACCCCCAGATCCTTTCCCCTTCACTGCCTTCCAACAGGTCAGTCCCCAACCTATACTGATACCTGGGGTTGTTCTTTCCCAGGTGCAAGACTCTACACTTGCTCTTGTTAATTTCATTAAATTTTTCCCTGCCCGGCCCTCCAGCCTGTCTGAGTCTTGCTGAATGGCAACACAGCCTTCTGGTGTGTCAGCCACTCCACCCACTTTGGTGTCACCGGCAAACTTGCTGATGGTGCACTTTGTGCCCTTGTCCAGATATTGATGAATATATTGAATAGAACTGGTCCCTGTGGGACTTTGTTAGTTACAGGCCTCCAGCTAGACTCCATCCTATTTGCCACAACTCTGTGACTTCTTTCCTTCAACCAGTTCCCCGTCCACCTCACTACCTGATCATCCGGAGCACACTGCCTCAGTTTAGCCAGAAGGATGCTGTGGGAGACAGTGTCAAATGCTTTACTGAAATCATCTATGTACCTGGTTTTGTCATCATAAAAGGCTATCAGGTTGGTCAAACATGACTTCTTGGTAAAACCACGTTGACTGCTCCTAATGACTCCCTTGTCCTTGATATGTCTTAGTTGCTCTATCACCTTTCTGGGGACAGAGTTGAGGCTGACTGGTCTAGAGTTGCCTGGGTCTTTCTTACCGTTTTTGAAGATTGGAGTGATGTTTGCCCTCCTCCAGTTCCCAGCCACTTCTCCTCTCCACCATGACTTAGTGAAGATGGTAGAGAGTGGTCTGGCAGTGACCTGTGCCAGCTCCCTCAGCACCCGCAGGTGCATGCCATCAGGACCCGTGGACTTATGGATATCCAAATTATTCAACTGTTCCTTAACCCAGTCCCTGTCAACCAAGGAAGACTCCTCTGTCATGCTTTCCTCTGGTGCCTCAAATGTCAGGGGCTCCTGAGGACAGTCTCCAGCAGTGTAGATGGAGAAGACAGCATTTAGTAACTCCACCTTCTTTGTGTCCTCTGTCACCAGGGTGCCCTCCTCATTCAGCAGAGAGCCTACACTGCCTCTAACATCAGTTTTTCCTGCAGTGTATTTGAAGAAGCTCTTTTTGTTATCCTTGACCTCCCTTGCAAGGTTGAGTTCCAGCGAGGCCCTAGCCTTCCCAGTTGTGCCTTTACATCCTCTGACAACTGTCCTATACTCCTCCCAGGTGGCCAGCCCCTTCTCCCATGAGCAGTAGACTCTCTTCTTCCACTTAAGTTTGCTTAGCAGTTCCTTACTTAACCATGCAGGTCTCCTGACTCCCTGAAAGTTTCATGAGGAAGTATTGTACCTTCTCATTTGCAGCATCTTACACCAAATGAATACCTCTACCTTATTTAGTCTAACTGTTTCTTTGGAAGATACACTTTTGCAAAAGAGGAAATCATGTTGCTTAAATGGGCTTTTTTGGTTAATTAGGTTACATGCACCATAGGCATTTTTTAGGATAGGTTTTTCACTGTGCAGCGTACCAGTGTGGAACCTAAATACTGCTTTGGTCATGTAACTATTCCCAGTGTTTTTATAGTATCCGAACAAAAAAAACCCACAGGATGCTCTGAAGCCATTTTCTCTATAGTGATTATGGAGGGAACCTAGAGGCTTGACTAGAACATAAAGATACTTAAAAGCAGGCAAGATGAGTTCCACCTACCACGTCTTAGGTCAGTGGGATGTGCAAAATTATACCCAAAAGGACCCTGATGAATAGAATGTGTAACTGCATCTAAGTGTGTGTGTGCACACACTAGGTAGCTCAGATTTAACTGGGTATAAAACTCTTGGTGCTAAACTGAATGCATCTTACATTTTCTTCGCCCATGTCTTGCATTTAAATGTCCATGTATAATAAATCCATTGCATTTCTATCAACATTGCTATTTTAAATATCTTACTGATTATTTTCCTACTCACTGATTTCACTGCACGGTTTCCTGCATCACAAGTAAACAAAAAATGGTTTGATCTAGGATAACTCTGAGGTTAAACAGACATTAAACCACAAGAAGTTCGTGGCTTTTCAGGACATTTTAGTTGTTTATAAAATAGATGGTGTTTTTAAAAAGTGTGGGAAAGATGAGCTAATCTTCAAACATATAATATTTGGGTTGTTAATTATGTTGCTTCTAGTCTGTAATTATGTCCATTTTTTTTCTTTTTAAATTCTTTGTTATTTAAACATTGAACAGACTGAAAAAATAGAAATGGACTCTTCTGTAATAAAAATAAAATATTTTGATTTGCCTTTGCAAATTGTTATTGACAGAAAAAGCATGTCATAAAAGTTTGCTGATGAATGCACAGAAATGAAGCACAGACATCTGCCGGAATTTATAGCTCTGCAGTCATGTGTGTGTGTTTGTGTGTGTATGTGTGCAGTGAATCAGCGAACAGTTGGGTTTAGGTTTTGCAATATGCTTTGCTTTGATTTGCTTGGAATACTGTTCCCTAGGTTTTGGATATAGTCAAGACAAGTGTTCGTGCAGTTCTACAGCGTGTCTGGAAGGCTCCAGACATTGAAAATTTACATTTGTACCGCCTCTTTAACCGTGTATTTAATCGCTTGCTTTGGAGCCATGGCCAAGGTCTGTGGAACTGTTTCTGTAATTCAGGGTAAGCTTATTTTTCTTATCTTACTCTTCATGATTTAAAAATTACAGCCAATGCTAGCATACTTTGTTGCTCATTTTCATTCAAGAGAAAGCTGTAATACATTGAACTTGTTTTAAAACCATCTAAAGATACAGTATAACTAGACATCTAATAATGTAGGCCAACCGTTTCAGTAATGGAACCAGACATTTAGTAATGTATTTACAAATATGATAATCTAAGGGAAAAAATGTAGTTATCAAAATATTTGAGTTTTAGGTCAACTTTTTCTTTGGATGGTGCACCATTTTGAGGCCAGACCACTCTAAGTGTTAAATGTGGACTTACCATCAACAGAAATCATTGTCCATTTATTTGAGTTTAAGTCTTGGAAGGGAAGAATTCGGACACAATTGCAGCTGTGCGCAAAATGCAGTGTCAGTTTTGTGCTTTACAAATAATGTATGTAAATTTCTGTGATTCATTATATTCATTGTTTCCTACATCACTGAGAATTGACATATGTAAAGAATAGGAAATATCCACACTGAGGTAAGCAGAGGTTTTTGGTTTAAGGGTCAGATGCAAGTTTCTATGGGGAAAAGGAGATCAGAGCATATATTGAAAATTCAGCATCCTGCACTTCAAAATTTACATTCCTGAAATCAAAGGCATTCATGTAAGGATAGATTTGGAGGATCACATGATAGGTATAAAATAATACACCCAAATTTATTCATGAAATAAGAATACAAATGTTTAAATATGAACTATATTGCAGACAAAAATATATTTTCTCTGTAAGTATAAGCGATGTATAAAGAATGGGAAGGGTTTTGATTAATTTGCATAAGATGTTCTAAGGGATGCATTGAAAATTCACTACAAGAAACAGAACAGGACACTGACAGATATTGTATGTACAAAGGAATCAGGTCTGTTTCTTCTTTACTAGTAGCCATTTGTCATATGCAGAGAATGCACATAATACACTTGGTAATTCATTCCCAACAAAATGGTACCATGAAGGAGGAAGGATCTGAGAGTCTCTCTTGCTTGTGTTTGAACTCTTTTACCATTATCTTCTCATTGCTGAAGGCTTGTGGTATTTTCATTGAGATGGGGTATAGGAACATGCACATGTCAACTTTAAGATTTCCTAGAGCCAGGTATTGGTAATGCAGCACACTACAAAAATTAAAGTAAGGTTAGAAAAGGTTTTTATGTTTCCAGTTGGAAACTTCCTTTTTCCACCTCCCCCCCTTTTTTTTTTTTTTTCCTGTTGTGTGTATAATCCTAAACATCTGCAAGGTCTCTTCTTCATCCCTGGAGTCCAAATTTAGTCTTTATTGTCATAAAATATAACCACTTTCCCTTTTAACTATACTGTTACTATTTTGAATGTTTTAGTTTGAAAAACATTCTAATATGCATGAAAATTTTCAATTTAAATATTTTTTTTTTGTCTAGAAAGAATGGCTTTTGTTCAAAACCTTTGAACAGCTCTGCTGTTCTCTTGGCTCAGAACAGGGAGTCTTTGAGCCAGCAGAAGAGTTCAGTAAAGAGTAAGATTTCTCATCTAGTAATAGTTTCATTCATGCAGAACAAAACTCAGCTGACTCCAAAGTGGAGCTAAGTTCTTTGACAAAGATGCATTTCCTAGTGAATTGCTATGTATAAGATTCTAAAAATACTGTAGAAGAAATATATAAATGTGGAGTGTGTGTAGAGATGACTCTGCAAATAATGTACTTAACACAGAATTCACAGAAGAAAACAGAAAGACTTAACTTTCCCAGGATTTTTTGTTTATTTGGTTATAAACATCCTTCTTGTCATGTAAATCACAACAGAGAACACATGAAAGCACCTCTATAGCAGAGGCAAACTTTTCATCACTTACTCAGAGTTCATTGTGCCATTTTAAAGAACAGAGTGGAAAAAGTTCTTCACTGAGAGAGTCACTTGCTACTGGAATGGGCTGCCCAGGGAGGCGGTGGAGTCACCGTCCCTGGAGGTGTTCAAGGCGCGTTTGGACGTGGCACTTGGTGCCATGGTCTAGTCTTGAGGTCTGTGGTAATGGGTTGGACCTGATGATCTTTGAGGTCTCTTCCAGCCTTTGTGATACTGTGAATAACCATGGGGCATGTGTTGAATTTGTGGTAACATGTCGAGAAGGTGTATTAATGTGCTAATTCACAAATAACATGAGGATTTAGAAACATTGAATGTTTCGGTTGGAAAAACACTTAAGGTCATCAAGTCCAGCCATTATGTAACTGGTGCCAAATGATTTGGCATCATATAGGCATGAGGATTCAACCATGTCCCAGGGGAAGCTATTCCAGTGTTTGATAAACCTTTCAGTGAAGAAGTTTCTTCTAATATCTAATCTAAACCTTCCTGGTGAAACCTGAAGCTAGGTCCTCTCATCCACTCACTTGTTACTAGGGCAAAGAGATGGATATCTACCTCGCTACAACCTCTTTTCAAGTAGTTGTAGAGTGTGATAAGTTCTCCCTTCAAAGTGTGTCCAGACTAAACAGCTTCAGTTGTTTATATGAAAATATATATATGAAAATGTATTAAGGAGTATAGTGCTTTGACTATTTGCAAGATATATGGAAGAACAGAACTAATAATTAGCCTTAAGGTTTCCTCTTGCTGATGAGGTCTCTGCTAGGCATATAGTATTCTAGCTAAAAAAATGAATAAAGAAATAAAACCTTAGTGAAATAGCCCTGATGTAGATGGTTTTATAAAGATACATCTGTTTTACTGTATAGTAGGCAATTAGAAAGCTGGCAGAGCCAGTTGACTTCAGATAGTTACAAAAACAATAGCAAATAATTGACAATATTGCAGAAGCAAGCATAACACTCTTTTGTGGATCTGGTGAGGAGACTGAATTCTTACTAGTGGATGGTAACTAAAGTTACTGTATAACACATTGAGCTTCCTTAGGTAACAGTACTCTGATTCCTGTTGACCACAGTATAATGGTATATGAACTGAGTGTGTAGCACATAGAGGAGGTTGCACAGGCACATGTATATGAAAGCTCATTAAAATTCACATACATATTTCTAGGTAGTAAGGTATGGGAGGCTAAGGGAAAAT
>VWZE01011785.1:0-33437 GCA_013396675.1 Eubucco bourcierii
ATACTGGAAGGCTACTATAAGGTCTCCTCGACGCCTTAAATCTTATATCTAAATTAATAATCCAGATTTGAATGAACCAAAATAAATGTGACAGACTTCTTCCATGCCCCACTACAAAGCTTTCAATTACACAAGTTGGAGGTACCCACCTGGCATCAAGTATGGTGCGTGTGAAGTATCGAAGGTACTTGAAAATGGACATTGAATCCTGCAGTTTTAAGATCTCCTCTTCTTTGTATTTAAAAAGCGCCAGGGCAAATCGGAAGATTACCTGGTAAAAAATACATTAAAAGTGTAGTTCTTAGTGGGAACAGAATGCACTGCTTCTCACTACCATGGCTTATGAACTCAGAAGTGTTACTCTTTCTACAGGCTGCATCTGAGTTACCTAATCACATCCCTCTCTACTTCCCCCTTCCTTGTCACTCCCTGCTCTGCTTCCAAAAGCTACAAAATACTTCTGTTGTGGCCTGCCATGAAGACAAGGTGTTCAGTATTTCTATTCAGAACACAATATTGGCTGCCTTCACAAATACCCTGGTACTTAAAACTGATCTGAATGAACACAGGAGCAAAATACCACAGCATGTTAGAATATTGAGATAATACCAACAAGAAATCAGGAAAACACGTTTTCTATCTACTTAAAACTCTCCCGTTGTCTCCAATTGCCTACACCTGCTTTAATGTTATTATTGTGCTTGAACCCAGTGATTTTTTTTTCTGCATTCATTTAATTTCACTGCAGTTCAGTAAGTATGAAATACATGAAAATTTCACCCTCAACCTTTAATTTATGAGAGCAGCCTAGACGGTCACTGCTTGTATTTTGTACTTCAAATACATGCAGAAATAGAACAATTAGTTGCTGCAGAGGCAAGTTAAACGTTAACACTTGGTTGCAACTACTTTTTCCATCTTTCCAATACTTGTTATTTCTGCCTCCTTCACTTAAGCTTCCTTCTCTTGATATAATTATTTAGAACTGATTAACAGCTGCATGTAGACATGAATGCCACTGCCTATATCTTCATTTTCCAAAGGTAAAAAATAGGTGGGTGTTCAAAGGAAAATGTTTAGCATTTAAAATTCTAAAGCTTATGAGTTGCAGAACACAGATAAGATAGAAAATGTTTTGACTGGTTTATGCACATATCCTCCCTTTGGGAAAAAAACCTACAACTTAGTTCATTCAGCTCACCTTTGGTCCCTCATACAAGAAGGAGTCCCAGATTTTAAAAAGGATGTCACTAACCACACTGTCCACAAATACAACAAGGAACCAGTTGAAAGTTATAAGAGTGTAGTCAACTTTGTATTGCTCAAAATGAGCATGCAGTCGTGGAAGCTTCTCACTCATTAAATCCTTGAATACTCGCTGATCAACCTGAAGAGATAACAAATATGACACTATCGCTCCTAATTTCACAACACATATGTCAAAGCAAGGTTATTAACAATCTGGAAGTGGAAGCTCTTCAACAGCTAACCAGGAAATCTGTTGCATCTTAAGTCGCCCCCAGCCTCATAGGGTTCCTCACTAGCAGATAATATGTTCCTACCACAGGTCTTCAGAGCAGCAAACAAGCTGTGGAAAAACTTGGAAGGGAGGAGTCAGCACATACCAGAGCCTCACCTGGAAGCAGAATGCTACACAGTGCTCACAGTACTGCAAATTGCATTTCCATCTCTCCTCCCTCCATTTTAAGGAAAGAAATGACAAAACAACTCCATGTTGCAAAGCTAAACAAGCACAAGTTCAGGACCAGAGCTCTGAGCAAGTCACTGAACTTTCAGTGTTGGGAGTCCCTCTCCAAACAAGGGCCTTGGTGCCTGAAACTCACCTCTGTCAACTCAGCATCCCCCAGAAAGGTCTATAAGCCATCTTTAAGGGAATTTTTTTCAAGCAAGGTTGCGTTTTACACAAACAGTCTTTATTCTGGCAGAACACATACCTGAGATCCTAGCAGTGTCTTAGTATAATAATCACGAGGCATGAAAACTTCCACTATTGTTACTAGACACCAAAATGCATCTTCCTGTTCCAAGTACAGAAGTGCAATGGCTACCAATCTGAAAGAGAGTTTATTTGGATGAAAATATTATTATACAGTCACAAAATGGATTTAGAACAACTACAATAAAGCTTTTGTTTCTATTCAGCAGAGACAGATTAACAGGAGGGCATTAGCAAAACTGTTAAGGTGGGACAGTGAGTTGTCTTCTCAGCCATGCCAATTGTTTTTATTCAGTTCAGTAAAACATAAAGGCAAATATAAAGTGTTTTGCTAGAAACTACTTTTCCAGGAACTAAGGTAAAATAATTGAGAGCTTCCAAGTCCTAAATAAACTACTCTGACTCCCAGACTTTTGTCTTTCCTTATTGAAGAAAAACGAGAAACGACAGTTCTTGCATTGCACACACGTTTAAGTTCAGAAAAAACTCTTCTAACAAGTTTATCTTAGTATGAAGTAACACTTCTGTCTTAATCTACCATTGTTTTTAAGAAAAGGCCTTGATTTTTTTTTCCAAAGACTAAACTACTTCTGAGAACTTTTTGAAGTGGGGGGAAAAAAAAAAAAAAGGTAGCAGCAGCATTCCTGTTTTTTCTGTTTCCAGTGAGTGTTGCAAAAGAGAAGTAAAACAGGTAACTGCATGTTACTGATAGCTATTTGAATATGGAAAGTTACCTCCACTCTATTTCTCCACATAAACTTGGTTTATTTCTATGGGCAACCATAAACGTAACAATACAAACTGCTTTTGCTGTTACTGATAAGGTAACCACACAGCTGTAGATGACTAAAGCACAGAATAAATAGCTAATATGCTTTTAACTTCTGCAAGTGTACCCAAATGTAGAACTATTTACAGTAAAACCAAATGTCCCAAGAAAAAAATGCTGCTGCACAGGAAGTAGCAATTTAGCAAAAGCATTTCTAACACCTAGTCAGCAGAGACATTGCTCCATGCCTGCAACACCTCTGCTCTTCACACATTTTCTGATTTATCAGCAACAGTACTAATACTACAAATGTATGCTTTATCTACAGGATGTAACCACTGGTGATGAATACTCAGAAATAGTCTTACTATGCTATTTATTCACTACCTCCACTACTGCTACCCCCTCACTACCTCTACTACATTATTCACTATTCAGCAGAGACAGATAAGCCTCTATTCTACTACTAGAATCATAAAGATGCACTAGTTCAAAAGTCTTTTACTCTGTTCTACTACATACATTATAATACTATAGATATCATCTTGTGCACTATTGTGGGCTTCAGACATTTGCTAGACTAAAGTACCTGCTTCAAATATACATTTCACAGTACCAAAGCTACTTTGGCCAATGACTTCAAATTCTTCTTAGCACTGTAACATAAGAATCATCCTTGAATGGATTACTGAAGACATTGAGAGAAATGTTTGTATCTGTGGTCTTAACAATACAAAAAAGCTAACTTTTTTTTTGCACACAAAATCAAAAAGATAACCTACAACTAATGTGAGTGCAACATACAACATTTCAGTAGTCCATTTCTTACGCAAGTTCGTTACAGTTCCAGTCCTTTTGCCAAGGTCATTTTACAAGTTTCACGATCCAGGTTTTCTGGTTTCACTTGTATATATGTTTGTTGTTTAGGGTTTTTTGTGTTTTGTTTTAATGTTGCACTTACCTGGTTATTAAAACATTACAAATATAAAACCCATAAGGCAAATAGCTGCCCAAAAACAGGTTGCTGTATATGTGATTTGTAAGGCTCTTTAAGCATTTCTCTGCAGAGCTGTACCTCCAGGTTTGTAAAATCTTACCTATTGAGCCCTTGGCAATACCCTATATCAGGGTTTCTCCAGGAAAATGCCAGCAGCACATTTCGCAGCTTCTGGATCCCTTCAGATGTCGGGGAGGAATAATGTTTGTTGTTTGGCAAAGTTCTCAAGAGATCCAGCTCGATTTGTTTAGATGCAGGATTTTGTTTCTCCAGAGCATTTTGAAGCAAGGTTTGGAAGTACCCAGGCATAGTGGTGTCCTTGAATTTTTTAACATGGAGATTGACACACCATTTCCACATCTTGGAACGGTGTTCATGTGGAATTCCAGATCGAATAAGATTCTTGAGTTCCACACAGCGAATCATGTCTCTATTCATTGTGCTTGCAAGATAGTTTTCCCATTTTACTCCTGTGGAAATCTCTCGATTTTCACTAAGAGAAAGTGACTTCAGGTCCAAAGCTCGTGATTTTGCTACTAGTTTCTCCTCCTCATCATCCTCTGGGACTGTCTGAAAACCATATATATCGTATTCACTGAAATGGAGGGGAAAGAAATAAAGACTCTTCAATATTAGTTCAGTAGCCCTTTAACTCTCAAGTTCCCATCCTAAAACTATTTCAAATATCCCTCAAGCCACTCTCCACAGTTTAAGTATGGACAATTGTTAAACATTGTTCTAAAGTGTATCCTTCACTTTGCAACTATTTTTATAATACCATGTATGAAAGACTTCATGCCCACATCCCAACTTATTTTATAACACAGGTTAAGCAACTTAAGAGCACAGTCAAGTTCAAATGGAAAGCCATGTATTCAGTATAGCTCAGCTTCAGCAATTACCTGGCAACATTAGAGCATAAATTTTATACTGTATCTCAAGCCAAACAACAAATGTATTTATACAGCCAACAAAAATTCATGATGAAACTGCTACCCATGAGGGGAAATACATCAAAGCCCCCCAAAACCTGCAAATATACCCCACTGCCTATTTTCCAGTATTAGAACTGGGCCCACTGACCTACTCTAATAGGCCCAAATTACCTGACCAGGTGTGGTTTGAAAAAGGCTTGTTCAGGTTGTTCACTCGTTTCTGCTTTCAAGGCATCTTCCAATAACTGTGTGATGACCTCACGGGCAGGACTCTGCTCCTCAGAGCAAACAGGAGTTTTCATTTCTTGAAGTAAGATCAAATATTTACTTTCTATCTGACACAGTTTGGCTTCCAAGCTTGTATACTGCAGAAAATAAGATACCAAATCTTCAGAAACTTACTCTGCACCATGGTTCTTTTAAAATCTGGTTTAATCCTAGTCTTACAAGTTTCTAAGCCACATAAGCAAGAACTTAGTTTTACTTTCTGGTTTTTGTAGCAACAGAAAAAAAAACACAAAGCAACTCTTATGTGTGGAAAACAAAAAACTACATAGTCATTTTATTACATTGTTGTAAAATCCTGTATAGGAAGTACATGGGAAAACAAGCTCAGACACTTGTAGCTTTTTACATAAAGACTTTTGAGGTAGAGTAGTAACCTGAGATTTTCTGCCCGATGTGTTTTCTCATGTGGAAAGTTTGAGCAAACTTTAATTATCATATGAAGCACAACTCAACCACTTTGTGCTCTTAAATTAACAGCTTTAGTCTATGCATGTTTGATCAAAACCAACTTAAATGGAATTCTAAAAATAAAGAGTTAGGCAACACCATACAGAAAGTGTAAACACATGCTTCTGTGCCTGGCCACTGCAGGCAGTTTTGAAATCACAAAGCGAACCCTATCAAACCACAGCTACAGCCTGTGCACATTTCCTAGCCCCAGGCAATAGCAATCATCAGTTACTTGCAACTTCTCTACACTCAAATCCATCTACACAGAAACACATTTCCCAATTTGCATTCACCACACTGTAGTCATCCTTCACACTCACAAGAAAGCTCTACTTAGCTGACATATCAAATCCTTACATATCCTATCCTTTATATACTTCCAGAAAATTGTTACACCTTCAATTCTGAGTAAACAATATATTCAGAAACATACATGTCTATGTGTATGTTAGGAAAAAGTTCCACTGCTTAATGTGACTTTGAAGTCAATTACTTCTTTCAAGAAACCTTTCAGAAAGATGAGTCTCCAAGGACTGTGTTTGGGCTTTTTTAACTTTACTATGTGTAACTATTACACTTCTGTTTCACATTTCTATTGCACGTATAGATCTATAAATGAATTTCTGTAAACTGCTTCAAACATTGCCAAAACAAGAAGATGCTGTGTTAGTCTGACCTTTGCCTGCCATTCTCTCTCTCTTGCTTCTGCATTTCTTCGTAGAGCCGCAAGTTCCAAAATCTCCTTATTTAAAAATTTGTTCTGGGTCTTATAACCTTGAAGATTGTCCTGTTGATAAGAAAAGCAAACTGGATTTTTAATAAAAATACCTTCCAAAAAGGAAATGTCTACCAGAACAAGTACACCTTAGAATACAGAGCAAGCAGCTGATAATAAGACTTAGGAAAAAAAAACCAAAAAAACACAAAATAACAAACATAAAAATGATCAAACCAAGTGTTATTTTTAATCCTTATGTAGGTCAAATGCAAATGCCAAAGATGACCACAGAGGTGGACAGGGCAGTCCTGTGCTTCACTTGCATCCCTTCCAGTGCCACATTCCCAGCACAAGGCAGTCTCAGTTCTGCAAGGTTGCAGCAGCGGGGAGAACAGAAAGGTGCATGCTGAACACACCAGGGAGGCCATGGTGCCATGCAGCAGCCAAAAGCAAAGCACACAACAAGCAATCCAAGAAGTGGGGGCAAATGCTCCTTAAGGTTTGGTTACCCTAACCAGTCTTTATTTAAAGTACAGTTTGATGTCTGCCTCCACACAAAAACATAAATCCTCAGCAATAAGCTTCCTTGCATAGTCCGCTCAGATCCAAGCCACAAATATTAAACTCTGAAACTTGAGATTGTGGGAGAAGGGTATGTTGGAATCCTCCCAACAATTATAATATTCCATAACACCTACAAGCTTCCTGTCAAGACCATAAATTGCTAGTTTCACTTACATTTTCTGAAACTTCCTGGTATAAGATACAGAAAACTATGGAAGCTTATACATATTTTACATGACTGACTTGTATTCCAAATCTCTTGGAATGTTAATTTGGAATACATTTATCCAAAAGACAACAAAGCACGTTTAGAGCAAAGTGGGTTCAGTAAGAACTTTTGACACGTTCACTGAGGTAGGTTAGAGGAAAAAAAATACTGATAGTATTTGGAGCAGCACTAGTAAAACAGTTTCTTGTAATTCCCCTTTTTTCTCCTTGGAGTTAGCCTTTGCCATTCCACATGCTCTTTGTTTACTCACTTTTGACACTTAAAAAGAAAATTTTTTAAAAAATATAAAAACTCCAAAATAACCAAGTTTTCCAGTTGCTTTCCTCCATGCTTTTATTTTCCTCTTACCCTTACTACTTTTTCTTCATTATTTCTCACACCACTCCTCCTCCACAACTGAATTACTGAAAGTATGAGGCACCGCACTAGGTATGTACACACCAGCTCAAAGTATTCCAGTTCTGTTTAAATTTTCACATAACAGTTCAAAGTGGAGATTCCAAGCAGAGAAAGCCTCAGCTGATGAGGATCTTAGAGAAGTGTTGTAGTGACCTCCTCAAACATTATAGCAGACCAGAAAATGAGTTTCTATAGGGAGTAGAGATTCCCCTATCCATCAGACAGGGAGACTGCTCTTACTTTTAGCCTGTCCAGCTCCTGTAGTTCCTTATTAGTACAGGCGGCCACAGAAGAATTTACTGCTCCACTTTGAGAGGATGTAATGTCCTCACATTCACTGAGTTGACGAGAGAGTTTCATGATCACTTCATCTTTAGCTTGAATAGTTTCCATCAACATACCCAGCCGCTCATTGAGTTCTCCGACTTTACATTTCAAGTTCTTAACCTCCTGTTGGAGACTGTCTTTTTCCAGATTTAACTTTTCAAGTTGGTTGTTGAGACCCAGTATCTGGTCATCTTTTTGGTGCAACAGCTCTAGTTTGTCTTTGGGAACCCCCTCACAAAGACGGCTTGCAAAATATTTATCATATTGGGAAGATCGGACTGTTTGCTGCAGGAGTCGCACAAGTTCCTGAGAAATAAAACATACAGTAATTAAAAAAAAAAAAAAAAAAGGTCACCAAGAAGACCATAATGAACTTCCAAATTTCTAAGGTTTATAACTTAGAAACCTAATATCAAGCAGTAGAAATCTTTGCAATAGGCTCTGCACCTGAATTATCAGATTACAAAAGACTTCATGGTGGTGTTTGAATGAAAAAAGGAATCACATGATATGATTTCTGGCAGTCTAAGATGTCACAATGATGACAGGTCTATGCAGATGGCTTAAGTGTCTTTCACTGAGCTAAGGATCCTGCCTAGAAAGGCTGTAACAGCTTTGAGATCAGCAGTTGACGGTTCTGGCCCAGCAGCTACCTGTAAATTAGAAGAGATTTACTTCTTCTAAAAAGCTCTGTTGTGAGAACATCCACCATTTGAACTATTCCATAAATTTAAAATAAAAAGGAGGTAAGTTTGCAGATGAGACCAAGTTAGGAGCAAGTGTGCATCTTTTAGAGGGTATGTGGGCTCTGCAGAGGGACATGGTCAGGCTGGACAGATGGGCACAGTCCGAAGTCAAAAGTTTTATCAAGTCCAAGTATCAGGTTCTGCACTTCGGCCACAACCACCCCATGCAGCGCTACAGGCTGGGAACAGACTAGCTGGAGAGCAGCCAAGCAGAGAGGGACCTGGGAGTGCTGGTCAGCAGGCGACTTACATGAGCCAGCAGTGTGCCCAGGTGGCCAAGAAGGCCAACGGCATCCTGACCTGTATCAGGAACAGTGTGACCAGCAGGACCACAGAAGTCATTCTGCCCCTGTACATGTAACTGGTTAGGTCACACCTTGAATATGGTGTCCAGTTCTGGGCCTGTTCCGGACTTAATGAGCTGGGGTTGTGCAGCCTGGAGGAGGCTCAGAGGAGACCTTATTGCTCTCTACAACTACGTGAAAGAAGGCTTTAGCCAGGCAGGAGTTGGTCTCTTCTCACAGGCACCCAGTGACAGAACAAGAGGACACAGTTTCAAACCGCACCAGGGCAGGTTTAGGCTGGACCTTAAAAAGAAGTTCTTCACAGAAAGAGTGACTGCCTAATAGAATGGGCCGCCATGGGAGGTGGTGGGGTCACCATCCCTAAGGTGTTTAAAAGGAGGCCGGATGAGTCACTTAGTGTCATAGTTTAGTTAATTAGAAGGCCTAGGTGATAGGTCAGACTGGATCTCAGAGGTCTTTTCCAACCTGGCTGCTTCTGTGATTCTGTGACTTCAGTCCAAAAAGAAAACATTACTAAATGGAGAAAGAAAAAGGTAATGAACTGATCTCTCCATTAATAGGTAGAAAATAAAAAACAAACAAAACCACATAAAAACAAAACAAAAAACCACATTAAAAAAAAAAAAAAAAGCTGTGATTATCAACCAAGATCCTAGCAGAAGACACTGAGGAAGTTAGCTTCAGAGAATAATTATATATAAAACAAGGATGAACACTGTGCAGATGGACATTTTGTCCAGGGTACTAGTCTTCAACAACTGTACAAGTTTTATTTTTCTTCAAATCACTGAATGGTTTAGGACGGAAGGGACCTCAAAAAGCATCTAGTTCCAACCCCCCCACCATAGGCAAGGACACTTTCCACTAGACTTGCTTCAAGTCTTTTTGTAGACAAGAGTCATTTAGTACCATTGTTCTATGACAATCAGGCAGCTCAACACAGTTAGGCAGCCATAATGGTTGAACTCAGAACCACCTGCCAGATCCATTTGCTTTTCTGCACTTGGTCTGAAGACTTAATTACCTTCTGGCTCAGAAGATCTTTCTTCAGCTTTTCCAACTCTTCTTGCTGGCTTTGATACTTCAGTTGCAGTTCAGAGACTAGTTTGTTGCCATTACCAGCATACCATTCAGTTGGAGAAGAGTCGCTGCTGTTCCGGTTTTTGCTCGATCCAATCATATCTTTTAACGGGCGTCTTGTTTTGTGTGGAATGCGGCCAAATTCGAATGGAAAAGCTGAACTAGTCAGTCCTGCATAAAACAACTTCTTCTAGGTCAATTCACTTAGTAAAAAGGCATTTGAAAGCATTCAGATTACCTTTTAAAAATACACTCATTAAAATTAGCCTTTAAGCAGCATTTAAACAGGCCAACACAACAGTGTTTAACATGCCTCATTTTCCTTCTACCTTTACTTCCTTCTGCCAGGTGTTTCCTCTTTTCTTCCAGTGCCATCGAGTCCTCCAAGTCTTTTGGGGTTGGATCCAGTAACTCCCACTCTTCGGTAGTATAAAAGATGCTCTTGCGGTTTTCGTTATTTCCTTTTCTTAGAGAGGACATTGAATTTCTGAAAAAAAGACAGCAGTTTCCTGTCACAAAGATTTCCCCACTTTGCATTCTTTTTATTAAAGACAAAAGCATATCCTACTGAACAGCACCTGCTATCAACAGGACTAGGCTTCAAAACCAGATGAATTATTTTACTTCAAACATATGTTAATATCTAGGAAACCACTACAGTCTTCTGTGTTGTCCTGTCCTATCCTTGTTTTAGCACTGGGGAAAACACAAACCAAAACAAGATTAATACTGAGAAGCAACATCTCTATTGACCAGCTATTCCAGCTTAGAATTTTAGGGTAACTGTGCCAAGCATTAAACAGAACAGCATGCAGTCAAAAGGCATTTATGTTACAGCGTTGTATTCTGGATTAATGTCAAACAGGATCATCCACGAGACCTGTGGCAGCTGAACTGCTGATGATAGCCTCCTTAAAGGTTTTCTTTCCTAAGGTGGAGTGATGTCAATTATCTGCAACAACATTTCAGAGGCAACCTCTAAATTCCAGCCAGATAATTCTACAGAAGAACAATACATTTCACAAGGATGAGATTACCCTACCCAGCTTCCTCCACAACTACGCAATCAGAAAAACTTAACACTTAAGTCCAAAGTATTGATGTAGTTTAGCATTGTAAGGGTTTTGCTCAACTAGACAGAGATTCCACATCGATCCATATGAATCAGTTTAATATTTTAGGTATGAAGTTGGAAATTTATTTAGTATCTCAGCATTTTATACATAGTCTGTGTAAGGTAAGGGCACACAAAGATACCTTCACTTAATCAGCCATATTCACTCATCTTACTGTTCAAAACTTAAGCAGAAAGTAACCAATACTATACATCTTAAAGATCCCTTGACCATCCAACCCAGTCTTTCGGCTTCACAAGAGATTTAACATCTGAGCAATGTTAACTCCAGGCTACATATTATGTAACACAAAGTTCCTGTGGTCTGCAGAACTTAAATATCAAGTACAATTTAAAAATAATTCTAATGGCCATTAATGAAACTATTCAAACAATTTGCAAACCTGTCAAAGACTGAATTATGCTACACATTTAATTTTGTTCAACAAAGAGCCCACAGTTTCTGTTGGGGGCAAGAAGCCTCATTTCACCATTCAAGCCTTTCCTTGAAATAAAATAGATCAAACTGGGCAATGACTGACGTTTTCTAAGGCACCCAACATTACTAGGTATCACCTGGCATCTCTAAAAGTATTCTCAGAATAGTGGTTGATCTGTTGCTACACAACTCCACAACTGCCTGTTCTGCTCTTGGTCAACTTCAGTATTTAAAGCCTGCCTAAACACCACCTTTTAGAGCTTGAAAGATCACAAGGAACAAGACATCAAATGACTTCTAGTCTGCTCCCAAAACTGCTGTTAGGCTCTGGAATAATGAAAATCGATGACTGATTTGGTGAAGCTTTTACATAGGATTGTTAAGGGCACTGAAGCACCACTGCTTCATTGTGTTCTGTTAGATTAAAAGCAGGCAGTAGAACTTAAAAAATAACACGGACTTTCCAAAGCACTGTGAGACAAGTACAATTGGGTCAACTATGCCAGATCTGATCAGATGATTTAATCATTCTGTATTTTTAAATGTTTGGCATTTTAAGTTTTACTTTATGATTACGTAACTTGAGGTTACTGTAATTCAGTAAGTTTCCAAATGTATATTCTAAATAAATGAGATACAAGCAGCTGACAGCATAAAGATGAAAGAATTCAGACCTAAATGTCTATATGCAGCAATCAGTACTTGAAAACAGATTATAAAAGGTAGAAAAGCACATTTTGACTTTAGTTATTCTAAACACACACACAGCTTAACTCCAAGACATATTCTTCTTTTTTTCCCTATTACATTATCACTGCCACTTAGAATGCAAACGTGGTTATTATACCAGTATCTTCTGTCAAATAAACCATATCTGTGTTTAGGAAGAAAGGTAAGTCTGTGATTGAGATATTTAACAGGTTCTTAACAACACATACTCCCAGTAAGGAAGAGAGAAGAACTCTCTAACATTTTAAAAACACTTTGATCCATCCTCTAAGCTTGGGATTACAAGTCACAATCCAGTCAGATACGGGATAGTGCAAACATATTTCAAAAGGTGTTCAGATACAACTCTTGCTCCAAACTGCACAGAATTAGCTGGAGAACAGAGAAAAACAATTAACCATGGCAAAATTGTTGAATATGTTTACTATAACAGAGTTTCTAACATTTAAGTGGGGTTTTATTTCATAACAGCTTTTACAGTTATGAAAATATTAATAAGCTTGTCCTGCTTTCACAGAGTTTCGATACAACTAACTAGACCTCCCTGTGGTACACAAAGAATGCTGTTTATCCCAATAGAAGAAGGACACCTATCTTTCAAGAACTGACAAATGGGTTTGCATGTGTTAGAATACAAGACTTACGCGACCACTTCCTGGAGTTCTACTTGAAAGCTCTGTAATCAGAAAGGCTCTGTCTGAAGAACCCTTGCACCATTATTGGGTAGGTTTGCTTATTCATTTGGCATCATTCATTTCAGGACTGAATGAACAGAAGTGGAAGCACAAACTCATTGAGAATGTGGGGTTAAGATGTGGTCTTGCTGTTGCTCAGAAGGACTCTGATACGTTCCTGCTCAGGAATTCAAATTATACTGATTTTAAAATGTTTGTCATGTGCTTTTATTTTTTAAGAAAAAACCCAGAGTGATTGATACTCATCACTAAAAGTTACTTCACAAGCACAAAGTACTGTGACTACTCCAATGCCAGCAATTAGCAGTTCTATTAGGCAAAGAAGGATAAAAGACAACACTAGTTGAGAACATAACTGACAGCTCCCTGTTTGTGTTCAGAGAACAAAGCCATCACTAGGGGTGCTTTCCAGGACTTGAGCCTTCCTTTCAGCTATCAGTAACGCTGCACAAGAATGTTCAGCTATGCCCTTCAAACAAGAAAGCAGAACAAAGAAACAGTTTACCTGAAGACATACAATCCAAAGTACTGATCCACCCCACCTCTTCTATTTCTCCTAAAGAACTCCACCTACCACACCCACGTGTTCTTCAGGAGCAGAGAGTCTCTACTATAAACTATTTTTTTCATGATAACTTTCTCTCATGCTCCAAACTTACTTGATTTCAGTACTCCACTGCTTAAGTGAGAAATTGATGGCACTTGGCTGGACTGGTGCAGGTTGGGAAGCTGCTTGTTCCCCCACCAGGTCTGTAGGGCAGGTCTCCACAGCTAGAATATTTCTAGCTCTCTCTGCTGAAGCATTTTGACTTAGGATACTCAAATCTATGTTGAAGAAAAAAGAGAAAGAAAAATTGGTAAAACATTGTTCAACTAAACTTTAGAAATAGCCAAGTGAGCTCTCACTGCAGCCACATACTTCAGATAACAGGACTCATGTGTTGCCCAAAGTATTATTTCCCGAGTGATTTACTATCTCAATCAGCCAGTATCGATTCATCTAGATCAAGCAACTATGAGGCCATAAAAATCAAAGGTAGATTAATTATACCAATCAATAAAATCCCTTTGTACAACAAGCTCATATGCATCAGAACTCCTAAATCAGTAACAGCGTCGCAAAAATACTACAACACAACTTTCAGGGTGTGCTTCATCCTAGAAATTATTAATCCTAGAAATGACTGCTGCTCAAGTCAACCAGCTATGCAGATTCCAGCCAGCTATGTGCAAATGCAGTCTGGGTACTCCCACAACCAAGAACATCAGCATGGGCACTGCAGACACACCAGAGACCCATTGAATCAAGAAGGGTTTACTAGTTCTGGTTAAGCCAAATGTAGCAGTAACTAAACTCTCCCAGTCAAACACTCTTGTGTGCTTCAGCAAGGCTACAGAGGAGGCCCAGAGCCATGCAGTCATGCAGCTCAGGTCCAGCACTAAGCACATGCTAGCACGCATTCAGGTTCTGAACTGTTCCACAGGAAAGTGCCAACGACTGACACTAGCCCTGAGCCACAGCTAATGAAGCTGAGAGGATCCAGGTTGATCCACCAGAGTTACCCAGGTCTCAAACACCACACACTGCCCAACACACATATGTAGAATCTGTAGTATCCATGCTAGCACAGTGTTTCCACTGGTTAGTTTGTTTTCTCCCTCACCCCTCCTCCAGCAGGCAGACAGAATGTGGAATATACTATGAATAGTAAGAGCATTATAGAGAAGCATAAAGCGTTTATGGTCTTCAACAAACCTGCTCAACAGGCGAGTTAAAAACAAGCTCAAATGTCACTTCCAGACTCTTTCCCACATAATTCATATAGTATTGAAGTGGATTTTAAAAGTTTGAGAACACTCTCAGACTTGACTTAGAAGATATACAAGAAAGTAACACAGTGGACCATATTCTGACTTAGTCTGCAGCAAGGGAAAAACCCTGGGAAATCACAATACCCTGTTTACACTGGTGATTCAGTCTTTGTTCTGACCATTACTTGGCAGTAGCAGTAAGATCATCTTTAAGCAAGCTGTATGCTTCCATTACTCAGCAGACTGTTACTTAATTTAGTCCATATCTAAGATAAGTAGAAAGACACATATTTGTGACAAAGAACACCAAACAAAAGGTAACGGACACTACAAATACCATTTTCCAGACATGTGAAGCAGTGTCTTATCAACTAACTCAATAGCAAACTCTTCAGGACCTTGGCTGTTTGAGCTGAATAAAATTCAGCTAATATTAAGTCAGAGAAAACAAAATTTTTGTCATATTCATTGTCTATTAAAAGGGGAAAGACAACACATTAAGTTTCAACAGAAAAAAAACCCACACCACTAAACCATTAAAAAAACCAACAGAAAAACCCCTAACCTACCACCACCACCTTCCCCCAAAAACCACCCCATAGTAAAATCTTACGCCTATCCACAACCAGGTTGGAATACTGAAAGTCTGCTTTCATACTTCGTTTCAACTTCTACCTTTACGGCTTGAGAAGACTACCAAATGGCCTTACGGTGTGGCCCAGGGGAATTAATTGCTCAAAAGTTGAGTTTCTGATGAATGCATTTACCCTAACAGCCATGCCAAGGACAGCTCTATGGTAAATCCTACAAAATCATTTCTCTAATGTTACCTTCCCACAGCCCACTTCAAAAATATTTAGATTACGTTTCCCTACTTGGAATTGTCTTTGAAATTTTTCCAGCCTAATCCATAAAGCAGTACCTATGTTCCAGTTAGGGTAGACTTCTAAACTGAATGAGGTGGGATAAAACAGCCAAGACCATGGTGATTAATTTTGTCTGTGGACTAAAGACAGACTACTTCTCCATTTAAAATATTAGCAACAGCAGCTGTACTGAAGCACTAGCAAAACACCCCAATTTCTGTGTTCCAGTACAAAGCAGATCACTGAATGCAAATTCACTTTTTTTTTTTTAAATTAGGAAAAAAAAAAAAAAAACAACANCTACCACAAGAGACATAGAATCATAGAATGCATTGGGTTGGGAGGGACTTCTAAAGGTCATCTAGCCCAACTTTGCTGCAGTAAGCAGGACCATCCCCAACTAGATCAGGTTGCCTGGAACCCCACCAAGACCGACCTTCGATGTCGTCCAGGGATGGAGCCTCCACCACCTCCCTGGGCAATCTGTTCCAATGTTCCACCATCCTCACAGTAAAGAGCTTCTTCCTAATGTCTAATCTGAATCTACTTGTCTTGAATTTCGAACCTTGTCCTAGTGCTACATGCTTTTGTAAGCAGTCCCTTCCCATCAGTCCTAAATAGTCCCAACTCTATAGGAAACTTTTGGAATATTTGTTTAAGAAGAAACAACAATCACCAGGGTTGTCATTCAGGTTCTTGGTATCTTAGTCAGAAAAAAAAAATCTCTACTTAAACACTTCAGTCAATGGTGAAGTCATCATTGAGATTCATCCTTACAAATGAGATACTCCAGATGCAGTTTCAAGTTCCATGTAGTGCAGCTTAAATGTAGGCTGGGCCTGCTCAGTTCACACATTTCACCTCAAGGTTTCTTCACTAGATGGAACAGTAATTGAAAGGAAACCCAAACCACACAAACAGGTTCTGCTTGCTGATACAGAAGGTGCACAACAATCCATAAGAAAGGCGAATACCAGATCAGTGATCTGAAATGAGTGGTTTAAAATTGCTAGCTCTGCCACTGAGCAGGTGCAGGGGAACAGCACCGACAGACTGCAGGGACAACAGGTTCACTTTATGCTGCACTTAGGCTCTAAGTAAACAGCACAACCCAAGAACAGATTTGGGGCCAACATACACATTACAATTTATTTGATTCAACAGTCTGCTGCCAAAAGAGGGCAGTCCTGCCTGTTCCTTCCTGTATTTAGGTATTATGCGTTGTTCCTGCCCCTCCACCAGCTCTGCAAGTCACCATGACTGCACAGTAAATATATTCCATTCAACGATCCAGCAGATTAAAACTTAGCTGGAAAGGAAGCTTTCAAAACTCAGTTAACTCAGCACAGGGTCACATAAACATGACAAAAGGCAGGAAGGAAGACTACACAGCAGACAATGAGAAGCTCAAAATAGAAATTTAAAGGCAAGAAAGAGCAAAAGCCTGTTAAATTTTCCATCACCTGCAAGTTGTTAGATCTCTGCACACCAATACAGATGTTCCTGCAGCACGTCATTCGGCAGGCTGCTAACCAGACTACTACTAGCAAAGATGTGGCCCCAAACTATCCCATTTTGCATTCCTAACAATTCTCTTGGGCTAATCCCAACATTCACGTATCCCTACAGTAAACCATGGCAGGAAGCTGCAGTGGCAAAAAACTAACCTGATGAAAAAGATGTTTCCTGCTAGTTGCACTCTGTGCACTAGCTTAAGGATCAGGGGAGAGCAGGGCAATTCGGAAGCAGTGACTCGCTGTTAGGGCGCTGCAGCCAAACATCAAGCTGACCCTCTACAAACACATGCTTCCAAGCCAGCTGTGGCTGAGTAAGCAGCCACAAGCAGACTGCTCTCAAATGAAAGCAGTAAACTGGGTTAGAGGACAATGCTGCAGCCTGGGATCTGAACTGGGAGAACAGAAGGATGGGGAAGAAGACTGCTTCACATTTTTGGGTTACAGTATGAACAAACTGAAATCAACAAAATACAAAATCTACTGATCAAAGACCTTAAGACTGTTTAAACCCAAAAGAGATTTACTAACACATCTAACTCGACACAGAACAAGTCTGATTTACAGATAACAGAAACTGCCATGGAATCCATTTGTGCAATGATTCCAAAACAAACCAACACAGAAGTGACTGAGCAATACAGTCAAAAACACAGAAGTACTTTGTGTAATATACTGATACAATTTTATTACTCTGAACTAGTCTACTAGTCTAAAATTACACTTTT
Source organism: Eubucco bourcierii (assembly GCA_013396675.1). Lineage (NCBI taxonomy): Eukaryota > Metazoa > Chordata > Aves > Piciformes > Ramphastidae > Eubucco > Eubucco bourcierii. Next base: position 17,662 of record VWZE01011785.1, read on the forward strand.
CCTGGCCAAATGTATTACAGCAACTAAGCAGTATTGGTGCAAACTGTTACGCCAGGAGATTCTAAATCACAATTAGAGCAAGCCACCACACCATACTCTTTCAGGAACAAACTATGGTTATATAAAATGCAAAATAAATCTATTCTCATTAAGAACAGCAGGTGACATCTCTGATACTTAATACAGTAAGCTTTTCAGCTGTTGTCATCACTAAAAGACACCTTACCTAACCTAAACTGTACTTGGCCACTTTAACACTTCATGAAACCTTGTCACAGTCATTTCTAAAAATAAGTTTTTTAAAGAAATCAGTAGGTTTTGTAAGAAGTATGAAATCACACATAAAATTGCATTTATGTTAAATAATGATAGCATAATCAACACATGCAAAGCTTACATGTGGTTACTTGATAACAAGATGTGACAAAAAACTTCCTAAGGTTGCTCTCTATCGAAGTGCTGTGCCTTGGGCTGACTAACTGATGCCAAACAGAAACATGCTGATTTTAGTCACATTTTCAACCTACCAGGGTTGTCTTTGGCAACAAGACCTTTGGAAAAGTCACTTGGTGTAGGGGAAGTTCGGCTGTCCCTTTTTGCTGCGTCAAGGTTGTTACAATACTCCCACCTTTTCTGCTGAAGTTCCTGAAGCCAGTACGTCATATCCTGACGAGTTGCAGCCTACAACACAAAGAACCAAGGCACTTATGTGACCACTTCATGTCTTTGGTATATGAATGCAGTAATTCTAAATGTAATAAATTTAAAAAAAAAAAGAAAAAAATCTCAAAAATTGAAATAATTATCAGACTAGCAAGGCATCACCATCCAAACCCACTATCATTTAAAAAAACAAAACAAAACAGCACCAATGTACTAGGTGCACCTTCTGCACATATAGACAGCCCTGACTTCCATCTCAAACTCACTTTCTTTTAGCCACATAAATTTTTTTCCACTTTTACACTTAAGAGGTGTTTAAATATGTAACTACAAATCTGTATTATGAATAAAAGGTGCCATACACACTCAGATGTCACTAACATGAACAGGTACTAAGTCAGAAAGAATTCTAATACATCTTTAAGCTTCATTACAAACCACAGCTGCAAGAGTCATAGCGAAGTGCATCAAATGACAGTCTACAAATACGAAGAAAAGATTAAGTAACTGACACTGTTGCTTTTATGCATCCTCAGCCACCAGTCTACAACAAGCACCTGACACTACCAACATGACACATTCAAGAATAAGATCAGCACTCGTGAAGAGTTAACTCAACTAAATCCTTTAGACCAGAAGCACATAGTGCTTACGTCTCAGCCAGCCTTTCTCCAACGTTTTCCCCAGGTGTTTGGTGGCATCACTAATTAAAAGCCCTTATTACTTGGGCAAATGACTGTGTTCATTCTTTAAAGACAACTTATTTTCATATAGTTTCTTGTTTTGCTTACCACAACCAAAGGAGGTAACCATGCAGAACACAGCTGAAAAAAACCCAAGAGTAACAAACCTTCCTTACAAAGGAAGTATGCTAAGTGCTGCACAAAGCACATAAATGGCACAGACCGGTCTTCATTTCTGACAGGAGAACACTTCTGGCCTAATTGAACAGAAGATCTATTTACCATCCTATTCTGATCCTGAGAGCAGCTAATTGCAAGACTGAACATAAGCAATACAGCCAACAAGAACTGATGCTTCCCCAGGGTGCTCTCTCTGGCTCAGCAATCAGCCATCTTAGTGTTCAGTAATCACACAGATTTTTATCTTGTATGAGCTTCAACAACCGCAACACCCTATAGCAAATAGCTCTGAAGCACTACGCAGGGAAATTAATCAGAAAACACACACAGTTACTGCTGGAGCTGCTGCTCCACTTCCTCACAGTACATCCTAAACATCAGAAGACATAAATAAATCAAGTAGTGAAATAAACCAGTGATACAAGAGGAGACTGCAGGTTCACTATTCTCAGTTGGAAAAAAAAAGCTATGTAAGCAAGACACTGCTTATCTGAAAGAAACCAGTTTCTTTTATCTATTCTTGCCTGCTCACAGGAAACAGGAGGAAAACATTTCCCTCGTTAAAAATACATGGGCAAAAATTAGTTCAGAAGTGCCTGAAGTTTCTCAAAAAGTGTGAAAGAACCAGACACTGGGATAGATCAATCCAGACAGGCACCACTGACTGGCAGGTTCAGAATTACCACAGGAACAGGATTTAAGCCTACAGATTCCAGCCACTGTTTTTTGCAAGAGAGTAAGAATCTTCCCCTTTACTTGTATCACAAAAGTATTTCCTTGGGAGTTTCATCCAGTGGCACATCTTTGGTTCTGATAAATCTGAGAGCCCATATTCCCTCTCAATAGACTTGCACATAGGCCTTGCACAGCAAGGTTTTACTGCGCTCCAGCAGAAACCCGCGAAGAAGTCACAGAGCTTCCACTAGCACAGGATGTAGCACTTCAGAAGTTGCCTTTGCTACCACAACATAGCTAATGAGGTAACTCACCTAGAACTCACCTAGAATCAGTCTAGGTTATACCTACAATTAACTTCTGCCCATGCCTAGTTCAACTGAATAAGCCTTTTCCACAATTTGCCCCATTATCCTCTCCCGAACACTGTTAGAAAACATGAAGTTGCTCCTTGTTACTTTTAAATTCCCAACTGCACTTGTTGGGCAGCAGGTACACATCCTCAGTCAACAAGCAGTGCCACTGTTACACAATCACATTTTAAATCATTTTCTCAAAAACTGCTCACTTCCCTGTGCAGCACTCTGCCTCTTTGCCTCCCTTTTTTCACATACAAAACCTTCCTTCTCTTACAAAGAGAACTGCCTTTGAATAGTTTTCGCTAAGTTTCTACAGATATTTTAATAATTTACTTTGAAGAGTACCCTGAGAATCTCTTTTGAGTTTTGTTTAAACCACATAAATCTTTGAAGCCTGTTTGAAATCAACACGAAAAAACACACAACCACACACATACTATTTTAAATCTTGTTCTTTCCCTACTCTGAAACTAGAGACAGATTTGCAAACACCCTTTAAATACACTTAACCCGTCAGAGAAAGGGACACTTCCACACTCATTCTACTGCTCACAACTTCTCGAGTATTTGGCTGCTGCCCACTGTAAGACACAGCATGCTTAAGACCTTCACCAAAAAAAACCAAAAAAACCAAACAAAAAAAAACCCCACCCAAAAACCCACACAAAAACAAAAAAAACCAAAACAAAAATCCTCATTTGCGTTAAACTGTTGCGCTGCACTGCAGTTAAGAGTGTGCCTCAGCTAGCCACATCTTCATGGAGGCATTTCTGTGAGAAGCAAAACCACCATAAATATCATCTGAATTGCTGCTTGGTAAGCAATTACCATTGCAAACTTACAGGCGACAGGGACAACAAAAGACACAGAGTGAAAAGGCACACAATCCAACATATTTTTAAACATAAATTGATTCAAAATTAGTGTAATTTACTTGAAATTAGTCTCCTATACTTTCCCACTTAGGGTGTTGCAGGAACAACCTTCTTCCAACACACAGCACACAAGAATTATCTGGGGAAAACAACTATGCAGTAGGATCATCTACCCACTGGTAGAACTTGTATGCCAATATTAAACATTTGCACAGAGAGTCCAAAGAAATGCAACAAGCAGATATGCTGTTTTGAGAAAACTCATAGAAACTATTACCACAATTCTTCTGTGAACATAGATGAACTCCTCCTCAAGCATTTTCATAAAAGGATCATCAGCAAGTTTGCATTTCTTAACATAGATTAGTCTTCCAATCTAGAGTCAGATGGATTATTCTGGAGCGCAGCTCAATTTTTAATTAAACCACTGCAAACACTAACCAGGAAAGTTAGGAGAAAAAAAAAACAAAAAAACAAAGCCCCCAACAAAAACAATCAGCTCAGAAAACAGACCACGTTTACTGCTGAGCTACCTCCTAAGTCGAGTTACGCCCTAATAGTGTTAGATCCTAAGGCAATTATATTTAATCTTAGGCACCACACTATTAGTCACTGTCACATTCTTTGAGAACGTTGACAAATTCAGAATAAAAGCTCCTAAATAATTCTGATTTCACTAGCTTTGGTGTTCAATACTTTCAAGTACCTGTGATTCAAAAGCTTCAGTGTCTGAAATGCTTACGACTTGGCCAATAATCCTAAAAAGTTTCCTTGCTGTAAGAAGTTTGTGCTGTTTCTATTCTGCTGCTCTCTCAGATCACTACTGGTCACAAAGAAGTTTTCCACACTTAAGGTACTAGACACACAGGCTATCAGCACTGGTCACTGTTTCTTTGTTTGAAAAGCAAGTGAATGTGCCATTACCCAAATAAAACAAATGAGAAATTACCCCTTTGTTCATTTTTATATGTTTATAATACTAATTCTTCTCTCTGTTAATGACAGACCTCACTATGCAAACACCGACAAGTACTGATGATTATATTACCAGCATACTGTGTTACAAGTATTTGCAGGATCAGGTCCTTTCCATTAAAATATTCTGAGACACGATCTATCCATAATTCATCAAGTCAATTCATTTTCTCTGCATCTCTATATAAAGCAATGGTGGTTTTACTTATTTTGAACGGAAAAGCTTTTTACACATATTTAGCTTTTTCTGGTATACTTTATCTGCTAGAGAGTGATAAAGCCACAAACATAGAGGTGCCAGGTTAGTTATCTACACTTCTACAGTATGAACAATTTGTCTTATGTGCTATAAAGACTACAGTATATTTTTTCAGACGCTGTTGTCAAACTGAGAAACAACTATGAAGTATATCATACAGTTCTCAGCTCCCTTTAAATGAAAAAGACTGAGCAATCCTGATGATGAAATCATTACATTAACCAAAAAATGAAGCATTATGAAGAAATAATGCATTCCTCAACAGTACCATCATTTCTATCTGAAATTCCAATTGGTTATTTGTTACTGCTCTTCTCTGCATGTAATGCTGAATTGGAAAGAGTAGATCACAAGTTCTGGAAATTCTTACCAGGCAGTAAATTAAGGAAAACAAAGCATGCGAGCTAAAGGGTGAAGACTACATTTGACTTTATTCCTCATGCTCTCTGTGTGATGTATTTTTGACAGATTAAGTCCTGTTTGTTTTCAAGAGGTGCATTTTGGGGGGTTGTTTGGTGGGTTTTTTAAAATTTAATATCTTGAATCCATTCTTAATTCTATGTCTAACTAATTTAGTTGGAAAATGTTTTTAGAAGCCATATAAAAGTATTACAATGGGTAGAAGAAAACTAACTCCATCTGCAAAAGCCTTATCCCTTGATGAATCACACAGCCACAAAAGGTCAGATGGTCCTGCAATATCCCACAACATTTTAATTAATGCCTTATTTATTAAAACACCTACAATTTAACAGCATTGTTATGAACAACTGTTTGACTGTTTTAGAGCAATCACTGTAACAAAACCAGTGACAGGAGACATTAGGGATTTTTGTGGGTTTTTCTTGTTTTTCTTTCTTTGCTTATTACAGAAATGACCTTCAGTTTTTCAATTGGCACCTTTTCTTAGACCCCATAAGGGAAACACGGGTAAAGCTCCAATCTGTGCAGGTACTTTCCTACACAATACACGACAAAACTGAAAACAAGTACAGGCAGAAAACTAACATCACAGACTAAAAGATACCAAGAAAAGCATGTTCTTTGCTTGCATACCAGTATTGAGCATGATTTGTGTCTTCCTGACTGCAGAAGACACCTGAGGCTGCTTCTACAGTACTGTTTCACACTTTAGTTAGTTACTGCACAAGCGGTGTATTCTTTTCCCACCATAATCCTAATCACAAATTACATGTTTCTCAATGGAGACCCTCCTATTCAAAAAGAAATCTTGAAACATAAGGGGTATTATATATTTCCTGAAAATTTAAAAAAAAAAAAATTAAATAGTAATTACATTCAAACTTCAAACTATCAAAAAACCAAAGTTTACGCCAAGTCTGCAGTTGCAGCTTCTGCAACGTGAACACTCAGGCTACAAAGGCAGATTCACAGAAAGCAATACAAACTTTGGTTAGGGCTATACAATGAAGTAAGTAGTTTTTACACATGGCTGCCTGCCAAACTGCTGCTTGCACCACTTTTCCTTAACCAAATATACTTATGATTATTATCACACTAGTTTTCCAGTTAACTTGCTTATTCTTTTGTAAAGTATGACAATTTAGCTTCTGCTAAACATTTATATACAAAACACAATACTAGAGACGCTTATACAGTCAGATTCTGCAGTCTCAGCATTTTTTATCATTGCTCAAGTCTCCACTAAGTTCCTAAGAAAGATGTTTTCCAATATTCAACAAGAAGCTCAGATCTTTCACTCTAATAAAACTTTAAAGGTTATACTCTAGTATTAAAGAACTTCTTTTTAGTAAAGTTCATGTGAAAATTCACTCAAGGTACATTAACATTCCTTGGGGAAAATATGTACTACCTTAGTAATAATAAAAACCAACAGATATTCAGAAATTATTTGTTTTTTATTAAGTGGAAACGGTTGCCTTGAGTTTTTTCCTAGGCACGAGAACAGAGATGAATAAAAGAATCATAACATTTACCTCTCCTCCTACCATAGTCCGAACCCTTGCAAACAGTGAGATAAGCAGCCTGTACTACTATCAGGAAACAATTCTCTCTCCTCCTCTTCCTTCCTCCCAAGGCACTGTAGATGAAGACTTCTGCCATGCATCATCTTTTCAAAGTAAACAACGCAAAAGTGAAACGCAACCCACCACAGTGCCGTAGGAACCTTTTTTTTACCCCGACCTTACCAGAAACCCCTCTCAGCCAAGCAAGCTAAGCCCTTCGTCCTCCAGTGGGACTGTGCTCACCGCAACCTTTGCTGCCCCTTCAGAAAAACACTTTCAAAACGAAATAATGAAAGAAAACAAAAAAGAACTGGAGACTCGAGATAGCCCCCTATTACCGATCTACCGCGCGTTTGCGAAATACTCCTTTCCTGCTTTTAGAAAAACCACACGAACCGCAGTGAAGCGCACTCCCGCCAGCGCAGACACCGGGGAGGCGCCGAGACCGCGGAAGAAGCCCCAGCACCGCCGCGCCAAGCAGCCGGTTGCCCCCGCCGCCCGCCTCAGCGCTTAGAGACCAGGCCGGGACACTGCGGGCCTACCTTGAGCACGGCGACAGCGCCGTTGGGGCTATGCACCTCGAAGGCGGCGGCCTCGTCCCCGGCGGCGGCGCCGGCCTCGGGCTGGTGGTAGCTGAAGCAAGCAGAGGCGATATCGAGGTACCCGAGGGGCAGCGCCTCTTGTGGCCCTTTGAAATAGTAGAGATAGCAGCGGCGGGGGTCGAAGACGAACCAGCGGCTGCGGAAGCCGCGCAAGGGGCCCTTCCCTGACAGCTTCTGTAGGTACCCACAGAGCTTGGGGGTGCCGGGGCCGGCCCCCTCCCGCACTGAGCCACCGCCGGCCCCCGCCGAACCCTCCTCCCCGCCCGAGCCCGCCGCCGGCATCTCCCTGCCTCGCCCCACCGCGGATGCAGTCTCGGACACTGCACAGGGATCCGCTCGGCCCAGGCCGCGCCGCCTCACGGGACTTGTAGTGCCGCGGCCCGGCCTGCCCCGCCCTGCAGTCACTACCCGCGGCCAAAGCCAAGGCCGCCCCGCCCGCCTGCCAAGTGCGGCTTCTTTGCCTGTCGAACAGAGTCCTTAGCGGGTCTCGGACGCCGCAGGGCCCTTTTCCGGGAAATCGGCAGGCTACTGGCCGCTGCTGACGTGGAAGCCACCTAGCTCCGTAAGCTCAGGACTCCTGCCGCTCCTCCGGCGCACCCGATCCTTGCCCTCCTGCTACCCGGCGGCAATGTTTTGGTCACCACATAGGAAACTGTTTTCCAGATCGTGGTCCGGCTCACGATCATATGAACTCCCTTCTCTTGCTGGCGGCCGTGGCCAGTCCCTGCCTTCAAAAGCTCCAGAGGCACCCTGCACTGTCAATCTTGCATAAAGCACATGCGATTTGCTGAGAGCTGCTGCAATAGGATAATACTTTTTAGCAATTAGGTTCGTCTGACTCCGCTGTGATACTTTGGATGTTCAAGTGATCTAGACATCCTCAGTTCCCCAGACCTTCTGACTGTTGTTATTTGTAAATGCTTTGCTTAATTGATTAGTAAAAAGTAACTGTCTCAACTGCCAGACTATTTTCAATCTGTGATAAAGGATGTAAAGGATACAGAGGCACCTGAATATTCAGTGTGGTTGTCCATGAGTTCCATGTTGATGCTGCCTTAAGGGATTGCAGCATTCTTTGAGAGTTTCTCTCCTCCGGATGTTGCCTACTGATAAGAAATACGTTGAATGAGGAAACAGCCATGTTCTGGTAGCAGAGATTGAGTAACATGCTACAGAAACTGAGGTGTGGAAGCTGTCTCCCCAGACAACTCACATGACATGGAGCATCCCACTGAAAGATGAAATGTTGTGGCCTAAAGTTAGACTCTTTTTTTCCTCAGCCTGCAACAACTGGCTTTGCTCTATCAAAAGCTGAGGCTTTGTTAGTAAATGTTGAAAGTTACAAAGGGTCGATCCTGCTTAAACAACAGGTCAGTAACATTTCTTCCATATACACTGCTCAGCATCTTCTTCCCCAGGTACCAATTAGTCTTGGTCATCTGGTAGCATCACACTCTTCCTTGGCAAGTGTCATTCACCAGAACATGAATTATAGAGGAAAAACATTGATTCTTTTTTGAAACTCCCAGTTCCTTATTTCAGTCATTTAGGCAAGTTGAAGTGCCCTAACACTTATTCCTGACCTGTTAGATAATCTCATCAGTTTAACTGAAGACTTGTTCTTAGCATGCTGATCACCCATGACTCTTACTGCCTATTGGTAATTACATCCTGCAACAAATCACAGAATCAATTCCTAAATCCTCAAAACTTTTGCTTTCACTACTTCTCCAATTTTCTGTTTAGATTCCTTACACCACTCCAGCACAGATCCACAAAGATGTTTAAGGGAGTGGAACATCTTCCTTATGAGTATACACTGAGGGAGCTGGGGCTCTTTAGCCTGAGGAAAAGGAGACTGAGAGGTGACCTCATCAATAAATATGTAAAGGATGAGTGCCAGTAGGATGGGGCCAGGCTCTTCTCAGTGATGCCCAATGACAGGACAAGGAGCAATAGGTGCAAGCTGAGGCACAGAAGTTTCACGCAAACGTGAAGACAAATTTTTGCACTATGAGGGTGACAGAACACTGGAACAGGCTGCCCAGGGGTGTTGTGGAGTCTCCCTCTCTGGAGATATTCAAAACCTGCCTGGATGTGTTCCTGTGTGATCTGGTATAGGAGATCCTGCTCTGGTAGGGGGGTTGGATTGGATGAGCTCTCAAGGTCCCTTCCAGCCCCTGATGTTCTGTGATTCTGTGACTCAGGGCAGGAGAATCCCCTAAGTTCACAGCTGATTAATATAAACAGAAAGTTCCCCTTCTTGGGAAAGAAGTTCCTTATTTCATGCATGCCACATACATCCTCTCCCCTCCCAATTCCTTTCCCTCCACAGACAGATCCATATGTGCTGTGCTGAATACAAACCAAAACAATACTTTTGCCTTTACCTGCTTCTTCCTTTCATGTTTTCATGTCCAGAATGCACAGATGATAAAGGTGACCTTTTGTTGCTAACAGGTGTCTAGAAAACAAACATAAAGAACATTTCACAAGGTGATATTTCCCTCTTGCTCACAGGCAAGGGCCAGTGCAGCCCTTGGTGTGCATTTAACTCCTAACCACAGTGCAACAGTCAAGTACAATTTACATACTATGTAGTTGTACTCAAATAGTGGTTATGATCCCAAAAGGACCACAAAGCTTGTCAAACATGACAATACTTGAAACTCTTTTTTTTCCCTAGTGCGTTTTTCTCTCTTCAAAATTAACAACTATTTTAGTAAAATAACATTCAACTGAACTGGGTCATGAAAAATCTAGCCCTGTTCGCTCTCAGAAATGAGAAACTGATCTAACTCGTTACAGTTATAATGGTTTTGTCTTATGATGAATATAAGCATTTGCAGTTCTTGAATAAGGCCACATTTTATTCTAAGGAAAAAAACCACACACACAAGGAAAAGTGTGTCACACTAGAAATGAAGGCAGAGTACGGGTGGTGTAAATGCCAGGCTCATGAAGTCATAAACGCAAAACTGCAGGAAACACCAATAAGCTACCAACAGCACATCTGTGCTATGCTTTTGGTTCAAGTGAGATTACAGCTCCAAAATTAGAATGGCTAAGAGTGTACACTGCTTCCTTTCACAAAATGGAAAGCAAAAATTATTTTGTCTTTTGTCTGGTACCTTCTGAGACAGATATTCAGTTAAGACATGAAACTCAGAACATGTCAGAGCGCACACTAAACATCTACTGAGTTTTGTTTTCCAGAACAACTGACCTACAGACAACTGTACCCTCAAACCCTCTCCCACATATACCAATCCAAACCTGCATGCTGATGTGTAAGCTAAATGGTTACTTTTATTCCATTTTTAACAAGTGTTTGACAGGTTCCTGTAGAACATTATACATGACTCTCACTGCCAGCATAAATGTTGTCATTCTGCTATAGCCCAGTTATGCATAGAACTCGTATGCAGTATGGCCTTACATTATTTCACAGGGTGAATAGTTTTTGTCTATATGAAATTCTTGGGAGATCAGGAACCAAAACTTTTCCCTTTTTCCCCCCTTTTTTTCTTTTTTTTTCCCCCTCTTTGCCAACAAACAGGCAAAGCTTGTCACCAAATTACTGTTTCTGATGTCTGACATGTCATTCTGCGTTTCCTTGCCTCTCAGTCACCACAACATCCACGAAGAGCAGCATATTATTAACACATTACTGTATTTCCAGAAATAATTCCTCACGATATGCAAAAACAAGGCAGCCAAAGAACGACACGGTCTACGTGTTTTAGCTGACAGGAAAGGTCTCACGCTTTTCATCCCCCAGTATTATTCTTTAAACACTAGATGGTGCTCCTTCCCTCTTTCACCTTCTGTAGAATTCTTTTCCTCTCGCCACGGAAAGACAGGAATTGTGAATAAGCAGGGAAGTTTATCTGCCGTTTTTGCTTTAGTAGGAAAGCCCTAATTTAATTTCAGTTAACTCTCTCATACAAAACCAGCTGAATATACAGCAGCATTAAATGCATCATTTTTATTTTTTTGTTGCACAGCATCTTACTGAGAACTCTTCACTATGAAAAACCAACAATTATACAATTCAGTGAATAGCAGCATTGATTTCTAGTTACACATCTGTGATCCGACTTGCAAAGATATCCAGACAAGTTGGTAGCCGTGTGGAGAACAGGGAAACAAGATTATGAATAGAAAAGCGAGAACTACTTAACTGTAGCAATCAACTGGCAATCCATATGCACATCATCTTTGGTTTGTTTGCATTCATGTAGATCCAGGCTGGCCAGAGAACTGCTATAGAGCTTAATACCGACACTAAAGAGGATAAGCAGAAGAATGGAGGGTACCGTTGTAGAGTGGAAAGATTAATAGGCAATACAAACACAGATAATGACACAATTAACAAAACAATTATTTCAGCTGCTTACAGTGGAACTTATTTCCAAGTGTATACTTCATTTCCAGTGGAAAAATCTAAGAATACATACATATTATGGGGAGTTACAGAAGTGTCTGGTAAAAAGGAAAATTAGAGGAGATCACAGAATAGACTCTGACAAAAGCCTTCACATAATTCTTTTTTTGTGTAATTGCTTTGTAATACATGAAAACTTTACATATGACAAGAATCAGGAAAGATCCATAGAATAAATCATAAAACTTTTACCTCCACTGTCTCACAGTGAAAAATAACTTAGCAAAGGGCTGCTTAAGGTTTATTCCCTGTATAGCAGCTTAAGCAACACTAGGTTACAGAGTTTAAAGATGAACCTAGAACGTTCACCAGAAGAACGATGAACATCACTTCTGATAATCAGTCCATTTTCTTAGAACTGGAAAGAGCAACATGTTGAAGACTTATCCTGCAAAGTAAGAGTCAAGAGAGAAAGCAAAAGAGGTCAGTACAAACAATTTTGGGGACCAGAATTCCTAAGAACTCAGGTGGTCAGAATTCTACCACTGCAGCACTATCAGAATGGAGGAAGGAGATTTCTTTGGAATTAGACTGCTCAGTTCAAGAGCTGGATAAGTAAACAGAAGAAAAGCTATCCTCAAGGTGCAGGGATTCTTTGCCTTGCTTTATGTAAACAGGAAAATTCTGGCTGGAGTACTACCTCATAACAACTGCAAAGTGTGTAAGGAAAGTTGTCAAACTACATACTTGGGTCATCAGATCAGCAAAGTTCATAGCACACAATCCAAGCTACCTCACACAAAACCAAAAAGAGGAAAAGACGTAACAAGAAAAACTGTATCACTGATATACAAGCATATGGATGTTTGTGCTGGCATTTATCTACAACATTTAGTGTAGGTAGTTTTGGACGTACTGTTTTTACCAGTACTTGCTCTTGTTTAGTTCAGAACACCGATTTTCATGTGTAGAAATGTACTACCCGGTTAATGGGTGATATATACTGAAAGACACTTCCATGCTTTTTAAATAAGAACCCATAATTAATCTTACCTAAAAATAGCCAGATTTAGTCAGACTTTTTTTTTTTTATCTAGAATCCAAAATACATTTGTCACAAGAAAATGATTTTGAAGGAAATCTCTCTTGCTATATATTTCTGCTCAAGACAAACATTACCAGAGCAGCTTTTCCTGTGGTTTTCTGGTCTGAAACTTCTGGCTTTGGATAAAGAGAGGAAATATATGAAAAATTCAGGAAATACAGATTCAGGAGTAAGTCACAACACTCAAATCTGGAGCCAAACTACCCCCAAGTCCTTTCTAACTAAGACACTTACCGAACAATAGTATTCTCGAAGAAACAGCAGGGGGAAATTATTCCATAAATTCCATCATATCAGAGAGCTGCTCTCCTGTATCAAATTTCACTAGTGGCAGATGCCAGATTTGCAATTACCTTAAACTGCTGCCTTACCTGTCAGTAATAAACACTTGTTCTAACCCTGTAACATTAGTATCCAAAGATATTTTGCACAAGTATATAAAAAAAAGATGTGTCGTAGATAAAAAAATAAGTAGTATATATGACTGAGAATGAGGAACGTTACTCCACAAAGACCAAGCTATGTTTTCATAACATGCATTTGTAATTGCTCCAGACACATCTGACTACACTAAAAGCCAATGTTTTCCCTTCTTCTCACCTCAAATTCAAACATCCTCTTGCAGCATCAGCTTTTACTAACAGCAGCAGATGAAAACTGCAGACATGGTTAGTCTGAAGACTGACAGCTTACACTAAGAATAATGTGTTCTTACTGCCATTTTGAGGTACTTCTTGGAAACTCTTCACAGATGTGACAGAATACATACTTTATTCAAAATAATCAATGGCTATAGCACTAATTTTTGTTTGGAATCTTCTGAAGGCTTCACTGAGTTTATCTTCAGACAGCTACCCAGTCACAAGACTGGTGTGTACTGACATAACTCAGTAATTTCCTCAATCTGAAAGCTACACATAGAAGCAAATGTTCTGTACCCACAACATGCACTCATGCATCAGTTCAATCGTAGATGTGAAATATCGTACATGAAGACAGGTTTAGAATTTAGGTTATATATTTATTTTTTAAGAAATGTTTACCAGATTTAGTCACAATCTACCCTGTTCAGCAGATTCACTGGCCCTGAGAACGCTATTCTAAATGCTGGTTCCTAATTCACAGTAGGAGAGCAAATAGAGCAGCAGAACACACAGAAAATAAGTGGGAGGTAAACATCTGCTGCAAAGAAATGATCACAGAGAAGTGCAAAGTATAAACAGCTCTTTGGAACCATCTACTGGATGTTACTGATATTAGAGCAAGTAACTGGTAAGGAGGAGCAGTACTGCTGAGTCTCCTCAACCTCTGGTCTTTCAAAAAGTGAACCACAAATGAGAAAAGTGTACATGGATTACAGAGATCAATGGAGAGACGAAACAACCTGCTTCTCCCTAGTGCAGTGGCAGAACTTGACTCAGCCGATTGTTCCTTTCTGCATGCGACAGCCAGGCACTGTACAGAGGTCCCCAGTACACAATAGAAATGTAAAACCACTACCGTATACCCTTTCAGGGTTCCCTGATTGTCCCTCCTATAAAAAAGGATAGAAACCCTTAGAAGAGAAAGCACAACTGAGAAGTTTGTTCAAGTGTTTTTGTACTATTTTACATAAATACATGGTTTGGTCATTGTTATTTCTTTGTTCTTTTATGCTTAAGGTATTGTCTAAGACATTTGTAGTTACAGTGAATAAGTTCAAGTAAAAGAAGAAAAATGACAAAAATTAGTAATAATTTGAAAAAAAGACCAATTCTAGGGACAAATTCAAACTCTACAGTTCATTTCCCTCATAATTATATTCATCATATAGCAGACAATATGCCAGTACTTGGAGTGGGAATGCTGTTTCAATCAAGAAAAAAACATTTCTAAGTGTCTAGTCACTCTCCTGTACTTGGTGAATACAAACTATACATCTTGTTCCTTGTTCTGTACAATCCTTTATAATACAGCTGGTTGCAATCTCACACGCATTTTAAAAGTCGGTGAAATAGCAGCTCAGGCCCATCTTCCATAAGGTTCTATCAAAAAATTTGACCAAAGAATCTTTCTGAGAAACTCTAAAAAGCTCTATTGAAAAAAATTTCCAAGTAGAAAAATCCGACAGCGTTCTGCACTTCTGCAATTCAGCTGGATTGAAGATAGAAATACAAGGAAGAGACACTTTTATTCTCCAGATCCAAGTAGTGGAGGCATTCCAGAAGTGCTTCTAGTTACATCCATTCTGTTCAGTTCATTTTTACTGATTGCATGCATCCTAAGCAGCACCAGGTCAAAATTCCATTCTCAGTGGTTATTAGCATTTCACGACCACCTTTTCTGGTTTTAAACAAATTCTTCTATTCAGCTTTTTACGCTTACAGATGAAAGATGTGAAACAGTCAAATCATAGATCTCTGTTATGCATCACAGGCAACTATAAATCAAAGATGACAACAACAAAAGCCAGAACTTCCACTGTGAGCTAACAAAAGGCATTAAGACAGAACAAAAAAGGGATCTAGATTCTTTTGTGAATTCAAGAAGAAACACAAAGACAGTAACACCACTACAGTGTCACAATTAGCAGAAATACTAAAAGAAGATGCTGGATACAAATTCCATTCCCCAAAAATGTCATCACCTATGAATCTTGATTAAAAACTATCACCACAATTGTCTTTTCCTCCTGTCCTTATAATGGATTTCTAGGCTAAAAAAGAGTTTAGAAACTGGCTGCCTCAGCAGTCATAGAGCTGATTGAAGGTCCTGCTTGGGAGCAGAATAAATTGGTAGACAACCAAGGAAGTGTCCTTGTCTCTCTCTCCTCCTGCATATACTTCTTCATTTTTCTTTTTTTAGTGGGACGTAAAAAAATAGATTAATAAGCACCAAAGGATGTGAATTTATATTTATTTGTAAATTATTACAGACAATAGTAGTAGATTAGCTATCAATTCAAGATTTCCACCTGCTTTATACCTTAAGGTGAATAGGATAAAAAAGTGTGTAGGTTTGGGAGTTCCCCCACCCCCCCACACTT